>JARFJB010002523.1:227235-326771 GCA_036346205.1 Vesta saturnalis
TGTCTGTGTCGTGTCTGTGTCTGTGTCTGTGTCTGTGTCTGTGTCTGTGTCTGTGTCGTCTGTGTCTGTGCTGTGTCTGTGTCTGTGTCTGTGTCTGTGTCTGTGTCTGTGTCTGTGTCTGTGTCTGTGTCTGGTTCTGTGTCTGTTCTGTGTCTGTGTCTGTGTTCTTCTGTGTTGTGTCTGTGTCTGTGTCTTTGTCTGTGTCTGTGTCTGTGTCTGTTCTGTGTCTGTGTCTGTGTCTGTGTCTGTGTTGTGTTGTGTTGTGTTGTGTTGTGTTGTGTTGTGTTGTGTTGTGTTGTGTTGTGTTGTGTTGTGTTTGTTGTGTTGTGTTGTGCGTGTTGTGTTTTTTGTGTTTGTGTTGTTGTGTCTGTGTCTGTGTCTGTGTCTGTGTGTGTGTGTGTGTGTGTGTGTGTGTGTGTGTGTGTGTGTGTGTGTGTGTGTGTGTGTGTGTGTGTGTGTGTGTTGTGCGTGCGTGTGGTGCGTGCGTGCGTGCGTGCGTGTGCGTGCTGTGCGTCGTGTGCGTGCGTGGTGTGTGTGCGTGTGTGTGTGTGTGTGCGTGTGGTGCGTGTGTGCGTGCGTGTGCGTGTCGTGTGTGTGTGCTGTGCGTGTGTGTGTGTGTGCGTGTGTGTGCGTGTGTGCGTGTGCGTGTGTGCGTGTGTGTGCGTGTGCGTGTGCGTGTCGTGTGCGTGCGTGTGCGTGTGTGTGTCGTGTGTGTCGTGTGCGTGTGCGTGCGTGTGTGTGTGCTGTGCGTGTGTGTGTGCGTGCGTGTGTGCCGTAAGCGTTGCGTGCGTGCGCGTGCGTGCGCTGCGCATGCGCGTGCGCGTGCGCGTGCGCGTGCTCGTGCTCGTGCTCGTGCTCGTGCTCGTGCTGTGCGCGCGTGCGCGTAGCAGGCAGCTGCAGTGCAGGCGGTCATGCGTGCGTGCGCGGCGGCGCGTGCGCGTGCGGGCGGTAGGCGTGCGCGTGCGCGTGCGCGTGCGTGTGTGTGTGCTCGTCAATGTTGGTAGAATCGGACATCTTCGGGGATGTCTGAAGTATTGACCTAACCACACTCTAACATAGCCCCGGGGATATGTTTATAAATCTAAACGTCTCTTTTATGGTCGAGGTATTTTCTCCTAAGACGCCAGAACGCAGCTAGCCTTTGGTCTTGCGCGCAAGACCAAAGGCTAGCTGCGTTAGAGATTTTACTGACTTGTTAATAAACTATTACAACATAACCGTTCAAGATAATGATAAAAGCGATGACGTGGTTGAGCTGGGTGTATCTCACATCCAAGATGATGGTGATGGTTCACAGAAGAGAAAGAAGAGCGATGAGGTAGGGGGGAAGGGCAGATCTCAAAATCATGATGATGATGATGAGGACGACTCACGGTTCAAGAAGAAGAAGAAACCGATAAAGCATGTTATTAAATAATAATGATGTATTGTTGTTTATAATAATAATAATAATAATATATATTTTCAAAACGTTAAGCTTTCCTTCGGTTTTGTTAATAAACCTGTTTTTTCCTAGCGGTGCTCCACCGTCTTGATTCATGTTTGCAAGTTTACAAGTTTTTCGCTTTAGCGTGTTTTCGCTCTCTCTCGTGTGTGTGTGTGTGTGTGTGTGTGTGCATGCGAGCGTACGTACGGGCGTGCTAACGCGCGTACGTGTGAGCGTGCGTACGTGCGAGCGTGCGTACGTTCGTGCGAGCGTGCGTGCGTACGTGCGTGCGAGCGTACGTGCGAGCTTGCGTGCGTGCGAACGTGCGAGCGTACGTGCGAACTTGCGTGCGTGCGAACGTGTGTGCTTACGTGGGTGCGTGCGTACGTGCGAGCGTGTGAACTTGCGTGCGTGCGTACGTGTGTACGTGCGTGCGAACGTGCGAGCGTACGTGCGAGCTTGCGTGCGTGCGAACGTGTTTTTTCGTTTGATCCTCGTGCTAAAGCAGTGCTAGTCGATTGTATGTAGTTGTAGGCCCTACTGTGTTGACTAAGAGCTATAATTGGAAGCGCTGCTTGCTATACCCTGACCGCTGAGTTATGTTTAATTAGATTTTTTTTGACAGATGTATTTATTTATGATAAGATCAGCCTTGCACGTAAAGTAATATAGAGGTGAAACTAACTAGCTAATGTGTTTTGCTGCTACACGTATCACAGTATTGAAGATTCTGTTTATGTATTAGAAAAACGTACTACAGCCTCGAAACAGAGTGCAGATAAAAATTGAAGAAAGATGTATGCGGCACAAGTGTTGAGATGCTTGAAATCGATCCCCCAGCCACAAGAAGAATGTGTTTTCGACTTGCATGTGCTTCTAATTAGCTACCCAGACACGTACCTCGACCGTGCGATTATCGTAAAACACGGACCCTGCAGACATACCAGACCAGCATTGGACCTCTATCTACATTGACGAGAGTGGTAACAGAGGGTTGTTTGAGTTTCAAACCTACTTGTTTCTCAAGGTTAACAATTTTCTCAAGATAGAATGAGTATGCTGTTGTGAAATAAAATTTCGTGTATAGATCAAGCATATAGTCTACAAAGGGTAATTAATAGAAAACATTTTTAATAACATTTTTCTTAGAATAATAAAATATTCATAAACCAATATACGTCAACTTAAACTCAGGTGTACATTTTTTATAAAAGTTGCTCGCAAGGCTAATTTCAAGATAAACTTCAAAATCTATGACTAGCTAACTTCAAGGCTAATTTCAAGACCAGCTTGTTTCTCATGACTAACAATTTTCTCAATGTGGAATAACCACGTTTTTGTAAAACGTCTTATGTAATAGCATTGTCTGCCCCTTACAGATAAATTCTTTGTGTTTAAAACTGTTTCCTTGTTCTGGATGTAGATTTATAAACCTTCATGTTAATTATACTAGTATTTTTGAAATATCCTTCGTATATAAGAATAATACAAGGTTTGCTTTAAACGATCTTCATCGCATACTTTAACAGTAAACCTTTTTCAGATAGTTGATCACCCTATTAAAATGGAGCGTTAATAGTTTATAGAAGTACGGGTGTAAATAAAAAAATACGCTACATAGCGATTGTGTTATAAACTAGTGGAGGTCGTTATTAATTCGTGTATAAGTTGAATTTATGTAAGTAGAAGGTTACAACAAATAATACAGGTCCACTTACACATTTTATATATATTGAAAACAATTACTTGAAATAAAACGGCATATCAACTCTAATAATATTTTTTAGAAATTATATTAACCATTTATATTGGTTTTTAGACTATTAAATTTAACAAAGTTATATAATTACACGGTAATTAGTTAAAAGTAAACGTGAACAGTGATTTCTTATTACATATTATGGAATTTTAAAACATTCCAAACTCTTAATATGGTTTTTATAAAACAATTTGTGTGTCCGTATACGAATATTTTCAAACAATTTTATTTTAAGAGAAAGGTAAATGCATGTTGCTGTAAGTATGATAAAGACAATGAGGTTGTATATTTTACACTCTAATTATAGCTGGCTTTTACACAACTAGAAAGTTTTAGTTGACAGATAACACAAAAGCGGTGACCATCACTCAGTGCCTTAAAACGTTACAGATCTGGTATGTGTTGTGTTAATCCTTTATTTATTTACAGATTTTTAATTACAGTTATAAAACACAAGCGTTAAGTTTCTTTTAATATTAAGGCATACAACATTTTTTTAACGGACGTATGGATATTATTTTCAATGCAGGTAAAACTATGTTTTTAATAATCGATTTAAAAGAAAAGACAAACTGTTATGTAATTAACTTAATAAAAATGTTTTTTTTTTGTTTCATTACACCCGAATGGCAGTAATTTTTCTATAGCTCACTGAGGGTTTTTTTAATTATGATAATAAAAATAAGTGTTCTATAATTAAATTTTACTGTCATTCAAATTCCCCAACGCAAGATCAATCCTTAACACAGATGCTATCTCATCTCCTTATTAGAAACGTTTTCTCCAATAGCAATTAACCCTTTTAAAGCAATAGACTAAATAATAATATCTTATTAATTACGCAGTTTTTGTATGCGTGTGCAGTCTCCAGGGTTACAATCAGAAGGACCTTAATACCATCAGAAATAACCCTAAGACTTATCCTCACCTCTACATACAGCCCCACCTCTAAATACAGTTCTAAACCCTAGCTCCACCACCAAGGCCTGACTCCAACCCTAGCACCACCACCAAGACCAAACTCTAAGACTTATCCCTAGCTCTACCACCAAGGCCAAACTCTAAGACTTATCCTTAGACCACCCCTAAGCTCCAGCCCCCGTCCTAAGCCAAGACCAGCCCCCACCCCTGTCCTCGCGTTAGCAAAAGTCCTAAGTGTCAAAAGGTCCTTAATACAACCATAAGGTTTAATCCCCACGTGTGCTAATAAAAATAAGGTTGAAAATACGGTCTCACACGTAGGTATATGTAAAAATTAAGGGTGGAAAATACGGTCTCACACGAGGATATATAAAAAATAAGGGTGGAAAATACGGTCTCACACGTGGATGTGCAAAAAATAGGGGTGAAAAAATGCGTCCTACACGAGAGTATATAAAAAATAAGGGTGGAAAATCCGGTCTCACACGTAAGCGTGTAAAAATAAGGGTGGAAAATCCGGTCTCACACGTAAGCGTGTAAAAATAAGGGTGGAAAATCCGGTCCCCCACGTGGGCATATAAAAAAGTGAAAGGGGCGGGGCTTGTGACGTAAAAAAGGAGGGGTGGGGATGGTGTCCCACTTCTACTTATAATAATAACTCCGATGAGTCATTTTCCTTACTTTGTAATATTTCCCATTGTATTATTTCTACCTGCAGTCTGCACCTACATACAGTCTTTGTTGATACTGCGTCCCTTTAACATTGTGCCTTGTTAAGCGTCTTTTTAAATTACCAGAAAACTTTATTTATTAAAATAGAATGCCAGCAGATAGACAATCAAAAAATTTTAAGTATAACCAGTGAGTAAAGTTGGACGTGAAAAAACCGTAAGTGTGTTAGGGTAAAGCGGGGGAATAACGGCCAGTGGGGTAATGCAACTATTCCTAGTATAACCGTATATAACCGAGCGGCGGGCTCGTTGGTAGCTGGATTTCAAGCACTACCGACGCAGACTTCAGTTTAATTCCAACCTGTTAGCCCAGTCAATAAAGGTAAAAAAACACGCGTTGTCGCAACTAATTAGGGGAAAGCTGAATTGTTGTAGGATGTAAGTATACAAAGTATGCACTAAAAAAACACAAAGTCCCGACCCCCACCCCTCTTGCTTTCTCCCCCACCCTCTCCGCAACCTTGCAAGAGCAGCACTCTGGTTAAATGCTTAGAGCTCGAAAACGAATTGATACCGGGGTGTTTCTTTTTTTATTTTACTCCTAACAATATTATAAACTAATTATGTTATATACACTTTTTATGTAGATAGTTTAGTTTCGCCGATATACTTAAATATATAAAGAAAACTGTCACTCCAAAAATAAAAAAGTAACTTAAACTAATTATACATTTTTATCCTTACGTCATACGAAAAAAACCTTTGAACAAAACTTATAGATAATTTAATTGGCTTTAAAATGAGGGGTCTAATAAAATTTACCGTTGAAATAATATCTTAAAAGACAGCGATGAGACAGTTGTAGACACCGCGCCGTCCGTGCGCTGGCCGGGGCCGGGCCGGTCCTGTTATCTATGTTTCTTGTTGAATACTGTCTCTGTTTGATTGGAGTGGACCGTGTCTATTTAGTGTTCGGATAACCATCGCATTGTGCGGTTCGTTGGGATTTTGTTTTTCGTTATACAATTTTATTTGTTGTAAAGAGTGGTTGTGTTATGTCATATGTGGTAAAATTTTGATAGTTGTGATATTGTCATGGATTGTTAATCGGGGGAAGCAAGATGTAAGGTAACTTCGGCAACTGGACTCTTGTTTTTAAAGTTTGTAGTTAGATATTTAGTATTAATAATGACTGATTTGAACAGTATATGTGTAATATGTAATAAAGAAGTGAAAGATGCCGGAGTAAAGGTATAAAAACTTTAATTAAATCTAGCATTGGGAGAAAAGACTTAATACATAAGTTACTTGCTAATGTCGATGTTATAAAAGTTCATTCAATATGTAGACAAAATTATACGAAACCTAGTAATATTAAAGCAGCAAAGTTCAGAACCTTCTACATCGCAGCATTTTCTCAGAGTTGATAATACTTTTGATTTCAAGCATGATTGTTTGTTATGTGAAAAAAACGCTGTTTTTGACCCAAAACGTCCTTCTAAATACCGAAAGCAAAAACATGAAGTTTCAACAATAGAAATAAAGCAAAGGCTTCTTAACGCTTGCGATGATAGGAATGACGAATGGGCATGTACAGTTAGGTCTAGGCTTTTAGAGGTAATCGATTTAGTTGCTGCTGAAGCCCGTTACCATGGAAAATGTTACAAAAGTTTTTTAAAACCTAAAAGCAGTGAGCAAAAGGTAGGACGGCCATTATCAGTGAACTCATTAGCTACATTCAATCTGTTGACCAATTACTTGGAGAATGACAATGAGTGTCAGTATTCACTAAAGGATCTGCGAAATATTATAGTGGAATTAAGTGGTTCTGATATAGACTATACTGATTATTATCTTAAGTCAAAACTTGTAGATTTTTTCAAAGATCGGCTAGTTGTGCATAATTTATCTGGAAATAAAAGTATCTTATGTATGTCCCATACTAGTCACAAGGTGTTAGACTCATGGTACAAAAACAGAGAAAAAGTAACGAAGAAGAACGTAAAAGAATTGTTAGAACAGCAGCCGAAATTGTTAAGGAAGACATTCAAAAAATGAATTACGAATGTGGAAAATACCCAAGTGAAAAAGAAATTGGTACTTTATCAAATGATTTGATTCCTGAAACATTGGCACTCTTCACGTCTACAGTGACTAAGAAAAGAACTGGAAACTCGGGCCCTGACATAAGTAGGAAACGATCTGTGATCAATCATACAGTAATTTCTGCTGTAAGACCGAGGTCCTTTTTGTCGTCAATACAAACCTCTTTGCCTCTATATTTGAATAGAATGTATGGGTCAAAACATCTGATTGATGTGCTTTCTGCGCTGGGAGTTTGTTCTTCATACTATGAAAGTGACCGATACATAAGATCATTAATTACGGAGGCCCTCCCAGTCATAGAATCTAATTCCTTTACACAGTACATTCTTGACAATGCTGACGGTTAACATAAGATCATTAGATTGCTTAAATACATTTCATGCAATGGGAGGTATAGCATGTGTCACACCATCGTCACATGTCTCCATCACCTCAGAAGTACCTAGATTAGTTGACAAGTCATTTAAAGCTTCAGAAGAAATTCGTAAACGAGCGTATGTCAAGCGAAAAATCAGTGGCTTAGCTGGAATTGTTATGGAAGACTTTTCAGATGAGATATCGTTAAGAAAAACAAATGCGAACACAATATCTTTTATTCATCCAATCAATATGCTATGGGTAAGTGGATGTAAAACTCAACCAGGCTGGAATGGTTTTATGAGTGTATCAACCAAAAAATTAAAAGGTCATGACACTTCATACATCTTGGCGATACCTTTTATAGATATTGAACCAAACAGCCCATCATCAGTGTATACATCATTATGTTTTGCTGCTGAGCAGTGCAGTAAAAACAAGCAAACATGCATTGTTACCTTTGACCAGCCTCTATACTTAAAAGCTATGGAGATCGTTACTGGGCCTGAAGAACAATCTGGTTTGTCAAATATTACTGTAAGGTTATGTCGTACTTAGGAAGTATTGGCCGTATAATGGAAGGTAATGGAATAGAGTCATTATGGGAAACTGTCTACGGTAAGGCAACGGTGACACATATGCTTACCGGGCATGCCTTAGCTAGAGCTGTGAGGGTATACATGTTAACTTATGCTGCTATTGTTGAAAAAGTGATACAAGATATACCGGCGCATGATAGTGTGTTTGGTGATGATGTTCAACCTGTTTACGACAAAATTTCTCGATGTGATATTTCTCATACAAGTGCGTGTGATGACAAAGCCGTCCAATATGCCATGTCAAAATTGACAGACCACATAAATCTAAAGAAGCCGGCCAGCAAAACATCAAAACTTTGGCTAAATCTAATTCAGCAAATTGATCTAATGTTTAATTTTATCTTAGCAGAGAGAACGGGAAACTGGAAATTGCACTAAGATACTATCAAAGATATGCTTCCTTATTTTCACGCTGCAGGACACATTCCTCACGCTAAATGTGCTCATATGTACGTCCAAGAAATGAACAAACTCATATCAAAGCTGACTGAGACAGAGTACGCACTCTTTGTAACGAAAGGTCTGTTCACTATAAGAAGAAAAGAAGAGTTTTGGTCTGGCGTTTGTAGTGACATGTGTATTGAGCAGTCATTAATGAAGTCTTTAAAATGAATAGGAGGTTTAACGCACGGGAGAGGGATAACTCAGAGTACCTTGAATAAATGGGTGTTGGGAGCACCTTCATTTTTAAGGATAAGTGAGGCTTTTAGAAGTTTTCTAGGACTGAACTACAACACTCACGAGCAGCATGTAGAGCTAAGAGAAAGCCGAAAATCTAGGGACATACAAGATATATCCAAGTTCAAAAATTGGTTGAGTCAGCACAACCCTTTTGCTTGCAGTACTAGTGAGTTAATTTCTCTTTCGACGGAGTTGGTATGCGATTCTTCAGTTAATTGCGATGAAGCATACGAAGTAGGCCTGAAAGCAATGGAAAAAATGGTAGGAAAATCTTTCAATGAAATTAAGCTGCACAGGAAGGACATGGTTACAAGACAGGCGAGTTTCAAATCTATAAAAGTAAGGTCAAAAGAAGTTTCAATAAACTTCCAGCAAATTTTCAACCGAATTATATGCATCTGTGACAGCCCTGTTAAACTTAAATTTTATTTTGACTTCGAATTAGCATCTCACCCACCCTCATTATATGACGATACATTACAACGAAAAAGTACGAAATCATCGGTTATGAAACTATTTGAAGGTGGAATTGTCGAAAAAACCTTCGAAGCAAATGAAGCTTTTTTTGTGATAGATGGAGGATATTTGCTACATGCAGTGGTCTGGAGAATAAAAAACACTTTTAAAGAAATAGTCGAATCATATTTAAATTACATTCTCCGTACCTATGGAAATAAAGTGACAGTAGTATTTGACGGATATCCGAACTTCCCAACCACAAAACTACAAGAACAAGAGAGAAGAGCATCCAACAAATTTTCTCATACAATTTTGTTTGATGAAAATACAGTTTGCACAACCCAACAAGCAGATTTTCTATCAAACCCTCAAAACAAAAAGAGGTTAATAGAAGCAGTTAAAACAAGATGCGTTGCAGAAACTATTAACGTGATTTCTGCGGAAGATGACGCCGACACTGTCATTGTCGACCAGGCAATAAAGTATGCTGAAACTAATAACACTACAGTTGTTGTAGGAACTGATACAGATCTATTGGTTTTATAGCATTAGCTCCCCAGCATGACGCCAAACTTTTCTACTTAAAGCCTTCATCTTCAGTGTCCAAAGTATACTCTGTCGATTTTCTTATAAATGAAAATGTCGAGCAGAAAACTTTACTACTTTTTGCTCATGCGATGACTGGTTGCGACACGACATCCGCTTTCTATGGACTAGGAAAATTAAAAGCAGCCGACTTGATACGTAATTCAACTGAAGCTAAAGATCAGGCTGAGATGTTCACAAAACAAGATATTACAAAAGAAATCCTTTTAGAAATTAGGGAACAATTTATTCTAAGTATGTACAATTTATCCAAGCTCAAAACTCTCAATGAAGCCAGATATTTTAAGTATAAGCAATTAACTGCAAAAATGTTTCTAAAGTCGAATTTTGATTTAGCAAAACTTCCACCAACCTCCGATGCTGCTCATCAACATCTGTTAAGTGTTTATCACCAGATTCAAGCGTGGTTAGGTTTTAAACTTTCAGCAGAAGATTGGGGTTGGCAATACTCATCAAATAACAGACTGATACCTAAGGCCATTACGATTCCTCCTGCTCCAAGTGAACTTCTCTTGTTAATTTCATGCAACTGCAAAACATTGTGTGTTACAAACTGTAGCTGTCGTAAAGCTGGCTTTGATTGCACATCTATGTGTGGACACTGTAGTGGAATGCATTGTAACAATACTTCGGTTCAAACCGACGAAACGTTAGACAATGACCCTTTATAAAAGACAAAAAAAACAAAAGTTATAAAAACTCTATTTTTCTCAAAACGTAGGTAATTAACCAAGTAATTATAAATAGGGCTTAGACAATGAAAAGTTATTATTTTGTATCAGTTATAAAAAATGTATAACTTTTTACTAAAAACTGAAATTTTAGTAATTAAAACTTAAAGTGAAAGTTATTATATTGCTGCTCCATTGCAAATGAAAGAGTATTCAAGATCACAAATTACGAATATACGTAGCGGTGCACATCAGCGGCAAATATCAACGGCCAGGCGGCGCGGTGTCCACTACCGTTTCATCGCTCTATCTCCTATGCTATCGTTTTAACGGTAAGCTCATTTTAAATCCAATTAAATTATCTATAAGTTTTGTTCAAAGGTTTTTTTCCTATGACGTAAGAATACAAATGTATAATTAGTTTAAATTACTTTTTTATTTTTGGAGTGACGGTTTTCTGTATATATTTAAGTATATCGGTGAAACTAAGCTATCTACATAAAAAGTGTATATACCATAATTAGTTTACAATATTGTTAGGAGTAAAATAAAAAAAGAAACACCCCGATATCATAATTCGTTTTCGAGCTGTAAGCATTTAACCAGAGTGCTGCTCTTGCAGGGTTGCGGAGAGGGTGGGGGAGAAAGCAAGAGGGGTGGGGGTCGGGACTTTGTGTTTTTTTAGTGCATACTTTGTATACTTACATCCTACAACAATTCAGCTTTCCCCTAATTAGTTGCGACTCGAAACATTTATTGACTGGGCTATGTGTGTATGTGCCGGTGGTTATCGTGAACAAACGCATTTTGCTCGAGCTGTTATAAGAAACTTATATTGTCAAACGTAAGTATTGACGCTTTGGTTACTAGTAATTGATGAACTAATATGTAAATTCATAGATTATTAAGTATATTACAATTATTGTAATATATTTTGGACATAGTTGTAAGAAAAAATACCAGCACAAGTAAATTAGTTTACGTCATTTTGGGGTTATACCGGCCACCGTAAATGGGGTAATGGCGGCTGTGACCGGTATTACCCCACATAAAAAAATGTCACAAGCTATTTACCTACCTATTTTTTTTTGTATTTGCAGATGCCACGGCATTATAAAAGAAAAACAGAAAAAGCTTCCTGGCGAAAGGAGCATTTGCAAGAAGCACTACGTGCCATCCAAAATGGTAAGACAAGCAGCAGTAAGATTTGGGCTACCAAGATCCACCATACAAGACCGAATGAAAAACCCCCATTGAAGTGCGAAGATGCGCATATGCCTATGCAAAATTCAACAATATCAATGTCCCATTCAATCAAGAGAAAGAATTGGCTGGCAAGGACTGGGCGGCCGGATTCACGTCTAGACACAATATTGCGTTAAGAAAACCCGAAGGAACTAGCATTAACCGAATTAAAGCATTTAATCGCGAAGAGGTATCCATTTTTTTCAATAATTTATCTGGACTCATGGAAAAATATAAATTTGCACCTAATAGGATATACAATTGCGACGAAACTGGCGTTACCACGGTGCAGCGTCCACCTAAAATATTTACAGAACGAGGGTACAAACGGGTTGGTTTTGTCACAAGCTGGGAGCGGGGAAAAACAATTACAGCAATGTGTGCTTTCAACGCTTCGGGTACTTACATTCCGCCCATGTTTATATTTGCCCGCCAAAGAATGGCAGTACATCTTCAGCGAAATGGTCCTCCAGGTGCCATCTACGGATGCTCAAAAAATGGATGGATTACAGAAGACTTATTTATTATGTGGCTAAAACATTTCCAGTTATTCATAAAATGTTCTAAAGATGATCCAGTTCTTTTGATTATGGATAACCATATCACTCATTGCACCTTATCAGCTTACAATTTTTGCAAAGAAAATGGAATTGTAGTTTTGACAATTCCTCCACACTCATCTCACCGCCTCCAGCCCTTAGATGTGACCTTCTATGCACCCTTAAAGGCAGCTTTTAATTCGGAATGTTCCAAATTCTTAACGAGTCATCCTGGGGAAAAAATTAATCCTGGAAATATTGCTGAGTTATTTAACCTGGCGTTCAGTAGAGTAGCTACCCCGGAAAAGGCCATTAAAGGCTTTAAAGAGACAGGATTATTTCCTTTTAATCCCGACGTATTTTCGAATGAAGACTTTGCTCCTGCAGAAGCCCTACAGCCTAGATTTGTTGAGCCGCCACACGAACCTCAAAAAGAAAATGAGACTAGAACTCCTGAAAAAAAGATTGTTCGGCATGAAAACACGGAACTGAACAGAAGTGTTACTTTTAACGACATCATTCCTATCCCGTCTTGCTCGAATGCAATTCCGAAACCGGAAAGAAATGTAAAAAAACAACATTCCATTATTTTCACGTCAACGCCTCTAAAAGAAGATTTGGAAAGAAAAGATAGAAATAAACAAAATAAGATAACGGCAGAAAATGTTAAAAAAGTAAAAAAAATATTATGATGGAAGAAAAGGATTCAACGATACTGAAACAGAAACCAGATCGTCAAAAAAAAGCTGTTAATTATAAAGAATTTGAGGGAGAAGACTGTGAAAATGACAATGATGATGACAGAGACTTAGATATCAATCAAGACATATGTATATTCTGCGGAGAATTTGGAAAAAATAATGAAATTTGGTTAAGATGTGTAATGTGTGGCCAGTGGGCCCATTAGGCATGTACAGGCACAACAAAAGAGAAAAAGTTTATTTGCGATTTTGTTTAGAAGATGGCTGGCATTACCCCGCCAAGCTGGGTAATACCGGCCAGTGACAGTTTTTATAAAATATGTTTTGAAAATATGTGTTACACTTTTAAAATGTTTTTCAATTAAAATTAGTTAGAGAAATATGTGTTCTGATTATTTTTTCATTTTCCCCCTGTTATAACTTACTAAAATAACTAACAACTTGACATTTTCCTTAGGGGGCCGCCATTCCCCCGCTTTACCCTAATCAGTAACTTTTTTGTTGAATAAGCTAAACATTTTTTAGATTAAACATTTTATTTTTCTAGATTAATGCAGGAAAAAAGTGTCACGTGGTGCAACATTTGCAGACCGCCCAGGGCCGTACCTGAGGAGGGGTTTTGGGGGTTGACCCCCCCCCCCCCAAATAAAATCTTATAATGCAATATACGAGAATTATTCATGTTGAAGTGACCTCGTATATCGTTCTATGATTGTCTTTGCTAAGGTTAGCATGCGTCATGCGTGTGTAGACTATAAAGTCAAAATCATATAAGATTCCGTATGACTCATTCCGATATCACAATTGATAATAACGTACATACGCACGCTTAACTGATTTTAACTTTATTATGCTATGCGCATACATCAATTTTTTTCAGAAAACATCAAACTTTCGACAGCGAGTGCAATTACTGTATAATCTTATACCGTGACTGTGGCTGAATGATTATTATTGAATATAGAATTCGGTTTTGACTTCAGATGACGACCGTCGTCGATGACGCACTGCAGCAAGATATTCTACTAGTCTGCTAGTAAATGGTCGTGCACATGCATCGATCAGCAGGCTGTTCCGCTCCGCCTCCTCGCGTTTGAAAATGGGAATATCCCAGTTTCCCACAGTATCTTATGAATAGATTCGTCTATTTATTTATTTTTTTACATGTAAACGTTAGCAAGTCACGGCGCGTATAAAAATAGGTGTAGTGTAGTCAGTGTAGTGTGTAGACTAGAATGTTGTAACTTGTTGAATAAATTAATAGACGAATTACTAATAATAATCTTTGTGTAAACAGACATTTGACATTGCAATTATTATAACTGCAGTATAGGACAAAAAGTAATATAAATTTATCGAGAGTGAACGGCTAAAATATGAAACAAATTCATTTAAAAATCAGGCATAGATTTTGTGGGGCTTGGACCTTGGACCCGTAGACGTCAATTGAATTATGGATTATTGTTCCGCATTTTTTGCACTAAAATGAAAATACACAGGTTGGGTCATTGTGTATTGTGTCAAAAATGTACCTGTTTTTTAAATTAAAACGTCGTTTTCTTTTCTCTAAAACAGTTCGAAATAAGTATAGATTATGCAATTTACAATTATGCAGAATTATGTAGAATTCGATGTAGAATTCAAAATTGATTAAAAAATTAGTGTTCCATTAAAAAAAATCAAGTTAAATATATTTTTTGACACAACATGTATATTCTCTTTTTATTGCCAAAAATTTGGAAGAATAATTCATAATTACCGTATCCGAGCATTAAAAAAATTAATACTTAGTTAATTAGTTTACTGATTTTTAAATGAATTCGTTCGATATTTAGGCCGTTCACTGTAGACTGTATAGTCATCAGTTTTTATTAAATTTATCATTTTCTTGTAGAAATTAAATCGTAATGGCAAAACGAAGTTCACAAAGCTACTTAACTGATTTTTTGATTAAAAAGACTAAAACTTCAACGTCAACGACCTCAACCGAATCAACGCAAGAAACTGTAAGTTGCAGCCAAACAATAAATCCAGTGTTGCATACAGATGAAACAACAATATCTGAAAATAATATCCATGTGTTAGACATCGGTTGGTGTTTTGATCAAAAACTTAATGAGGACGTGTGGACGTCAAGAGTTAGCTCTACGAGGAACTTCCGAGTCTGATGCAATAACTTTAGACCAGCCCACCCATGCAATTATTTATTTTGGAAGTAAATGGAAATATGATTATTCCTCTGTATGACCCTCCTCATTTACTCAAGGGCCTGATAAATAATCTGTTGGTGAAAAACATCTATTTTGAAATGAATGGGCAGAAAAAGGTGGCAAAATGCGACGAAATATATACAGCTTGGTTGTTGGACAATTTTAGTGGGGAATTAAGAGCCATGCCAAAACTTACAGAATTTCATGTGAACAAAATCAACATGAAGAAAATGAAGGTTTCAGCTACCGCACAAGTTTTTAGCCATACAGTGTCATCAACTATTAATTTGATGGCAAGAACCTGTAAGTATACTTTTAACATTTTAGTGAGCTTTTCTGCTTTTTATTTTTTTTTTTTTGTAGCATACAGTACTCCTGATGGTACAAAAATAGAACTAAGAGATACTGAAACTGCAGAATTTTGTAAATTTGTAGATAATCTCTTTGATAGTGTCAATGGGTATGGACGATTCAACAGGCATGGCAAAATCTTAAGAACTTCGGTGGATGTCAACAAGAATGTACACTTAGACTTTTGGCAAGACTGTATAAAAGTATTGGGTACAATGAAATGCATTGGCAGTGATGGCAAATTGTCGATCCCACCAACATTTAAAAACTGGATTTCAACTTGTAAAAATTTACAATTGTTGACAACAACATTAAAAGAACGAAAATTTAAGTTTTTCAACCCCCGATATTTAAATCAGGATCCTCTTGAAAATTTTTTTGGGAAAATTAGACAGCGAGGTCATAGAGCTGTTAATCCCACCTCAAGTGCTTTTGGCCAATATTATAAATCTTTATTGGTTAGCAACTTGATTTCAAGACAGTCAGTGGGAGGAAATTGTAAAGAGGATAACTGTAGTATTTTACTGAGCCTTCAGAAGTTTATTGGTCAGGTAAATCTATATTATATATTGTTTTTCTCTATTAGCAGCAAAGCAGTTGATCATGTACAAAAAGTAAGAATATCTCTACAAAGAATAAGACCATATAAACTATTTGTTTCCTTATTATTTGGGTTATTGACAAAAATAATTTCATAAGTTAAGCTCACTTGACTTAATTTTATCAAAATAATGGAAGAAATTACTAATTTGTATGTTCTCTTCTAGGATACATCGGAGGTCAAATGCAATAAAAATAAAGGTTGCTTTGAACACGGTGTCCCAATTCTTGAGACATTTCCTTTATTAAAACCTTTGGAAGAGTATGCCATAGCATATGTTGGAGGCTTTATTGCGAGAATTAAATTAAAAATAGGAAAGTGTACAGCATGTCAGCATAACATTTTACTTAGGAGTGGCGAAGACCTAACTCAACTACACCAATTCATAGCAACTAAAGAATATGGGTGGAAGAAGATGTACAGGCTGAAATACTGTAATGTTGATTTTATAATGAACCTTATTAAAATGTACAACATTATCTTGTATGTTTTGAAATTTGAATGTCACAAACCTGATGTGTATTTGCGTATATACTTCACTTTAAGGCAAAATGTAGATTTTAAGTTTGTTGCATGTGAACATTCAAACAATCTATCTGAAAAAATAATTAAAAATTTTTCTGGGTTATTAATTTTCAATTATTTTAAGGGAGTAAATAATATTTTGTATGGTAAAGATAGCAGAGATCTTCCGAAAAACTGTAGCCAATTGTTAAGGCAGGCAAAAGAAATGTGCAATAAACATAAAATAAAATAGTACGCTTGTTTATATAAATATGTACCTAATGGACTTCCGTTCTTCTTGCTTATGCTACATTTATAACAAGTTGAAAATGCAAGGCATTGTCGTAACGAACTTCGAAATTTGTTTTATTTTCCGATAGCGACGTGTAACCGTTGTCCGATCTGGTAGGGGATAGCAGCATAAGAAAAGTCCAAATATATGTCACACATTGATTTTGGACCTATTTCAAAATTCAATTTTACCAACGGAAAATCACAGGTGCTCGGCATACCTGTGGTCCGATTTTAACTGACAACAAGATTTAGACTCAGTTTGAAGAGCTGAATCCAATGATGTATCACTCTTTGATGTGTGACCAGTAGAAAGGTCTCGGACGGACAGACGGAATTATAACAAATGGAATGAACAAGAATTTACTCAAAGATACCGTTTAAGTAAACAATCTGTGAGGTGCTTGCTTAACAAAATAGAAGGCGATTTACTGCACAAAACTGATAGGTGATTTTTAAATTTAAATAAAACCTGTAAAGGAAAAACTTACAAGTTTAATAGTTTTTAGGAATCAAGTGATACCACCGATGCAGCAATTACTAATTGCATTACGTTTATTTGCAACTGGCTCTTTCTACATAACTGTTGGTGATTGTGCAGGAATACACAAATCAACGGTGGGTAAAATTATGGAGAAAGTTTGCAATGCTATTATATCACTTCGTGATGAATATGTATTCTTTCCACGAAATCAGTTAGAAATGCAACTAACTAAAGCAAAATTTCATGAAATTGCTCGTTTTCCAAGGGTTATTTCAGCATTAGATGGCACTCATGTGACAATTCAATCACCTGGTGGTAATGAAGCTGAAAATTTTAGATGCCGTAAAAGTTACTTTTCGTTAAATGTACAAGCTATGTGTAATGCTTCAATGGCTTTTCAAAATGTTGTTGTTCGATGGCCTGGTGCAACCCATGATAGCACAATATTCAATAACTCTAGAGCCTGTGCTACATTCGAAGCTGGTGAATTTGGCAATGGGTTAATTCTTGGTGATTCAGGATATCCATTGAGACTTTACTTGATTACACCAATTCCAGAACCACAAAATGAAGTTGAGGAATTGTTTAATGAATCTCAAATTAGATCAAGAAATGTTATTGAAAGGGCATTTGGGGTATGGAAAAGGCGATTTCCAATTTTATCAATAGGCATAAGAACAAAGATTGCATTGGCACAAAAAATTATTGTTGCTTGTGCAATACCACATAATATAGTACTTGCTAATAATGATAATTTGCCAGAAGAGGCGCCATGTTATATATACAATGAATATTTTCAGTGGATAAAGGTGTTATGTTGCATTTTTGATACATAACACCTTTATCCACTAAGGAATTCGCAAAGCTTTGTGGACATATGAAGCATATGAATGTTATGTCACATTTTAAGGTTATGTTTCTATTGTGTTTACTCTTGTACAGTGCACCTACAAACAGTGGTTAATGTGTTTATTCCATTATAAGAAACAGCTTTAATAATATAAAAATAAATCATAATGGAATCTAGAGATAAACGGATTCTAAAATTATTATTAAAAGACGAGAAGCCATGTTCTTCCAAACACGGTAAGTTATTTTAATATTATTTCTTTGTTGTAAAAGTTCGAGTTGGTGCATATTGAAGGGTTTTTGTTTTTAGAAGTAATTTCAGAGCTTATTTCAAGCCAAGACATAAACGCAGACAGCAAAACGCATACAGATAATGACATACCATTCCCAACTCAACAGACTTATCAAAATGTTGATGTAATTCGAGATATTACTCAACCCTCGAGTACTAATGAGCCCCAAAAGCAAACGACTACGAAATGTAAATGTTAATATTATTATTGTTAATATGACATTGTTATTCAGTATCTAAGTTTTTCTCACAACATTAGGTAGGTACGAAGGTTTTTAAACAAAAATTCACTATTTCCCCTCGCATTTCTCCATATCTTGCATTTGTACTGATTCTTGCCAATGTCTGACCATTACCATTTCATTTTCAGGTCTTGTAGAGAGTAGCAGTGATGAGGATGTGACATCTGGTAGCGAATATTTTCCTTCTAGCGAAGAAGAAGATTTTGATACGTGACTAAGTCACCAGCAAATAGTTTACAACCAAAATATTGAGAAGGTGAAACGTAAAGTGTTTTCTGAGACAGCAGACAATGTTAAGAAATACATTCAGGAAGAGACACTAATAGCAGAAAATATTGAAGAAAATGAAACTAGTGAGACCGAAAGAGAAGATCTGAATATTTCTTCAAATAATAAAGAAGACGGAATTGTTGTACAGCATGTCACTGCTGAAGGTGTAACAGGAAAACATAAAATATTTGTATACCAACATAAGGTGTCTAAAAAACGATCACGACAGCCAGACGAGTGGAAACGTAAGAAAGCGGCAATCTTAAGGAGCAAAGGAGAAGAATATATATCACAAACAGGAAAAGTTATGAAAAAGAAAGAAATAAAAACTGGAGTGCTCTGCAAGGAGAATTGTCGGATAAAGTGTACTGAAAAATTTAATAACGAAGGAAGACAAACACTGTTCAAGAAATTTTATACATTAGATATAAATGCCAAAAATACTTTAAATTTTTAAAAGTATTCAAATTCTTCCAGTTCGTCGGCATAGATCTAATAGGAGATCGTCAAAACAATACACGTTTAAATATACAATCACATATGATAAACAAGTTATACCGGTGTGTAGAGATGCTTTGTGCTCTCTATATGGAATTGGCCGAAAAAAAGTTGAAATATCGCAAAAATTATTAAAACTTGGTCAGTCACTTCCATCACCTAATAAGCAAGGACGTTACAAGAATCGCCCACACAAGATAAGTGATGAAGTTATTAACTGCATTGTCAGTCACACTAACCAATTTCCTGCAGAAACATCGCACTATTCGGGAAACAAAAACCATAATAAAAAATATATGTCTCCATTACTTAATGTGAACATACTTCACCGGCTTTATATAGTGCAGTGTAAAGAAAAAAACCTTGATGCCAAATACATGGTTAAGGTGTATTTCTACAGACACATTTTCGAAACAAAGTTCAATTTGTCTTTTGGTAACCCGAAAAGTGATACATGCACAATTTGCGATGCTGGAGATAATTCGCAAGAGCATAAAGAAAACTGGAAATTTGCTTTTCATTCCCAAGCAACAGATAGAAAAATATCTTCCGTTGACAGGAAAACATGTTATGTGACAATGCATCTACAACAGACCATGCCATTGCCGAAGTTATCCACATCTAAGGCCTTTTATTTAAGGCAAATATGGCTTTATAACGTTGGTATATACTGTGTCAACCATTCAGGCCACAAGTCATATTTTTTTAACTGGACTGAAGATATTGCCAATAGAGGTAGTAATGAAATAGCGAGCTGTCTGTTACGATTTTGCAAATTACTTAAGGAAGAGGATCCTAAAATTGACCATTTAATAATTTAAACTTTAAACTTTAAAATTTAAACTTTTATACGCTTTGCCTTTATCAATACTTAGTACTGAATAATTTTTTAAAGTTGTTGAGCACAAATTTCCCGTGGTTGGACACAGCTTTCTTGATTCTGACAGAGACTTTGGACGCATCGAAAAAGTACTCAGGAAACATCAAAACATTTATATACCAGAGCAATACAGAGAAATCATTAAATCCGCAAGTACTAAAAACAGTGTATGTTTGAATATGGAACATTTCTTTTATAACTTTGAAGAGCTTCCAACTAAACTTCATTTATACAAGAAGGTGAATAGATAAATTTGGATTTTATTTTTATAAAACTAACCTAGATCCTTTTACTCCATTTTTACAAGTCGATTTACACAAAAAAGGTGCTAGAGAAGTGGTAGCTGAGGAAATTGCCCCAAGTGTACTACACAAATGTGGTGGTTTAACGGTTGAAAAAATGTCCAACTTAAGAGAGCAAATGAAATTTATTGACCCTGACTACAGATGGTTCTATAACGAGCTTTTAGAAGAAAATGTTGAAAATCCGAAACAGAAAAAGAGAAAGACATGTTAGCATAGGTATTGTTTTTGTATAATGTTGCTTAGTTAAATTTAAACAAAACATTAATTACATTTTCTTCATTGTATGAGTTTGTATTGCTTATATTATATTAAAATAAATTTGAGTTATAAGTTACATGACTTCTTTATCCATGACAAAACATATCAGATTGAATTTTCTAGTTAATTAACATTAATGTGTCTATATCTTATAGATCTTGTGTACATTGTTTCAATAAAATTGTATTTTTTAGGTGTTGTTCTTCAATTTGTTTTAAAAGTAATTCATTTTGGTTTTTTTTAATTTTTAATTCTTCTTGTAAAATTTCCATTTTTAACGTGTTTACTCTGTTTAAATTGTAGCTGTGCTTGTTGCGTTTGAAATTGAAGTTTCACGAGTTCAGTTTTGTCTTCTGTCAGTGTTACTACGGACCTGTTCTGCATTAAGATTGTTACTAGAACTTTGCACTGCTTCTGTGATCGGTTCCACGTAATGCAATTCAATTAACTGAAAGGATATCGTTCAATAATGTTTTATGTTTGTTATTATCTTACCAGTGACATATCTGATAATTGGTTATTTGCATCTTCAGAACCTGTGTGATGAACTAAACTTTCTACAGGAGCCTCAGGATTTGTAGTAACTAATGCATTGAACACAATTTTAGAATAGTGAATACTGAATTGTAATTCTATAAGCAAATATATTTACCATCACATTTTTCTAATTCATCGCTATCCCCAGCTGAAGTCAGTCCCTGAATAGACAATGTCAATATTTCTAAAAGCTTCTTTTCGTAATCTATATAGTCTGGAATGTGGACATTAACACCACCACCTGTTAAAAACATTGACTTCTTCATAGTCGCAGATTTTTTTCTCAATTCCTTCTTTAAACATTCATACTTGAGCCTTAAGTCTGCAATTAGGTATATAGGATTAGAATCATATTACCTTAAAAATTTTATTTCAAATATTGCTTTCTGCAGTTAGAAATTGAACTCCACAAGTTGCATTATAGTTATTAATGATACTAGTTCGATATGAACGTCATAATGAAACGCGTGTAAAGTTAAACCACGAGGCGTTAGCCGAGTGGTTTATTTACACAAGTTTCATTACGAAGTTCATATCGAACGTGTATCATTCAAAATTTAATCTACGCCAGTCTAAGTAGATTTTCTTTGCATAGATTCGATTTGTTTACAATATCAGAAACGTTTTTGTAAATAAAAATTCAAAATTATTAAGTGCCCATATTAATCGATGTTATAGTAACCGCGCTTGTCGATTGTTGCAATTTTTACGTTGACAACGTCATTATTAGCGTTCAATTTTGTGCTTTACATGAGTTTCACGCACTGATGGACTGAATTTAACAAATTGTACAGACTTTATAATTAATGTTTACAATAAATAAATGTTGGTAAAGATTTTATAATGAAGTAAAAGTTGTAACTAACTTTCTTTTTGCCTTTTTTTATTTTAAAATTTGCGTGTTATTATGAGTTCATAATGGCACTGGGTGCTATTATGAAGGACATAATGACACCCAAATGAAGATGATAAATATGTCATAATGACACTGGCGTAGATTAAATTGATTAGCGATTTCTGTCCAGATAGTTTTCTTTTCTTGCCAAGTAACCGCATCACTTGTTTTATTTTCTATAACATGTTTATATTAGTTGTATTTCTTGTACCAACTTGGTAAGCTCCGGTACAATCCGTAACAATACGGCAACTTAACCCTTCAACGGCGAGATTAATTTTTTAAACATAAATATGATAAAAAGTCTGTAAATAGATCAAAAATGGTTCATTATCAAGGTATTTATTAATTTTTTAATAGAAAAATTAATATGTTTGTTAAAAACTGGTGTTACATATAAGTAACGCTAGCCGGTTATGGCACACAAAAGCAAGGACGACATAACTATTTTGTATGAAAAATTACATTACATTGTAAATATAATCCCACATCACATTTAGTACACATGCTGCGGGTACTCGTACTGCATCCCTCTCCAGCGCAATGACGTCTTATATTGTTAGGAATATAGGCCAGCAAGTGGTCAAGTCGATCATATCTCAGATTGTCGGACACTCTGTTGAGAGTTACACTGAATTTGGCAGTTGTCTGTCTCCCCACCCTTTTCGGTGCAACCCCGAATTTAGTGAGATATGCTTGTGAAATTTCTCTTCGAAATTCTAATTGTGTAAGCGGTGCTAAATGCTTGCATTTTTTGGAGAGGCACTACGCATTTGCTACGGAAACATCTAGGAGCCAGGTGAAAATGGCCCACCACCACTTTTTACGCCGGATTGAAATCCGGTACCTCGACAATTGCTGATCCATCATGTCTGTTCTGCCCATGCAGCGATTGTACTCGGCAATTAGTCGAGGTTGCGGTAATTGGAGGATTTTCTTTTCAGCCTGAGAGTAACGTTTCACCTGAATCGTTGGGTTGATACCATGACATGTAGACGCCACTGTCACTACGTTGTTGTCCATCCATTTTACCAGAATAATTCCATCCTCTTTGACAATATTTGAAACCATTTCTCCCCGTTTCTTAGTTTTAGCAATCTGACTCTTCTGCGGTAATTTACAACTTTTTGGTACTCGGTTTTCCCTCATCGTTCCCGTGCCGTCGTAACCTCTTTGTTTTAGGTTAAAAAGTAAATTGAAATTTGTAAAAAGATTGTCAAAGTAGAATTTAAAAGGAAGCGTCTTCATGTTTTCGGGAAACTCATCTATCATGCACATCAATGGAGCAGCACATTTTCCAAAATGATTTTCATAAACCGTGTTTGCTCTTGGATTTTTTCCCTGGTACATATCGAAGTTTACCAAGTAACCGGTGGCGGAATTGAGACACCACATTTTGTACCCAAATCTTATGGGCTTGCCTCTTATAAACTGTTTGCACGAATGCTTTCCAAAATATTTAATCATAGATTCGTCATAATCCAGTTCTTGTTCTGGAATCCAGTTTTCAATAAATTTAGATTTTAGCAAATCCATTAGCGGCCGTAACTTCCACATTTTGTCCTGAAGGTTAGGCTGCAAGTTATCAGCACAGTGCAAATACCTTATGATTTGACGGAATCTGTCCCTTCTCATAGACTCACTGACCATAGAGTTTTTTCATGTCCATCTTAGAATCCCAGTAAAAATCTCGTCCTGGCAACTCATTATAGCCTGTAACGATTAAAATTGCGATCCCACATTTCATTTCTTCGTTGGATATATTTGGATTTGGTTGGTTACAGAAAAGCGCATATTTATTGGACTGTTCAACAAGCAATCCAATTACTTCGTCATCTAAAAATGCTTCAAATATGTCCAAATAACTCATTTTTCATATCTACTATAATCAGGTTCAGAAAATGTTTGTTTCCTCAAAATCGCCCTGAATCCATGATATCTTTTCCAGTCCTGGATGCAAAAACACATCATTTGGGTCAGAACCATCAGGGGGATGCACTAAAATTTCTTTTGGTTGGGTTCATCAGGAACAGTAACTGCGCTTCGAAGCACTAACTCAGCTTTCGGCAATAATTGACGACCGCTAAGATTATCTAAAAACCCGCCACCATCTTCCTCGCCCGAATCTTCATATGTCAATATGTTTGCATCAGGAGGCTCAATATATATTTCGTGCACATCAATAGCATTATTGTATACTATTTGAATCGCTTCTTCCAAAGTAAATCCACGTCTAGAATAAAAAAAAACATGGATTTCTTAATTTTGTATATCATAGCCAGCTAGCGTTACCTAAAAGTAACACTCACTTTTAGAGCCTTATATAAAAAAAATTACAATATATTTTATGAAAACTATACTACAACATGCAAGGCAGACTATATTACTAGTAAAATTCAAAAATATATCCCAACATAACCTAAAAGCGCAAAAGATAGACATTACTTACTCTAGTTGAAGGTCCATTTTCACCGTTCTAAACTTTACACTTGATTTTAGCACCTAATTTACAAAATTTTATTGCACTGGCTGGTAAAATAAATTCACTGTGTTGCTTCATCAGCTTTCAACAACAAACTAACGAATACTTGTGTCATTCGCAATAATAACAATGCGCTGTTGCCGGCTTTTGCGTTGTTCCGTTAGAGTTACTTATAAGTAACGCTAGCTGTTGAAGGGTTAAACCATGTTTTATTTACACAAAATTAGCTGCGCTCTAACTCAACTGCTTCACCTTCCCCTTTCCCCTTAGACGCTAAAATTTTGTTGGTTCACTTGAGGCGTACATCCATTTGTATAAAGTTATGTTCACTTGTTTACGTTGGTTTGTTATTCCATCCATTTATTATTTTTACTAAGTTTTCAGTATTAGTCATAGATGTTAAACAATTTTCATCAACATTTTAATATTTTTACTTAAAAGTGAAGATGGTAAACAAGTGTTTACACTGAAAGTAAATGAAGAGGACTATGTAAGGGCACACAACGGTAAGCATTAATTCATATCCTTTTGAAATTTACAATTGTATTTATTTTGTAGACATGAAATTTGCACAAACGTTATTAGACCATGCACAAACGATGGACCGAGCACAACTAATAATAAACGAACAAACGGAAAATCTGGAAAACTCCCAAGCAGAAAACTTCATAGAAGACAGTCTTGTAGACGACAATACGGAAAATACTACAAATGGTGATGAATGTACTTCTAAATGGGAATACAATGAAACATTAGCACCAATCCGTGCGATGGAGAACCACTTGGAAGAAATCAATCATGCTAATCCACGCAAACGAAAAAATGCTTGGAGTAACATAAGTAACGAATTAGAAAGTTTTAAGTTTATGGTTAGTATATTAGAAGATTTATAAATTTCATCTATTATACTACCTATCTTGTTATTTTACTGCAATGTGTATTTTTTATGTTACAGAGAACTACTGAAAGCTGTCGTTTGAAGTGGAAAAACCTTGTTAGGTCATATAGTAACTGTAAAACCAATAATAACAAAACAGGGAGAAGGCCAAGCAGATTTCTGTTCTACGATGAAATGGACAGTTTACTAGGCCATAAGCCTAATTTCAGTTGCTCGCACGCAATAAATGTTCTAACAACACAAGAATATAATATCGCATCTCCAACCAGTCTTAGGTCTACAGAAGCTGAAACAGAAGATGACACCAACGGCATTGGAGAGCACTCAGAAGATGCAAATACTGAAATAACACAAACACCATCCACATCACGATCATGTACACTAACTGAAACAGCAAAGCCAGTTCGCATACAAACTCTAAAAAGGAAGTTATTAGAGCAAAAAATAATTGATAATGAAAAACGACAGGTCAAAATGCGTTTATTAGAAAGAAAACTTGCATTAGATGAACGTAAGTGTGACCTATTAGACCGTTATTTAAAACTAAAAAAAAAAGAGTTGGAAAAGTAGTTAATTATTATTTCGTCTTTTCATATAACAATGTATATTAAACACACCTGCAGTTCTGAAATAAAAGTATTTGAATATAAATATCTATTATAATTATTACATTTTACATCTACTAAACTCATATGAACAAAGATCTACTAATACTCCTATATATTATTACTCAAACATGGCATCAAATATATGATCTCGTCTTCTAACATCTTCAGTCTCATCAGGAGCAATAGAATCCATATCCTGCGTAACATCTTCCAGTAAATATTCTGGTTGGTTGCTGCCTTCCATGTTTATTGCAATATTGTGCAGTACAGTTGCAGCAACAACACATGCAGATATTAACTTTATATTTTTGTTCTCGAAGAACATCAGTCGCCTGAATCTACCTTTAAGTAATCCAAATGCGTTTTCTACTACCATCCGTGTAGAGGAAATTTTAAAATTAAATTGCCTTTGATTCATGGTTAAACGACCATTATCTTTAAATGGAGTAACCAACCATGGTAAATTAGGATAAGCTGAATCGCCAATTAAATAATAATTCTCTAAATATATTTCCTTATTCATTATTTTTTCATATATCTTGGACTTTTTTAGTAATCGAGCATCATGAATAGATCCAGGTTCCCCACAGAATACGTCAATGAATCGTTTCTCATGATCCACTATATCTTGTAATAGAATCGAATGGTAACCTTTTCTATTACAGTATGCCTCTTGATTCTTTTTAGGTCTAGTTATAGTGATGTGACAGCCATCTATAGCTCCTAATACTCCATTTACTTTCTGTTTTTTATAAAATCCTTTTACAATTTCTTCTTGAGTGCTTATGTTTGTTGGCCATTTGATGTATTGGGAACTAATTTTCACAAGATAACGAATTATTGTCTTTACACAATTGTATATTGTACTTGGTGTTTTATTGAAACGATCTGATAATTGTCTAAAAGTTTCAGTGTTTGATAAATACCAGATACTTATATACACAGCTTCCTCTGGCGTAACATTTTCACGTCCTGCTTTATATGATGACATTACTTCTGCTTTGCGAATGTCCTCTACAAAACTCATACAATTAAGGCTTTACTTTACCTAAATAAAATTCTAGTTCTGTGTATAATCAATTGCATATCTTGAAATTTTCATTAGTTGGTTATATTACTTTAAAACAGGTAGTCACATCAGGGGTTTTGAGGGTATTACCCGCCAAAAGGATTTACTATTGTTAAATAGTTGTTTTGTTAAAGATAGATAAATTCGACAAAATATTTTCCTTCTTACTTTCAAACGAGCAGAACAAGTATTTACTTCGAATGTGATTAGTGTAAATAGGTAAATACACATATATATTTTTTTATTCACTTCCATAAAGTGTATATGTTCCATTTTTAAAAGATATGGGAGTTCATTCAAAAAAAGTTTATCGTGTTCAGCTCGTCGAAAATCCAGAAAAAAATTGTTAAAGTTAATTAGAAGCAGCAAAAAATGGTAAGATCATAAACTTATACAAATGTACACCAATTCATAAATAAGTATCTTATATAAATAGATACACGATTGCCCTAAATTTATTCTACAATAAATGAAACATTAGAATACTGAATATTATTATAGGTAATATAAAAAGGCAAGCTATAAGTGAACTAAAAATGAAAAATAAAACAATGTAAATTCAAAATAAGAAATAGAGTTAGTAGGGGAAATTGTAAACGTTTTTTTGTAGTTTCAAATCTACACATTTATAGAAGTACGAAAATATAATATTAAAAATATATAATAAGATGCGTATAATACTGAGAAGTTTTTCTTTCAGATGGATATGAATTTTTTTTTATAAATAAATTTGGTACTCAATGTTTACATTAACCCCTCATGTTCACATTTACCGTTTTGACTTACGGGTAATTGTAAACAATCAGGGGACTGATGTGATTACACAAACGTTTGTGTAATGCGTTGTGTTTTTTTGCCTTCTATAAAATTAACCAATACATATGCGCCAGGTAATAAAGGCTCAGGTTGTGGATTCTCATAACTTATTTCTTCCGTTATTATAAGTTTTTTGTAATGAACGCATAAGTTCAAAAGTAAAGATGTAATTAAAAATATATGTACCTCGTTTCCAATTACCCTTGTTCACATTTCCCCCAACCAACCCTAAATAATTATATGGAAAAAAATTTAATGAATAGGTACAACGTACAACAAATAATAAATCATAGTTTAAATATTCCAAGAAAATCACGTGTAACACTAAATCACAAATTGTAATTAAAATTATGAACCGACAGTTTATTTTATTTTATTTTCAGTACAAAAGAAAATTTGCTATGCAATAATAAAACTCTGGATGACGAATACTCAGACGTGGAGACAATTTCTGAACCATTACCAGACCTGAACATCGAACAAGAAGCAAAACACAGTCCTGAACGTGATATACCCAGTGGGCGTCGTATTGTAGACCTTATCCCGTTTATAAATGCTTTAAAATCCCTACAACATGATGGATTTGGATGCAGTTTTTTCAATATGACTCTCATATCTGAAACTAGATTTGGTTTCAAAAGTGTTTTGACATTCAAATGTGATGTTTGTGGCAAAAAAGACGTAGTTTCAACAGAAGGCTTAGACTGTATAAATGTAAATAAGGCGGCGGTATGCGGGGCGATGTCCATTGGAATTGGACATACGCAATTAAATGAACTGTGTTCGTCAATCAATATTCCTGGAATGTCTTCAAAATCGTATATAAAATATCAAAATGAAGTTCAAAACGCTATCGAAGAAGCTACAGTCAATGAAATGTTGTTAGCGGGAGCTGAAGAATATCGATTGGCAGCGCAAGCCGGTGATATAGATGCTGATGGCATACCATTTTTAAGTGTAATAGTTGACGGTGCATGGTCTAAAAGGTCTTACAAAACAAATTATAATGCCCTCTCTGGAGTTGCTACCATAATTGGAGCTAAAACAAAAAAAGTGATTTATGTAGGTGTCAAGAATAAATATTGCACGATCTGTAAAAAATATAAAAATGGTAATACTGTGCCTACACATAAATGCTACAAAAATTGGGCTGGCACATCCACATCAATGGAAGCAAATATAATTTTACACGGCTTTAGGTCTTCTATTGAAATGCACAACTTGCGGTATAAGTATTTCATAGGAGATGGTGACAGTAGCGTTAACAAGAAATTAAAGGATAATAAACCATATGGTCCAAACTATCATATACAAAAAATTGAATGTAGAAACCATTTGTTACGCAACTATTGCCAAAAACTAAAGGACTTGACAAGACGGCCAAAGGTGAATATAAATATCAAGACATTCATCACGTCAAATATACTCCGTTTTAGAACAGCAGTCGTTAGTGCTGTTAAATATAGGAAAAATGAAAACGTTCCACTGGTAAACAAGATAGAAAATTTAAGACGGGACATCATAAACGGGCCTAAACATATATTTGGCAATCATGAAAATTGTGAAAATGATGTACACAATTACTTTTGCAAAGGACCAACACCAGGCGAATGTAACCTTTAGGTACGATTTACAGCATCTACAATTTTTGAGGAATTCCAAAATGCCTTGATGAGGGTTGCGAATATCTCTTCAAGTCTTTTGTTTGATACTGACAATAATGCAGTTGAAAACTATAATTCACTTGTAAACAAATTAGTTGGGGGAAAAAGAGTGAATTTCTGCAGGCGCGGTTCCTATGAATCACGATGTAAAGCTGCTGCTATTGGCTTTAACAATCGAGGCTCTTTCATGGACATAGTTCAAGAAAGATTTCCTGAAGGTACAATAGGAAATACACAAAAGAGTATGCCGAAAAGTCAGAAAGAAAATTCATACAATTTCAAAAGGAGTAAAAAGGTGTACACTGAAGATGATGATTATGGTAATGTGTTATATGTGGTAAATGATAAGAATGAATACGAATTAAGCTTGGCTAAAAATAAATTCCTAATGGAACTTGCTAAAGTCAATCGAAAGGAGATTTTTGAAAATACTTTGGGACAAATTGCGAATCCAGCTTGGCAAGAACAACGGTCAAATATGATTACAGCTAGTAACTTTGGTGCTATTTCGCTACCTTAGAATAACAGGGTTCTATGTGGCATCACGACATATTTTAACAACAGCCTGTTCAATATTTCTATTGCAGTATGTCAAATCTGAAAGAAATGCCCCTTAAAAAGGTTTGATAAATTTGTTTATACTTACAATGTAAATATAATTTTCTATAGGTTTCTCTACTAAAATGACTAAATAAACTGTAATCATATTGTTAATTTTACATATAGAACCTTTTCATATAATATAATTGAAATATTTTTATGAATAAGGTTTTATCTGCATACTTACAACCTTGTCCCAAAAATGCTTATATATTTCTAGTATATGCTTTTAAAAAAACAGAATTCTATCTGTCCACTTGGAACCATGTCACTGAAGTATTTATGTGACAAAAAAATTGTATTAATTTTGAACTGAAAATTTAATTTGCTTCTGCAAATACTAAAAGAACCTAAATAAAACTATTTTGTAAGTATGACTTAGGGTAGAGGCACCACTTATGGCCACTACCCCACTTATGGCCAGTTTACTGTAATTGGTGGAATAATAACCATGACATCTATCTACCAATGAGTTTGAAGCTGCTAAAATGTCAAACAATTCTCTAGTAAGTGGGGACAATGATAAAAGTTTCTTTAGCCTGTGCTTTAGTTTCATTGTAGAAGTTTGAGTGTATTGCAAGTGTTAAGAAAACTAACGGATTTTGTTAAGAAAGTTATCAATAATCATCGTCTTTTATTCGATAGTAACTGTTAATTTTTTTACACCGGCTATAGAAAAGGTAAATGATAGTTTTTTTTCTATATTTTTATTATTCTTCACAATTAACAGTATGAAATTGTGAACAATGAGTGAGGCCATATGTGGAAACTAAAAATTCACTAGTTACCCACTTATGGCCATCTTGCTGGCCACAAGTAGATAAACAAAATCCACTTTTGGCCAGTTTACCTTTTGACTAATTCTGCAGATTTTACATAAATATATTTTGTTTTAGTGAAAATGTCAAAAGTACTGAAGAAAAAACATAAAAGCAGAGTAGAAAAGATAAGTAAAGCTAGAAGTGAAAAAGGCTGGATGAATGCAGAATGTTTTTACGAGTATTTCACGAACGTTTTTGCACCATACCTTAAGGAGTCTCAAATAGAGTTACCCGTTATCGTCTTTTTAGATGGACATAAATCTCATCTGACCCTTCATTTAAGTAAATATTGCAGACAAAATCAAGTAATATTAATAGCATTGGTCCCTAATGCTACTCACATACTCCAACCGTTAGATGTCTCTGTGTTTGCGCAAATATAAGATAGAGAACAATGGTCAGGAGCTGACTAAATCATTTTTACCCACGGCACTGGCTCACTTAATTGACGATCCAAAAATGATGTCCAATATAATATCAGAGTTTAAAGCCACAGGTCTGTATCCTTTTTCAGCAGATAACGTGGACTACAGTAAAATTATTTTAAGAAAACCTGACATGATTCACACACGAGATATTGACACTGAAGCTGCAGCTTTTCTTAAACATCTAGAATCAAAAATTTATGTAGTTCTTCTGGACCAATTCAAAACAACAAAAAAAAAGAAACTACGAATGGGAAGGTAATATTGAAGATAAATTATTGTTCAAATTTTGGTTATAAATTACAAACGATGTAGAAAATCTACCAAACTTGGCAAGAGAAGATCATGAACCTGATAACAATGCTCCTCCAAATGTATCTCCCCTGGTATCTACTATAAATGCCAATACGGTAAATGATGTGCTTGCTGAAAAATCCAATTCTCACCATTTAGGTGACACATCGAATGGTAGCAACATTGCGATGAGCATGTCTCATGCAGAACAGATAGAACAAGTAAAATGTAATCTTTTTTTTCCTAACAAACCGATACCTTCAAAAGTCTTTTACAATGTACTCCCTTATCCTCAACAAAAGGAATCAGACTCAAAGAGAAAACGAAAAAAAGAATACACACCAAGTGTTATCACATCTGATAAATGGGTTGAGTATCACGAAGAATGCGAGAGACTGAAAAGAGAAAAAGAACAAGAAAAACAAAAAAGAAAGCAGGCTCGAGAAGATAAGAAACAGATAAAGGCACAAAAAGAAAGTAAAAAACTCAAAGAAAAAACAACAAAACTTAAAAAACAAGACCTAGAATCAAGCTCTTCTTCAGAAGAACAAAAAGATTGGGAGGAAAGTGGTAGCAGTGGAGACGATATTGACTTCATGATACCTGAACAGGAAAATATTGAAATGTTCAATACTAATGATCTGAAATTAGGAGACTTTGTACTTGTCAGATTTAAGCTGTTGGGTAAAAGATCGACGACAACATATAGATATGTTGCAAAAATTCTAGAAATCCTTTCATTAGAAGAGTATGAGGAGATACAATGTTTTAAAAGTGCTAATGAAGAGAAGACTGTGTTTTATCCTATAGAAAATGACGTTTGCATCATAGATAAGGGTGACATTTTAGGAAAACTACCCGAGCCCATTGTCCAGGAACAAGGAAGAATGTGTAAGACAAGTTTTTCAGGACAAATAGATATTTATGAAAAGATATGATATGATAAACGCATTTTATAAACTTTTCGTTGTGTATTACTTATTTTTGTTACCAGAACGTTATTTTGTTTTACTTACAATTTTGTATTTAAATAAAAATAAACAGTTGTATCTCGTTTTTTTAACCAGTTTTTGGGTGACCAAAAGTGGGGAAACTGTATGGCCAAATGTAGAAACAGATGGCCAAAAGCAGGGATTTTTACGGTTACAAATATAAAACGTTGTAATATTTTCACTTTACATTGAATGTTTATTATCACTTAGTCCCCTAATAGAGCTGATTCGAAAGTAAAAAATGGCTGTGATGGAAAAGATTTTCATTCAATAATACAGTTTCCCCAATAAAACAAAAATTACAAAGTTCTTAAAGTGGCCATAAGTGGTGCCTCTACCCTATATTAATAATAATAATACAACATAACAGAACTGCATTTCAACTCTCCCAGAATTTTATGTTTTTGTTTTTTTAAATTTTATTTTTGCCTTACTTCCTATGTCCTCTGCATTCTTAAGTTTTTTCTTGCTATTGATTTTTTTCTTTATTCTGATGGTTTTACATTATTTGTAGATTTTTTTACCTTTAATAATTTCTCTTTAATATTTTCAAACTCTGCATCTCCTAAAAAATATTAAAGAAAAAATTTGTCTTAAATATTTTTAGCCAAATTATTGATTTACCTATCTCCAAAATAACTTTGTAGTAATCAACATCTTGTTGTGGCATATATACAAACATGGAAATCAAATCATCCCTTTTTTCCTTCTTAATCCCAGCCTCGTTTTTACGCGACTGAACTGACGGCTTCAGTTTATGATTTAAATCAATAAAATCGTGAGAAAATGTGGAACGAACAGCAGTTCTGTTTAGTCTTCGTTCAGAAGGTAAAATAGACATAATTTGAAATTCATCACTGCTAAAACTCAGGCTATATTCCACGTGAAATCTTAATTGTGTGAAACGCAGCATATGAAGTTTTGCAAATGGAATGTTCTTGTAATCCAATTTTTTGCTAAGCTCCATATAGTTTTTGTAGTTATTTTCTTGCATTTGAATTACCTTAAAGGGTTTTTTTCGATTAACGCATTTCAGTAGCCTGATTAGTCCAATCGGAGAAAAAAACTCATTAACATTTAGATGTTTTTCGATGGAACTATGGGCACTATCAACTTCTTGACAGGCCGAGTGACCGGTAATAGAAAATTTCATAACAATTGAAGAAATGTGGGGATGTCTGTTTATAAAATCTGATACAGCAAAGGAAACAATTGAATTTTGATTTTGCGGAACGCATGAATCGCTCCAGGTGATAAGATCGTTTATATCATTTTCTTGAAACACATGTTCCAATATTTTGATTAAGGCGCATGCTATATCATTTCCACTACGACCAGAAGTTTTTTCCGTCCATATTGCACAATAAATAGTTTTCGTTGTTGTCAAATACGCAGTGAGATTGTATATATTCAGTTTACTTTTGTAAAACAAAGGACCAATCTCGGTTCGAGGGCATGTAATGACGTTTTCTAAATCAAAAATAAGAACTGGAGTTGACGATTGCTTATCTACCATCTTTGTTCTCTCATTACATTTTTAAACTGATATGTTTTGCTTGTGATTCTACGAACTCTAAATCCATCTCTTCTCCTTTAGCTTTCATAATTTTCTCTATTTCACATGTACCACATCTGTCACTTTTGGGTATATGGAAATCAATATTGAATTCAGTTGTAAAAATATAGCGATAGTAAGATAGCTTAACTGGTTTTATAGATCTGTTATTACAATAATCAACGTAGAGTTCGTACATCTTAGTCAGATTTAATTAGAGTCAATGTACCTTTTGCTTGTTCTTGCTCTACAATAATGAGAATCAACAGATGGAAAACTATTAATATGATTTCTAACAATTTGCTTCTGATTATCGGAGATACCATGTCCTTTAGATTTTCCTCTTAAGTCTCTCTGTGGTACACCACTGGTTTTGTCTTTCTTTTCATGGACATTGTATATTGGTTTTTGTGAGATATTCAATGTTGATAAATAAAAAGTTTTACATACCTCAATTCTTTGACTTTTAATAATGAAAAGTACTTGAACGTATAGGTCCTACGTGAATTTGCTTGTACAGTAGATCGGTTCTTAAGCATTCTATCTGTTGTTCTTACAATAAAATCATACTTGCCATTTTGATCTACACTGTAAAAGCTCCGAAAATTATTTGCCTTTCTGTTTCGAAATATGATTTGCACACTTGAATTTGCAGCCAATTGTACAGTCCTTTTTGTTTTCACTTCTTTTTGGAATAGTTTTGTTTCTTTTATTTATATATTCTTGTCCAGATTGATGTTTCTCTCCGTTCTATACATTTCCATTTTGAAATAGTAGTCCTTCGTTTCCTAGTGTTACCTCGTCTATTTTCATGTTCCTTCTCATTTCGTACCTGGTCTGTATTTTCGTCTCTGTCATTTCCGAGGTCATTTGCAATTTCTGAATTGGTATTATCGGAAGCTGTTGTTAATACAGAAATATTAACATTCTGATCTAATGTACTACTAGCTGCCTTAATTAAATTATCAGTATCGACATTATTATTTTTTGTTAATAATTCAAAAACCTCAGGAATTTCTATATCCCCATTTTGTGTAATAATCATAAAATTGTCTGAATTTGTATTGCCGTCTGGATATTCAATATTGTCTTGGTTAGATGATAAGATTAAATTATTGTCCTTTTAATACGGCGTGATTATAGGAACAATTTTAACGTCAGATAGATTTACAATATCACCAACACTTTTAACTAATCTATTCGGATTGTTAGCGTCATTTGAATTTAAACCATCGTCAGCAGCATCTTGTTTCTCCCAAAATTCGCTACTATTAAGAATGTCTTTCAGATGTTCATCAATTAAATATTTTTTTTTATCCATGGCTGGTGTAACTAACTATCCTGTAAAATTTAACATCTACTTTAGAAAAGGAATTCTTCTCCAACACTAATTCAGTAAAAGATGAGAAAACGAGATCGTTTAGAACAGAATTTAATTATAAAATTGTTTTTCAATTCTAAAATTTTAATTTGGAGAACTCACCAAACGTTTATAGGTAATTTAAGTTTTATGTTAGGTTAGGGTAGCGGCATTATTTTAAATAAATATCTGACTGTATATGTATATGTATTCTATATACTGTTACCTTCAAACTCACCCAAACAACTATTCAATTTAATTTTTATTTTACACAACGTAACACAAACTAAAGTAAAGTAAATGCACAAAATAATACCGTTGACTGAAAATGATTTTTTACTCAATGATAATACAAATTCGGTCTGTAAACCAAACATGAAATAATGGTAAAAACGTAAACATTATCAAAAATCTGGTGGTACACAGTTCTATCTGTCACTTGTTTTAATGGAACAAAGTTGTAAGTGCCTGAATGGCCATGGATTTTGAAGACAAGGTTCTAACTGCGGCACATACAACCATATCTAATAAATTATTGCAGAATTGAGTGCTAGATAGAACTTTTTACTACGAATATTTGAGCTACCGATTACCAGATGGATCTGGGTGCACTAATATTTCAAATAAATGGCGACATAGAACCATTTTCCACCAAAACATCAATAACGTAAAAAAATGCAGTTAGAACCCTGTTATTCTAAGGTAGCGATTTGTAAAATGCGAGAAAATACAAACACGAAGAATGTGGTCAAAACATTGCTTTATAAAAATCCAATAAATGCAAAAGCTCTAAAATGCGGGATTTTAAATGAACCGGAAGCGATGAAAGCATTTATTCGTAAAAGCGGATTACAAGTTCGAGACTCGGGACTTATTATAGACATTCAATATCCCTTCCTAGGTGCATCCCCGGATGGACTTGTGGGAGATGATGCTGTTTTAGAAATCAAGTGTCCGTTTTCGGCCAAAAACTACTCTGTAATAGAAGCTATAGATAAAAACATTATTCGTTATTGTGAGAAGGTAAAAACTAAAAACGGAATAGAAATTAAATTAAAAAAACAACACAACTATATGTACCAAGTGCAAGGACAAATGCATGTAGCTTGTAAAAAATACTGCTACTTTGTTATATATACTAACAAAGATGTACATATAGAAAAAATTCCTTATGATGATAATTTTTAGTGCATAAATGTGCTAGAAAAATTAATACGGTTTTATATATATGCTTTGCTACCTGAAATTGTTGATTCGCGTCAGTCCAGAAATATGGCAATTCCTGATATACTTGTAAAAAATTTGTAAATAAATTGTTTGATGTTATTATAGATGTACCTTTTGCAGAACAAATATTTAATAATAAAATCCCACTCATGCTAACTTTCAAGAGTTTTTTATTTTTTGCAATCATACTTAGCACATTGTGTATCAAATAAAATACAAAAGTATCTATACAGGTATACAGATAATTTGGGGAACAATGTCCATAAAGCATAAACACCTGTTCAATATCGTAAATACAACAACAATAAGAGGATTAAAGGATTATAAGATTTCTGTTGCGCTTAAAGTCGGTGCAATATGGGTTGCCTATAGAAACAAAAATTTACTAGTTTTTTTTATAAAGTTGAATAACGCTTTACGCTTTTTTACTTTATATTATAAAACAATGGAAATTTATCAGCTGTATAGCGGGATAGCTAATACTGTGAAGAGTCATTTGTAAAAAAATTCATTCGTTTTAATCAAGAAATGTCGAAAGTAGACTGTTTTAAAGCTAGACAAACTTTGGTTGATAAAAGATGCTGTAGTTAATTAAAACAAAAAAAGTTTTGATAGCGGGCTAGAGCATGAAATAGTTAGTAAAACTACCCATCACTCCCTCCTTCATATACCTTACTAACACTAAAAATACGTTAAAACGGATAACATATTTAGCATTTACTTCATTTAAGGGTCAGTAGAGCCTTAAGGCAATAATGTACTTATGTATATTGTTGTACCTTACCAATTAAGAAATCCACAGTAGTCCGAGTTAAACGAAAGTGCCTAACAAATTCCTTGTCATTGTACTGTTTGATGACACCTAAATAATTTTCAATTCGTGTGGCATGATTTCGCTCTGATGATAATGAATCTACTGAGCTAGAACTTGAATTTGACAAATCATACAAGTCATCATCGTTTTCGAAGAATTCTTCCATCAAATCATCAACAAAATCTTGCTGTATAAAAAATATATGAGAATTAATAGATTAATGTATATTTTTACTTACTATAAGGGTTTTATCGGATTTACCAGCCATCTATTTGATTTATTTAGACGTATTAGGTTAGGTGAAATTTGACGTTTTACTTACAGCTGTTCAATTGGATGATATTTTCAGTTTTTTTTAATTCGTGTAGTTACTTTTAAGATCAGTTTAGTTGTAGATAAGTTCAGATAACTTAAATGTTAAATAAAATACAATTATTGTAACACTAAATCAACTAATGTGCGAATTTTTGCTACTTGAAAATTAATAGAGCGTTTGCGGGGTGTATTTTTAGCTACATCCATATTGTTACTGAAACATCAACCCTTACAGCACAGTACAATGTGAAATTCTAATTTGAATTCTGAACACCAATAAAATCTTAAATTATTCATCTCTTTCTAACTCACCTGAAACACTAATGTTTCGCTCTTATTCAACTATTACAAAAACTGGCAACCATGCCTAACAAACAAGTTTCTGTAGGGTTACTACCTGAGTGTTAGTTAATTGACAAATTTCATGGAAATATCCAATTTTGCTATGGGGCAAATAAATGCGAAGGATACGTCGGCATTAGTTATCGGTCGGTTTATACGTAAAATGGAAATACCGGGCCTAATTAGTGTTAAAGTTTCAGGTAGTGTTATAGTCCAAGTAAAGCTGAGAAACCCTATAACAAAATTATTGCTAGACGAGCCATCCAAAGTTCGAAATTTGACAGACTTCACCAGCTTTTATCTGAGAAAGTATCCGTTGAAAAATTCATTTTCAAACAAAATATTAATGTTGAATTTTTTTGCAATTTTTTGGTTGCATTCCGCACCTTCTAAAACCTCAGATTAAGATTAAGAGTAGAATTCAGAGATGTTACTTCAGTTAGACTCATACTTTACTAATAGCGCACTTAGCTTAGTTGAACTTCTGCAACTTGATATATACAGTGTTGACAAAATTACTCAGTTCATAATAGCATGGTGTGTGTTACACAACCTTTGTATTGATAGTGATGACACATTAGAATATGCCGATCTGATTGATATTGAAGTTAACAATGCTATTGAGGAAAGACCTGACGAAATAGACAGAGAAATTTATTTGAAACAACAAGGGGAGGCAAAACGTAATTCAATAAGAGCAAATTTTGATTATTAAATATAACTACCTAAACCACTTATCTTAAGAATGTTTGTTGCTTTGTTTTTTTATGAATTGTTCTACAAATTTTACATAAAAATTAAATATAATAAATCAATAAAACAAGGTTTGTATTAATATTATTTATTGTTTATTACCAAACAGTTCTTTTAAAAGTGCTAGTTTTTCTTGGTGACGTCGTTCTTTAGCATCTTCTTTTGCTTTATGAATTGCTAATAACGTTTCTTGAACCGTTTTGTCCTGTTTCATCTTTTTTGGAGGAAAAGGATTGTCACTTGTAACAGATTTATGTCGCTCTTTCAAAATTTGTACTTTAGTAGCACTTCGTAAAATTTCAGGCTGTAAACTATCATCTACAGCTGCTATTTGCGACATCTCTTTTTCGTACAGTATATCCATTCTTGCTTTTCCAGATATGTTATTATTATCAATACTGTCCTTTTTTCGTTTACATATAGTTTTATAGCGATTTTCTATCTGAATTGCACTTTTAATAATATTGAGATCTTTTTCCAAATCCATACAGATCTGCTGCCACATGGCCTTTTTATTTTTAAATTTTTTCATGGGTCCTATTGATGTAATATACAGCGCGTATTTATCCAACACAAATTTTGTTTCTGCCGAACCCCACAAATTTCTATGCTCTTGTTGATTTGGTGTTACATCCTGGTTCTCCAGATTTTCTATTTCATGAGGCCCTTGTGATTCCTCATAAACTAAATTTTCGAGATCATCTTGCGAATGAGTCTCTTCACGAAATATAACCGTTACGTTGCCTTCATCATCAATCCGCTCCATTGTCTTTAGTGGTCCTTCTACTTGTAATGTATTACTTAACATTAACGTTTTCAAATAATTGGATGTAAAGTTATCATCATCTACGAAAATCGAAATTATAGTATGTTACAACAAATTAAAAAAAGCAGAATAACCACAGACACTTACTTGTTAATTTAAACGCCAAATTATCTTCTTCATCAACAGGTATATTCAATCTATATATATATATATATATATATATATATATATATATATATATATATATATGCTCGTTTATTCGAAATGATACCTCGAATTCGCACATTGTCATAAATAATAATAAATAATACAGTAAAAAGTTCGGTTAAAATAATGAGTTGTTCCACTGGACTACACTCGATGCGTACGCTCTACTCGCTCGTAGTTTTCAGTTGCACTAAACACGTGACTTGCCCTGCACTCGTGCGCACTCAGTGCATACCAGTGGAAAAAGCTGTTAGTGTAGTGTAAGTTAAGTTTCTGTTATGAAAATTACGATCAGACAACATCGCATTTTAGGTCAAATGAACATAATTGCTATCTTCAAGTCAGTTATTGGTGTATCTCTGCATAATCTATCTGTATTTCATTTTGTGGTTAGGATTTTATTGGACTTTGTTTGGAAGTTTGTTTTTTAGCATGACCAGTGAACAAAAAAGAACCTTTTTTACCGCCGATGAAGGAACTCGTTTCTAAACACAAGGACATTTTAGAAAATAAAAAACGGATTGTGTGAGCGTGGCGGAAAAAAGAAAACGTGGGCACTGTTAGCTACGCATTTTAACTCGTTGGCAGAGAACTCCTCGGTAATTACTTTATAGCAAAAGAATGCCATATCATATTGTAATACAATTAAAATACTTTAATTTCTATCATTATATTTATTGTGGTAATTTTATAGCGAACTGCAGACCAATTAAAAAAATGTTGGGAAAACATGAAAAATAAAAGAAAAAAAGAATTATCCTTTGAAAAAAGAGAACGGATGGCAACTGGTGGTGGAGTATTTAAGCCCTCTGAGGATGATCCAGTGAGTCAGTTGACAGATGACATTTTAAAAACGGTGGATATCGAATTAATAGGTCTCATCGACAGCGACATACTCATTGAGGACAATGGAACTATGCAACTGTACGTTATGGAAGGGTAATACGACATAGTCGGCCAAAATGGCTTTTGTTTCCTACAGAAAATATAACCGGCTTTAAGTTCCCCAATCCTTACCATTTTGCGTAAATATTGGCAACGCTGTGCTGAGTGTAGTCTGAAGTGGATAGATGCACGTTTGAGTAGTTAGTGCGTTATCTGTGTTAACGGTGTTTGTGATTCCAATGTAAGTAATAGTTCAAATTACTATTTCACCAATAAATATTGTTTTTGCAATCGTTACTTTTAATACATAAATAGAAAAGTGGTATATAACTAAATATATAAACTTTTTTGCTTATATATTTAATTTGACATTTGTCAACAAATATTTCAAAATTTAATTTTTTTCTAATTTTATGTAAACGATTACAAAAAATTTTGTTCGCAACACGTGCGCTGACACCTTTTTGGTACTCGGCCTTATATTTTATCCCTCGGCTAAGCCTCGGGTAAAAAAGAACGGCCTCGCACCAAAAAATGTGTAAACAGCGCACTAGTTGCGAAAACTACTATTTTTACACTACTTTGAATAGGTTAGAGTAATAGTACGAATGTTCACGACAGACAACGTAAATTGTTTTTTCGCTTTTATTTGTTGTTTAATTGTTACGAGTATTAAGAGTAATAAGAAACAACAAGGCGGGTAAAACGACATAGCAAGATGGCGGGTAAAATGAATTACTATGTCATCTTGCCCGCCCTTTTCTATGAAGAATGAAGAATTCTTTCAGATGATTTACTCCTATAAACGAAAGACGACTAGGGGTAGTTGAAATGTTGCGCACATGGAGCGAGCTTTAGAAGCTGTTCGTAATGGAGAAATGGGTTGGTTGAAAGCAAGTAAACATTTCAACGTACCACTGCCACCCTCCGTCGTCGAGGTCTTAGCAAAAACAAAATTGCAACAAATGCCACAAAACATTTGGGTTCCTTACAATCAGTACTCAATGGAGAGGTGGAAGCTGTAATAGTTAACCATATTCTGGACATGGAATCCCGTTTTTTTGGATTGACAACAACAGACGTAAGAAAGCTTGCATACGAGGTTGCTGAAAAAAAGAAGATAAAACATTCTTTTAATAAAGAGAATAAGATGGCTGGGAAATGGTGGTTACGTGGTTTTCGGCAACGCAATCCTAAATTGTCATGAATACAGCTTTATTAATTCTTGACGGTCATTCAAGTCATAAAAGCTACGAAGCTTTGGAATTTGCTAAAAAGAACTTTGTGATACTGCTTTGCTTGCCTGCACACTGTGCACATCGCCTCCAACCTTTGGATGTTGCATTTTTTGGCCCCCTCCATAAATATTACAACCAAGCAGTCACACAATGGTTGAGAGAGAATCCCGGTCGCACTGTTAGCATTTATCAAATATCCAAACTTTTTAAACAAGCATATGAAAAAACAGCAACACTAGAGAACGCATCAAGTGGTTTTCGATCAACGGGGATATCACCTTTTAATTCCAATATTTTTCCAGAACATATGTTTTTGCCTAGTCTAACTACCGATTTGCCTGAAGATGCATCTGCTGCTGAAAGAGAACTACCAAATGTTGATGATCACTATATGCAAGAGTCAGCAAACAATGACCAAGATTGTCCATCCACTTCAGAAAAAATTGATATTGAGGCTATCCTGAAGGATCTGTCACCAGTTCCTCAGAGTAATAAAAGAAAATCTGTTGAGCACAAAACTGGTGGCTATCAAGATCTATTAACTGAAAGTCCCTACCTCAAAAGCCTTCTCGAAAAAGAAAATGAGAAGAAACAAGAGCAACAGAGGAAGAGCAACAGAAATGTGGTAAGAAAAAAACTAATGAAAGATGAATTAAGTGGCGAAGAAGATCCCTACAGTGGTAGCGACGAAGAAGATGACTGTGCATCTATCTATTGTAATCTAAGGAATCGTGGTTACGGTGCCAATTTTGTAAAAAATGGGCAGGTATGTCGCCAAAATCAAAAATTTTTATTTGCGACCTGTGCAAAAATTAAGGACTAATATTTTAGTGATGCTTATTTTGTTTGTTGAGTAGCATAGTAGCTATTTTAGTTTTACATTGTATTTCATATTGCCCGCCCTGGGTGGGCAGATGGTTTTTTAATAAAATGTTTGTTTTTTGTACTTGCAATAAAACGCTTTATACCACTAATCTTAGTGCCTAACATAGAAAATACTACCAGTTACCACTTTACAATAAAATTTTGTATTTATCTTTACATAGACGTAGTTTTTGTGGTAACAGACACTTAAGTATGTCATCTTACCCGCCTTTCCCCTACATGATAATTATGTTCATTTTCTAGGCGAGGTTGTGAACGAATTACAAGACCAACAGCCTGTTCATCCCCAAATACCTGAAGGATCTACCCAATTGGAGACACCTGAAAGAAAAAAAAGAAAAACATATGTTGATAGGGGTACAGCAATCGAAACAGCAATTCAATTTATGTTGATTGTTACATTTGTAGATGAGAGTATGAACAAATTTCCAGGACAACAGCCAATTCACATCCAAGCACAAAGGACACCTAGAACGAAAACAAGAAAGGCATATGTTGATAGGGGTACAGCAATTGAACGAGAGCTGTCTGTACGTCTTGCAAGAAATAAGTCTCTGAAGAGACAAGAATTAGAATTGCATGCAGCTCGTTTACAAGAGCAACAAATTCTAATAAAAGTGGCAGAATTGCGTCTCTTGCAAACTGAGGAGGAAGGCCAGCTCCGTAAACTAATTTTAAAGGAACAGTTACTACAAGAGCAGCTCAAAACAAAATTGTTACAGAAATAAAACAAATAAATATTTTGTACTCAATTATATCACTATTATAACTAAATTGTAGAAACAACTTCATTATTTTACATAAAGTATAATTATCTTAATTTAAAAAATGTCGCTGAATAAATGCTGTACGTACAGCATTACCTCTTCCCTGGACAACTGCAGCAACAGGCACTTCTTGGGGGATAAAATTTGGATCAGCTATAAATTACTCTCTTTCTCTCGTCGCAATATTATGCAAAACAGCAGTAACTCCAATGATACTTGTGGTCATTGGCACAGAGTGGTTAAGCGTAATACTGATGCACCGGAAACGTTGCTTCCATAGGCCAGATGTGCGCTCAACTGTATTTCTAAAATAACGTAAAGCGCAGCACAATTTTACTAAAACAGGCACTGGTAACCCACTTTGCTGTCTGTGATCTCCGTTAGGATGTACTAACGGCACCAAAATTGTCTGAATGGTGTTACGGCCAAATCTGTAACGCTGCAAAAGTTCTATATTGGTGAAGCGTTCTAACGGATTTTCCATGTCTCGCAAAATCTGTCTGTAAACAAATATTTTGAATAACAAAATATTGTTTAATGCTTGATATTAGTTACACATACCTTGGTATTGGTAAATATTGGAGATCATCCTCAACATAGTTAACAAATTCCCAGAAATCATTGTCCATCTCTGACAAATAAAATATTTAGGTATAAATAAACTGCTTTAACACTCAAAATAAAAGGAAAACTATATTTAAGTGGTCACAAAGTGAACAAGAATCTGTACTAAGTTAACCTTAATTGTCAGTAATTCGCGCGCTATTTTAGCACTAATGAGCATGCGTCACTTGAGCGAATATTTCTTTGAATACCAAAATATTGCTAAGTATACGTTCATTATGAGTAAAGTGTAAGTCGTGCTAAAGTAAGATCTTTGAATTCCACCCTTAAAAGATGCAAAATTTGAGAAAAATACGCTTAGCAACTAGGCCAATTTTGTGGTGACGTTTGTATACATCAGTGTGACAGGCATTTTTTGCACCCATTGTGTCGTTCAATTTCATATTTCACTGGTGATCATGTAGAGTAAGTGCGCCATATATGGACCAGTCCCATAATATGGACCACTGGCGTTTCGCAAACAACGTTCGTTGTATCGAGTCGAAGGTCAGCGCATATTAATCCTCACCCCTCCAACAGTCCGCCAGTCGTTTGCTGTAAGGCATTGTGCACAAACATATTCACAGGAGCCATTTTTCGTTTTCGTCAAGTACCGATGTAATTTTTTTAGATAAATACATAAGCTCGTCACTTTAATAAATATTATTCGATGTGAAAGTGGATTAAAAAATGAAAGGTGAGTTATTTTACAATTATTGATATTAAGTTGTAACATCCTATAGTTATTACAATTTCCTGAATAAAAATATTAACCTCGAAATATATCAGTATTGCAATATGGACCATCGGCATGTGTTAAATATGGACTAGTGGTCCATATTACAAACAGTCACTTATGTTTAATTTTTATGTTTCAGGATGGAATCTATAACAAAAGAGAAGACCAGACAAGCGTGGGACAAAAATGCAATGGTAGGAGCAATAAAAGCTGTACGAGAAAAGAAAATGGGCTTTTTGAAAGCATCCAAAACATACGGTGTACCGAAAACTACGCTTATACGTTTTTCAAAAATAGAACACCAATCACTTAGTGACATTATTAATCATAAACTTGGGAGAAAATCGACGTTACCAAGTAAACTGGAAGATGAATTAGCCGATTATATACTTGAAATGGAAAAATCTGGATTTGGTCTAACACGCAGGGATATAAGATCTTTGGCTTACCAGCTAGCGGAAAGAAATAATATAGAGCACTCGTTTTCACAAGAAAATGAATCTGCGGGCAGAACATGGTTGAGGTTATTCCTTAAGCGCCATCCTAACCTATCATTTCGCCGTCCAACAGGCACATCAATCGCAAGAATGAAAGGTTTTAACCGAATAAATGTTAACGCATTTTTTGACTTGTTGGAGAGCTCTATGAATGAATTCAAGTATCCTGCGACAAATGTTTATAATGTAGATGAAACGGGAATTTCAGTCGTGCCATCAAAAATGCCGGAGATACTGGCACTTAAGGGCAAAAAACAAATAAGAACTGTAACGTCCGCAGAGCGTGGATCAACAATCACTTGTGTGATATGTATGAGTGCAGGAGGAACATTTGTCCCTCCAATGATGATATTCCCGAGAAAACGGGACAATCAATTACTGATGAAAGGCGCTACACCTGGTGCCATTCATGCTTGTCATCCATCAGGTTGGTTACAACTTGAATTATTTACTCAGTGGTTCGAACACTTTTTACAGCACGTGAAACCAACTGCTGCATCGCCGGTTCTCCTGATTTTGGATGGACATACAAGCCACACCCGAAATATCAAGGTAGTGGATTTAACTAGAGAAAATCACGTTCGCTTGCTGTCACTGCCTCCACACTCCAGTCACAAAATACAGCCCCTTGATAAAACATTTATGGGTCCATTGAAAAAATACTTGGCTGAAGAAACTCGCAAACGGGTACAAATGCAAACTCAAGCCGTGACCCATTATGACATAGCGGAATTATTTGGTCTAGCCTATATAAGAGCTCAGCGCGCAGAACTGGCCATTAATGGTTTTCGTACAACTGGGATATATCCCGTTAACAGAAATATCTTTCAAGATCATGACTTTATTGACGAATGTCTTCCAGTAGAAGAATCTTCTAATGATCCACCACGCGATATAATGACACCTGTCAATGATAATCACGATAACTGCTTACCTGAGGCAGGAGCTGTTGAAACTTCGGAACATAAATCTGTGAATGAACCTCTTTCTACTCCGAGAGCTGATATAAATCACCATGCAAACTTACAAACCAAAGAGCCGACTACCACTATGGAGGATTCATTGGCTGGTCCTTCCACACCATCTAAATATTTGTCGCCAAAGGTGTTGCAGCCCATACCACGTTTGAAGAAAGCTGTCAGTAACAGAGGAAAAAAGGCCACCAAATCTATGATTTTGACATCTTCACCTTACAAGCAAGATTTAGAAACATCGATGAAAAGGAAAGAAGAAATAGATAAACTGAAGAAGAGACCGTTAAACATAAAAAATAAATCAAAGCAAACGCCAAAGAAAATAGCCCAGAAGAAAAGAAAGATCTCAAAAAATAGTGAATCTCCTGTAAGTTCTAGTGAGAGTGACTATTCAGTCAATGATAGTACAGATGAAAGTCCGGATCGTTCCCAAAATAAAAATGGTAAATGCTTGTATTGTAATGGACTTTTCTCTGAAGATATTCATGGAGATAAATGGATCCAATGTGTACTTTGTAGGCAATGCGCTAATGAAGAGTGTGCTGGCATAGAAGGAATGGCTGATTTAATTTTACGCATAATACGACTAACAATTTTTCTATTATTTTGAACCAAATTGACCATGGTCCATATTTGAAACCATGTGGTCCATATTATGTTCACTTTTTGCAAGTTATAAAAATGACATGATTATTTTAGAAACTGTTTATTTTCTAAGATGTTTTTCTTTTTTCAAGAATTTTATTAATAATGTTTGGTAGCAAACAATTATAGAACTGTTTAAAATAAATAAGGCTTATTACATTTTAAAATTTTTATTTGAGAAAATCCTTACGGTGGTCCATATATGGCGCACTTACTCTACTCATTCAACGAGTACGCAGATATGTACATGGTGTACGGGATCTGTGAAGGGAACTCTGTGGCTGCTGCACAAGAGTTTTGATCACCAATATGCTTCTAACGCATTGTGTCACGTATCATGTGGTGAATTTGTTTACATGTAGCTTCCAACGTTGCAATTTAATGTCATTTTTCGATGGCCCGTTTGAGGAAACGGCGCATCGCCTAGCATTAATTCTTTTATGAGGTTTCTCAGATTCGCATGGGCTATAACGCTAGCTGAAACTTTAACACTATTTAATAGTGTTTAATAGTGTATATTAAACATTAATTACTTGTACCTTAATTGTCACGTATCATGTGGTGAATTTGTTTACATGTAGCTTCCAACGTTGCAATTTAATGTCATTTTTCGATGGCCCGTTTGAGGAAACGGCGCATCGCCTAGCATTAATTCTTTTATGAGGCTTCTCAGATTCGCATGGGCTATAACGCTAGCTGAAACTTTAACACTATTTAATAGTGTTTAATAGTGTATATTAAACATTAATTACTTGTACCTTAATTTTAATCTACATTCACCCATTAAAAAGTCTAAAGCATTGTCTACATATGATTTTAAGTCATTGTTATTAAATGCAAGGGCAACTGCGTTTATTAATGCTAAGGAATAATCAGTTATTACATTTGACGGAACCGAAAGTTTGCTAATCCGCAGCCATTCTGTAACCCAAAATGTAATAGTATTGGTATCATTGTCCCTGAAATTACGAGAATATTATCAATTATCAGAAAAAGTCACAAAGTGTAAGCATTTCCCATTATGGACATGGTTCAGTATCTCTTTATGTGCGCGTCGCAAATGTCTTATCTTTCTTTCGAAAAGCCGCTTATTCTTCCATTAAAATAAGTCGACAAATAAACAGTTTAGTTTGGTCAGTTGTCGTTCAGATTTCCGAACCAGTACATTGGATATGAATAAAGCAAGATGCCTCGTGTTGCAAAAGTTGGTGGTGAAGCAATATTCGATGGTAGTGATAATGGGGATTTATTAAAATTATCGTGTGATGTTTGGAACCAAGAGGTTTTGAAATTTGATGGTGTATTAACAAAAAAACATATATACCTTTATGTTTTGAATAATAGAAACAGTATACTTGACCATCTACGGGCTTTGCACAATATTCATGTGATAAATAAAAGTGAGTGCCACAGTAGTGAAATGAGTTCAAATTTCAGTACTATAAACCTGAAAAAATGCTAACAAAGTGGATATGAAAATAAAAAAAAAGAGTAGTACAAACGAGTTCTAACGGTATTGTTTAGAATTTCTTCCAAAGGGACTAAAAATATTAAAATGAGGTATTGGCACTTTTTAACCCCTGGTTAAATGTGTCCCTTCAAATACGAAGCAAAAAAAGTGGTACAAACCGGTACAAACAAAAACAAAACAGTACCCGCTTGCCGATTTTGAAAATCTCTTTAAACGAAAAAGTTACCCCTTTAAACAAATTTGGAAATTCGGTACAAACCAACCCCTTAGGGTACAAACAAATGGAAAAATAGTACAATTACGTACAGACGATCCTCTCTCGAATACCGTCATGAACCATAAAAAATATTCAAGTAGGGTGCTAACATTTTTTGGCCCCGGGTTAAATTTGCCAAGTTCATGTAGGTTATTATTAAATGCAGAAAATCGGTTTTTAAATTGTAGTGATTTGAAGATGTCAGAAACTTTCTCAAAATTTGTCATATTTAATGAATTGAATAGAAATGTTCCACATAGTATGATTCATTTCAAAATATAATGAACTTTATTTTAAAATTCAATTTTTACTTCAACTATGTACTCTGATGATAGCCTGGAAGATCCAAATTATAGTCCATCATTCGGATCTGATTCTAGTTCAAATACTGAAAACGAAATTATTGAACTAATGAAAATTAGACAACCATTTGTACGACTGATTCCCTTAAAAATTGTGAATGACGCCGATCGGGCAGTTGCATCTACATCGACATCTTCGAAAACAAAGAAATCATTCTGTTTTTATTGCCACAAACTCATACAAAGATTACACGGCACTTAGAGCTTGTCGACCGAAATGAATCTGGTAAGTGATCAGAAGTAGTATAATATCTTTTTTAACTTTAACTTTAATCCTTTTGAAGTATAAAGGGTTAGTTGTTTAAATGTTGAACAACTATTGAAGATAGAAAGTGGTTAAATTACAAAAATAGCATAATTTTACGAGCATACTTTGTTCCTATTTTTGTATTTTAGAAAATATTCATGTATTAGTGGATATTTCACAGGAAAACTCTACAATAATGTAGAATACCAACGGACAAATTTCAACTATAGCTATTATGCTACAGTGATGACGATTCGAGAATGTTCTAGACTAAAATGCAAAATACAAACAATACAAATTTATTAGAGATACGCGCATTTAAATTAGAATCGTGGAATCTTCTTGTCCCAATTTCTTTTTCACAGTAGTGTACATTAACAAATGTAGATTATTTTAATTTTTTTTCAAACGAATTCAGAAAATATGTTAAATAGGGTAATTTGAAAAATAGCATGGTGCTTGGATGATTCTAATATGATGTTGCATCGGCATACGTTACCAGTTACCAGTTTTCGAATCTTTGAATAAGAAGAAATAAACTTGTTCCTTTGTCAGTCGATTCTACAAATCTATTTATTTTATACTTTTTCTCGCAGAGAATTACGTGAATGGTCGTAGGCAAACTACAAAGTAATTGACACAGTTAACAATAACAAGTCAGAAAATTTGCAACTTTTATTTTAAAAAAATATGATATTTATGAATTAATACTAAGGGCATTTGTAAAGTCGTTTAACCCTTTCGCTCCCAATGGGTAATATACGTCCCATGAATGTTCCAAACAATCCCAGAGACCAAGTTTGTAATATAATTTAGGTATACCGTTGTCCCACTGGTAATCGTCTATAAGTGCAGCAAATCCCCCACCATAAAATTTTCCCGCGCATAAATAGGAGGCATAACTTGTTTATTTGCCTGCAAGTGTGCACATTTTTGGCCATTTCTTGCGATTTTTTGAGTGTTTTGTAGTTGTGTGAGAAATATAAGCCGTATAACATGACGGGGTAAGTTTGTAAATGTGTAGTTTACAATATAAGATTGTTTTTCCCACCGAATAACTACAAAATATTATTTTGTTTACATGTGGGACATATTAGTCCCAGTGGTATTCCTAAATGGGATATAGATGTCCCACTGGTATTTATTATTCAGGATGAATAAACCCCTTTCTTCTCGTGACTTGCAGTCTATTGCTGAGCACATATTTGATTCAGAGAGTGAACAGAAGAAACCGTTTCAAGACAGCGGCTCAGAATATGTTCAATCGACGACAGATTCATCATCTAATGAAGAAAATACAAAAACGAAACCCGCAAAGAAAAACCAGCAAATACCGGAGAATAAAGAAAACTCAAACAAGCGTAAATTTCAAGAAGCCTTTAGTGCTCATTCGGAATCAGAATCGTCTTCCACTGAATCTGTTTTGGAAGATGAAGCTGGAAGCACTACGGTACAAGTTTCGGTTCAAAATTTAGATGAATGGGTCCAAATCAATGAAACATTCATACTCAGAAAAGCAATTCCAACTACAAGGCGGTGTAATATTTTGATTGACATAGGTCGATACGCATCCCCACTTGATGTCTTTTTGAAAATTTTTCCAAAAGTCTTTTATGTGGATTTCTGATAAAACCAACGAACGGCTGGGCATATTGATGGAACAGAAAAACCTCTCAATTCCCTTGCAGACCCGTACGAAATTATGATCGTAATCGGATGTTATTTTGTTATGTCATATAATAAAGTCCCAGCAATCCATCACTATTGGTCTACCCACTCTTCTTTGGGCAACAAAATGATCAAACACGCAATATCCAGAAATCGATTCCAGCTGCTCGTCCAAAATGTACTTCAATGGGCCGCAAAAACCCGAGGGCGCCTCTAAAACTTATTACCTGGCGTGTTTGAAACATACTTTCAATCGAGGAAGAAGTGATAGTACACATCAAAGTATTGATGAGGCCATGGCCAAATTCAAAGGTCGCAGTTCTTGAAGCAATATCTTCCTCTAAAACCGATAAAGAGGGACATAAAACTGTGGGTAAGATGTGATTCAAATAGTGGATATTCATACGATATCAACATATACTCCGGCAAAGATGACTGAAGGGATAAAGATATCACTCTCGGGGAACATGTAGTATTGCAGCTTGCCAGCTCAATTAGAGAGACTAATATTAGCTTATGCTTTGATAGATTCTTCACCTCAATAAAACTTATAAATCAGCTTCCGTTTGCAGCAGTTGGAACTGCTATAGCAACTAGGAAAAACATGCCCAAATTTGAACTAAATAAAAAGCGCGAGAGAGGTGACGCACAATTTTTGGGTAATCAGCAAGGTAGCTGTGCTGTTTCCTGGAAAGACAGTAAAGATGTTACCTTGTTATCTAACTGTCATGGTGGCAAAATGACCGTAGCCGAGAGAACTGGAAAAGATGGAAATAAGGTTCAAATTCCTTGCCCAGAAATGGTAGCTTTCTACAATAAGTTTATGGGGGGCGTTGATTTATCCGATCAACTCGTTGGTTTATATGATATGGACAGAAAAACAACCAAATGGTGGAAGCGGGTATTTTATAGACTACTCATGACAGCTGCTGTAAATTCCTGGATTGTATACAGAGCTTCAAACCAGAGAAAAGAAGAAAATGGCTTTTTTAGATTTCCTTGTTCCTATTGCTGAAAGTCTAATTTCATATGGGAGGGATCATGCAAAGGTTGTGCGTAGAAGACAATATGGTAGACCTTCTTCTACATCAAGACTTCTGAACAAAGGTGACCGACCATTTACCTATCGAGGGCTACACAAGAAGGCGCTGCCATAATTGTACTAAGAAGAAAAAAGAAACGAGAACCAAAACCATGTGTATTGCTTGTGATTTGCCGTTATTTAAGAACTACTTTGCTTCGTTTCACACATAAGAACGTTTAGGTCAAAATTATAAATAAGAGTAAATGTAAATACACTTACCAAAATAAATTTTGCCTTGTTTCCACATTATTGCTTCATTCTTAAATGAAAACCATATTTATAAACTCATACCAGAGGGACACATATGTCCCCTCTCTTCCCCTGGTAAAGAAATATCAAAACGAACAAAAATAAATTGGTAGTGAAAGGGTTAATTACATAACTTGATTATTGATTTGTTGTTATTTCATTTTTTAAGACTAATTTCCTAAAATGTTGGTATTTCTACAAAAAATTTTTCGCTTATAATCAAGAGGTTGTATTTACCTGTAAATTTGTGTTGTTTAATGAAAATCTATTTCTAGCAATTAATCAAATTGCTAAAGGAAACAGATTTGAATTTAAACAACACAAATCTGTATAAATATAAACCTCTAGTGTAATTCGGCAGGACAATTTAATGAACAAGAAATTTTGAAACATTAATGTACAGTAAGGTCCGAAAGTCCTGTCACCCCCCCTTTTTTGTGTTATGATGCATACTTATATGCAATTTTTCTTTTCAGGAGACACAAGTACGTATAGTGTGGAAGAACGTGTTTTGGCAAGTGCGTGGGCTCATGAACGTGCACACTCCGGGAAAACAATGAGAGATGTGCAAGGGGATTTTACGCCACGATTCAATAAAGAAGCGCCACCCAAGAGAACGATACTGCGATGGCAACAGAAACTGTTCACAACTGAATCTGTTCTGGATGGAAAGAGGACAGGTCGACCATCAACACGACAAGAAACTTGTGCAGCAGTGGCGGATTCTGTGACCAGATCTCCCAAGAAATCATTGCGAAAAAGATCTTCTGAACTTGGAATTCCAAAAACGACTATGCTGACACACATGAAAAAAGATCTGGAATTAAAATGTTTTAAGCCAACATTCGTAAACGAGTTGAGTGAGGAGGACATTCGGCGAAGACATGAAGCTTGCTCAAGATTACTCGATGTGTTTGTGACACTCCCGCAGCGAGGCAAAGTTTTCTTCTCAGACGAATGTGCAATTTACCGATCTTCTCGGAATAGGGATTTTCTTCTGGAGCAAAGAAAATTCTTATTATTATGAAGAGTTAGAGAATAATCCACCACATGTTATGATCTGGGCAGCAATGTCCAGTAGGCATCTGATAGGGCCGTATTCTTTTTAAGGTTATTGTCAATCAAGATTCTTACTTGGAAATGTTGCAGGAATGGTTCATTCCACAGCTTCAAAAACTGAACATTCTTGATGACAGTTGGCTTCAACAAGATGGAGCTCCTGCTCACTACGCTCACCGTGTCGGAGAATTCTTGGATGAAGTGCTACCCCAGAGGTGGATAGGTAGAGGATCGCAGCATCTGCCAGCGCCGATCAAGTGGCCTCCCAGGAGTCCAGATCTGACATGCGACAATTCTCTGTGGGGAATAATTAAGCAGAAGGTCTTGAAACAACGATATCAGTCTGTTGAAGAATTGAAGGAAGCTATTAGGGAGGCATTCAGGGATATCACCCTGCCTATTCTTCGGAAAATCTCACACCTAAAACTGTAACTATCAACATATGCTGTGGTATGTTCGAAAATACACATACAACACATACAATCATCACACAAATAGGGGGTGGTGACAGGACTTTCGGACCTTACTGTACTTCAATATGTGTGTAGTTTGCATTTAAACACATTTGAACATAAAGTATATGGGAACGGATACTGCGATAATTGATTAGAAAATAAATAAGTGAAAAAACTACTAGTGAATTTGTCGCTGTAAAAGTTGCAGGTAACTTTTCCCGCTGCCAAAGTGACAATTGCACTACGGCTTATGCGATTTTTTATGCATGCGTTAAATTGTCATAAAAATAAACTAGTCCTTGGAATTGTCAGTTTAAATAATTTTCGATTATTTATGTACCTACCGTACTTGATCATATTCATAAATGAAAGAGAAAAACGGCATAATTTCCTCAACTTCTGAAACAATCGTACGGCGTTTTATATCGTTGTAATTACCTTTATGATAATGTCATAGTATATCCATTTCAAAAATACAACTTTAGATCATAATTCAAAAATTACAAACTATGCTGAATGTTTCAGTTTTTTAAGTTTAAAATATGTGAACCTTTATTTGAATATTTTTTAAATTCATAATTTAAAGAAAACTGTATTTTTCAGTTTTTGTAGAATACAATGAATATTTTCTGAAAATTAACAACTATATTAAACTTTGCTAATAGAGACACACCATTTTCTATAGTTAATCGTTTCCCAGTCTTCAATAGTTTTCGAAATTACCATTTACAACATTAATTTATTACTTACAGTATCACCGATGGGCCATGTTAAACGTAGATCGTGGTCTAGTCAAGAAAGGGCAATAGTTTTAGAAGAATTTAAACAGGAATTTGAAAGTAAACAATTACCAAGCACGGCTCAATGCAGTGCACTACGAAAAAAAAATCCTATTTTATTAAGCCGTAGCACTCCACAAATCAAATCTTAGTTTGATAATATGTTAAGAAAACAAAGTACCACGACAAAAGAACGGGAAGAACCAAAAATAAAATAAAACGAAGTAAGTGAAAGAATATATATTGTAACATTTATTCTTACAGATAAATAGCAATCGCCGGAAAAGTTTGTTATGTTTAAAAGGTTTAAACACCATTTACAATCCTTAACACTTCCGTCTCGTGCAGACTGTGCCGATATTAAAGAAAATGAACCTGTTTTGAAAGATCGCTCAATCGAAGTAATAAAAGCATGGGTTAATAATGAGATAAATCGAAAGAAAACAACAATTAAACGAATATAATTATAAAAATGTTAACCCTTTAATGCATACTGTTGCAGAAGTACAACATTGTGAATTATGTCTCCTATTAATAGTATCTTTAAAATTAAAACCATTTGACGCATAGTGAGATATTTCTACAACATTGCTCTCTCACTTCTGCGCACTATAAAGTAATGTATTGTACAGACAAATATAATGTTCTCATTTCGCTCGCATTTATCTGTTAGGTTAATTAACCTCAAAATAATACCATTTTTGATCGTTAATTTCAAATGTGTTCAATGCTATTTTAAATTGTAAATAAATATCAGGCAATAATATAAGGTGAGTAGATTATGTTTTATGATAAAATAACGCCATGTTTTGTTATTTTATGTCATGGTGTAGTAAAACATGTATGTTGTAGAAGTACAATATTATGCAGTTAGCTCTTGTTTTTACTACATATTGTTCTATATAGTAAGAGTGCTTTTTTTTATTAGATTTAGTTATGGAAAATAAAAAATTGGCCGAAAAAGAACTGCAAGACATTATCGACCACTTGGACGAAAGTAGTGACGACGGACAAGACTTTTCAGGCACAGATAGCTGGGATGATCCTGAATATATTCCAGAAACAGATGACGAAGATGTTGATATGGAAAATATCGAGATGAAGAAAATCTCAATGATCCTGAGCATATTCCAGAAACAAATGGCGAAGATGTTGATATGCCGTGCACGGAAAATATCGATGAAAATATTGTCAAACAAAACCAAATTGGAAATCAAGTGAGTACTAAATTAACTAAATCAAAGAAAGAGAAACTAAACATTATTTGGAAAAGCAAAAACTTGGTGTTGAGTGATGTTCAGAAAGCTTTTCGTGGTACTGATTCATTATATGCTGAATTTCTAGAGCTAAATACACCATATGAATGTTTTTCATACTTTTTTACGGATAAACTGTATGACAATATAACGGAACAATCATGTTTATATGCACAGCAGATAGATGTCAACAAAGCTTTACATCTAACTATTGCTGAACTTAAAACCTATTTTGGAATCATTATTATGATGTCTAATGTTCGTCTTCCAAATACACGTTCATACTGGAGTAGTGACGTTGGGATATAAATGATTCAAAGTGCTATGCCTTTAAATAGATTTGAAAAGATTAGACAATTTCTACATTTCAATAATAACGAAACTCATTTGCCAAGAGATAATCCAAATCATGATAGAATCCATAAACTTAGGACACTTGTAGATCATTTAAATAGTGTATATTCCTCTGTTCCTCTTCAAGGAAAACTTTCAATTGATGAGCAATTATGTTCTACAAAAATTCGACATTTTATGAAGCAATACCTACCCATGAAACCTCACAAGTGGGGATTCAAATTATTTGTACTGTGTGGTAAATATATTCGGGACAAGAAAATAATGATTTACACAGAAATGTATCAGAACCAGATCTAGGGGCATGTGCGAATATTGTTGTTAGATTAGCCAGAATTATACCAAGAAATCTTAATTACCAATTATCTGTTTCAGGGGCGGTGGTTCAAAAAATGTACCACAAGAAATTTTCAACTTTTGCGCGGTGGTACGAATATGGTATCGTTTACTAAACTGTAATGTATAAAGCGTGCGGCGGTTTAAACTGTGAACCACCTATAATGGCTTGCCCGTCTTAGTTCTGGTATCCGTTTTTAGTCGGCGCAAGCGTTCAAGGCCGCTGTACGATCACATGTTTATTGTTTCATTAATTTGTGACATTGTTTTGATTTTGCGCTCTCTGTTTTTCGTTGTATTGTGTGTTATTTGAAACAAAAACTACTTCTGGTTGTGTATCACAGGTAAATGAACTGTCTAGAAAATAAATGTAGAAAGAAAAATTAGTTTTCTTTTTGTTTACATGGTTTTTCAAGCGGTATAAAATCCGTACCACCGCGAATATTTGCAAAATATTTTTTCTTTTTTTTTACAGATTACAACTTGTTTTTGAAAATGGATTTGCCTTTTCGCCTTGTAGACATCACAGCAGATGAACTACTGGACGACCTATATTTAGATGATGAGTGTGCAAGTCTTCCTTCAGATGTAGAATCAGTCTCATAAAACGAGATCAGCCAGGATCACGATGGTGAAGACATATTCCTCGAAGCCGCACTCGAAAATCAAGATATCGAGCTTATAGGAACTGAATCTGACGAATCCGATGTCGAGATGAATATTCCACTAAGTATTATGCGGCAAAACCTTTTAGCTGCAAACGGTAATAATGGAACTATTTTTGATACGATGTTCGTTCAAAACAACAATCTAAAGGAATTCAATAGTCCATCAGGTGCTGCAAATTTTGTGAAAGAGTTAGATAGCCCCACCCCAACAGATTTGTTTTTGCTTTTATTTACCGAAGAATTAATTGACAAAATTGTATTTCAAACTAATCTTTATGCCACCCAGATTTCATAACCGTTCAGGCCAGTAACAACCGACGAGTTGAAAACTTTTATTGGAATCAATATCCTGATGGGAATAAAATCACTTCCTAGTTACAAAGATTACTGGAGCAGTTCTCCTATGCTTCATGATAATTATGTAAGCTCGCTGATGCCTGTAAAAAGATTCAGCTGGATCCTCGGTCACCTACATTTTAACGATAACAATTTGCAATCAAAACGAGAAGATCCATCATTTGACAAACTTTATAAAATACGACCAGTAATTGATGAACTGCAAACGAGATTTTGGGAGTGTTACTTACCTTCCAAAAATTTGTCAATTGACGAATCGATGATTAGATTTAACCCATTTAAGCTCAGCGGGTCGTTAACGACCCAACACCTTTTTGTTTATTTTATTTCACAATAGTTGTAAAAAAATGCTTTCTTGCTAGATTGAACCATTCTCAGAATGTAACTGCATACTTATTTAACTAAATAGAAATTATTATTTTATATTTTAGTCAGATTTTAGACACTTTACTTCTTTACCTAAATAACGTATTTACAAGGTTCAAATGCAGTAAAGATTTAGAATAAAATTCTTAAGAGTTTATCGTTGTTATTCTAAAATAAACATCCTAAGGCACTGAGAAATCCCTAATACTGATCAATATTTCAAAATATTTACAGCTCCTTTCGTGGAACCTTTTGAATTGTAAAGGTGTTAACGACCCGCTGAGCACTTTGTGAACTTTGGCGCCAAAGTTAGTAAGTATTTCTGTTAGGTAGGGCTATTGTTATTTCAGTTTCAGTTTGTTACAAATTGTGTAGAGGTAAAGTGTGTTTGTTAGTTTTACTCAAAATGAATTACAAGGAGAGTTATGAGAGGTAAATATGCTACAGTTTTATTTTATATTAGATTAGTCATTTCCGGATTTATTTTGTAAACATCGACCTTTGACAACTCATGAGCTGTTAGCGAAAATTGAAAAATAGATAACGAGAGTTGTCACAAATATGACATTTATATAACACCTCCATCTGATAATGGAAATGATACGGATGAAGATTCTGGAGATGAAACTTGTAACGACCCTGATCGTCTGAATCGCAATCAGTTACACGCCGAAGCTGAATTATACGTAAATAATATGCGTAGGGAATCAGATGTTCTAATTGATGATTTTACTAGCAACGATACTGAAAACGTAACTTCACCAAAACGAAAAAAGTATAAAAGGCGTAGTTCAGTTGATAGAAAGTGGCAGCTAGGAGATTTAAAAGATCCAATCTGCACATCTTGGAATGAATGCTTTTTGAATCCAATTAGTTTAGGTGCTGAGAGCCACCCTTTAGAATTTTTTGAGCTTTTTATTACTTCCTCAATTATACAAAATATTGTACAGTTCACGGTTTTATATTCGTCTTCTAAAAATGCGCCTTTGACCTTATCGGTTGAAGAAATGTATGTATGGGAAGAAAATGAAGACGTCCATAATAATTTAGTGTCCAAATCTATGAGACGTAGAAGATTTGAAGACATTTTTAGAAACCTGCATGTTGTAGATAACACGCAGTGTAATCAAAATGATCGCATGTCAAAAGTGCGACCCCTCCTAAATGCGTTGAATCAACAGTTTCTCAAATATGCCCCTCTTGAACATTCATTATCGATCGACGAATCGATGATACCTTACTTTGGACGCCATGGATGTAAGCAGTTTATACGAGGTTTGGGTTCAAAGCTTGGGTATTGGCGCTTCGTTTAGGATATTGCGTTCAGGCTGAGAGTATGGCTTAGGAGAGTCCGTAGTTTTACAATTTACGGATGTGATACAAACGAATTTTAAAGATGTTTCTTTTTCGTTGTTTTTTGATAACTTTTTTACATCCGCTCGGTTGCTCACAATGTTTGGGGAGAGAAAGGTTGGTGCCACTGGAACTGTGCGTCTACATCGAACGGATAAAAGCAATCTTCCTGATGATAAATTTTACACCAAAAAGAATCGAGGGTCATATAATAGCGCTATAGACGAAAAAAATAATATCGTAGCGGTACGTTGGAAAGACAATATCGTAGTAACTTTATTGTCAAATCAACATGGTGTTGAACCTCTTCAAAAAGCAAAAAGGTACTCTGCAAAGGATAGACCAACTCGATAATAACATTTCACACTATAGAATAGGTATGCGGGGTAAAAAGTGGTATATACCCATACTCTTTTGGCTTTTTGATGTAGCCATGACAAATGCTTGGCACTTAGGCCGGAATGCAGGTAAAGCGCAAGACCAATTAGCATTTCGAAGAGATGTTGTAAGAGCACTTCTATTGAAATATTGAACACCTCCATTGAGAAGTGCCCCATCTTCTAAAAGAAACATTCCACTTCCAGTACGAACTGATGCAAATCAACACATAATACTGACAAATCAACCTAGAAGACGCTGCACGGTTTGCAAAAACAAAACTAATAAAGCGTGTTCTTCATGTGAAATACCACTACATGATAAGTATTTTTTGAATTATCATTTGAGATAAATGAATTGACATTTTATAGCTATAGTCATTGTATTTTTTTTTCAATAAACTGTTTTAGAAAATGGTATAATTTCTTTTACGGAATAGCTAATAAATCTATAACACTTAAAATAAAATACAAGTACATAAATAAAGATGTTTCAGACATCATACGAACAAGTAAATAGTAGTTGTGCTCAGTAGGTCGTTAACAACCCATGCTCTAATTTAAAAACCGTCGGAGAAATATTTTTTTAAATATTTTTCTGGTGCTCAAGACACTTAATAACATTAGTAAAAATCACTAAAATGAAATATCAAAGTAAAAAAAATAGTCAGCATTAATGGGTTAAAGGTCGATCATCAATGAAGCAATATCTACCAAAAAAAACCATAAAGCGTGGGTACAAAGTATGGATGCTTGCGGACAATAGTGGCTATTGCTTGAAATTTGATATTTATACAGGAAAATCTGGTGACGGTGTAGAAAAGAATTTAGGAACACGCGTGGTTAAAAATTTATGCCGTGGATTGGAAAATAAAGGCCATTGTGTTTACTTCAATAATTACTTCACCAATATTGACTTATTGGAATCTTTAGTAAATGATGAAATATATGCATGTGGTACGGTAAACAAAACAAGAAAAAAGCTTCCAATTTTTATCACTGATAAGAACATGAAAAGAGGTGAATTTGCTCATTTTGTCAGCAACACAGGTCTTCTAGTAGTAAAATGGATAGATAAAAGAGCTGTTCATCTATTGTCCAATTTCCATCGCTTCGATGCCGTCTCCACCGTCAAAAGAAAAAATAAAGATGGGACTACGGAAATTCATACCATGCCCAGAAATTTTGATCGACTACAACCGTTTTATGAATGGGGTAGACAAATTTGACCAATTGAAGTCAGTATATGAAATTAACAGGAAAAGTCACAAATGGTATCATCGAATTTTTTTTTATTTAGTCGACGCCTGTGTTGTCAATGCGCATCGCCTTTTCGTAGATCTATAATTACCCAAAATGTTAATGAAAGATTTTCGACTTTCTATTGCGCATGGAATAATTACAAAACCATCAATAAAAAGATCAAAAACCAATGTATCTCCCGTAAGAATAAAAAAAAACATAAACCATTTGTTCCTGAGGAAGAAAGGACAAGATCAGCAGACCACCAGCCGGAATATGGTACCAGAAGAAGGTGTGCCTTCTGTAGCACCAAACAAAAGCAAATAACAACCAACTGGATGTGTATCCAATGCAACGTTCCACTTTGTTTATCAAAAACAAAAAATTGTAATTTTGCGAATGTGTGTGGTGGTACAAATATGGTACCACCCTATTATTTTGGTAAAAATTTAGGATTTAAAAAAAAAAATTTTTTTCATGTTTTTTCAACTTACTTCGTAGAAATAAACATAAATTTCAACTAAAATAGTGTTATTATTTTTCTGCCCCTTTAGGACAATTTTATTTTCAAATCTCTGCCCCTAAAAGAGTTATTCTTTGATAATTATTACACTACTCTGGATCTGTTAGTGTATTTAGCGGAAAATGGAATTTTAAGTCTTGGAACAGTGCGGCGAAATAGAATTCCCAATTGCAAGTTACCCACAGAAAAAGACATGAAGAAACATGAACGAGGAATAAGTTACGAGTTTGTAGCTAACCATAAGAACATAGATATAAGTTCCATTGTGTGGAAGGACAATCGAATAGTTAATTTATTGTCTACTTTTGGTGGACAGCAGCCAATCACTTCTGTAAAAATATTTGACAAACAGTCAAAATCCAGCAAAGAGATAAGTTGCCCGTACATAATTAATGAATATAATAAGCATATGGGTGGAGTAGATTTACTCGATGCCAATATAGCTCGGCACAAAGTACTTACCAAGAGCAAGAAATGGTAGATACGTATTTTTTATCACCTACTTGATATGACATTGGCTAATGCATGGATTCTTTATAGAAGAATTAGCGAAGAAAAACAAAATGAAATGGAAAAAATCAAATTTTTCGAGTTTCGTACAGAAGTTGCAAAATGTCTGATCCAAGTTGCCCAAAGTACCACCATTAAACGTGGACGTCCATCTTCTAGTACAATAGAAGCACTGCTTGCCATAAAAAGAACAAAAGGACCAACTCAGTACATCCCTCCTAGAGATGTACATCTAGATCAATTAGGGCACTGGATGACATGGTCAGCGAGAAATAGGTGCAAATTTCCAAATTGCTCTGGATATTCACAGACAGTTCGTGAAAAATGTGGTGTGAATTTGTGTTTCAACAAAAAAAAACAACTGTTTTAGAAAATTTCATACGGAAGTGTAATGAAAAAAATGACATAAGCAATGCATGGTGTTGTATATCTACAACAGTAACTTTTTGGTGTTTTTGACATGGTTAAATTTGAAAAAAAAATTTTTTTTTAATTTTTACCAATACATACATTTAAAATACTTTTTTTTTGTTAGTTTCCAAAAAATCATGCATTAAAGGGTTAAAGGATTTTTGTATGATTTAAATTAGGAATAAATGGAATATACGTATAAAACGAAGTTTACATTTAACTGACATTCTCTTCCATACATAATGTTATAAGTGTACTTCACAATGGTAGTAATTAAATGAATAAACGTCTTATGTTCATACATTTTTTTTTCATTTCAAAAATAGGAACACTTATTGAAAGACCCTGTATTATTGCCCTTGCAGGTAATCCAATTGTACTTCATGACCTAGTGTATGTTATACATTTGGGTAATTTTGTTAGGAATACGAGAGGACAATCGTACTTGTTAGGTGTTGGTGGATGGGTTCATTGAATTCGTTCTAGTGAGACCTGCACCTACTCTAAAATCAACTAAGGCAACACAAGAATATAATTAACATAGTGAGTAAAAAACAGAAACTTCTCATAATGCCAACGTACCTGCCCTCAGTGTCAAAAAGCTAACTGTAGTAAGCAAAAAAGTTGACCCGTTATGTGAAAGTCAGGTGTTGGCTAAAGGAGATAGTCAAAGGACTATGACGGAAAGTCAGGTAATGGCTGAGAAGGTTAATAAAGGACCGGTAGTTGTTTAAACGAGACTTATAACAATTGAAGTTATAGGAGTTCAGCATTAGCAATTAGATATAAGTAACGGTGGGGCATTAACAAACCTGGCGAAGTCGGCTCAAAAAATAAAACAATACCAAAACTGAAAACGCCATAGTAAGTGTAAGATGGACGAGTTGTTGTTAAGTGGATAAAAGGTGTTAGAGGCTACTTTCTCTAGATATAATATAATTTATATACATATGGATTAATTTCATTCACGTTAGTTTTCAAGTTAAAGATGCTTTTAGTCAAACACATATATACTCTATGTTGTATATGCATTACAATCAATATATTCATACTTAGGTATAAGAGACACTACCATTGTATTAACTATGTTATAAAGTAACCCATGAACCTATTGCTGAAATAAATGTATTTATAAGTTATAAAGTGTTTTAATAATAATGTATATGGTAAACATCCCTTAAACATGGCGCAGTCTAAGTAAGGGTGAAACACCAAATATTGGTATTAAATTTAAAGTACCCAAATTTTAAAATATAACCTAGAAGCACATGGAATGGCGAAAAGTGTCCAAGTAAAATTACCACCAGACTTCGATTTACAAGGTTCTAATGCAGCAAATGAATGGAAATTTTGGAAAACCACATTCGAAGACTACCTTATGGCTAGTGGCAATGATGGGGCCGACGATAAAGTTAAACTATCAATACTAAGAAATATCATTGGTACTGAATCGTCAAGAATATTAAGTACATTCAGTATACCAACAGATCATGTCAACGATTATAAATATTTGATATCCGCAATTGATGATTATGTTAATCCACGAATCAATGAGTGTTTCGAAAAGTACACTTTCTTAAAACGAATGCAGAAGGATGGTGAAACATTCGAACACTTTTTAACCGAATGTAAACACCTAGTAAAGTCTTGCAATTACAACACAGCGGATCCAAAACAAACAAATGAAGATAAGGCTCTACGGGACAAAGTTGTGATGGGCATACGAGATTCCACAACCCGAGAAGCATTGCTACGCATCGATGAGCTGACATTGGAGAAAGCCATAACATTTTGTAGAACCAGTGTACAGAGTAGATCTCAAAACCAACAATTCCAACAAGAAACCTCTTCAACAATAGACATGGTCAAGACAAATAAAAGTAAGTTTAGAAGCGAGAAACAGCATAAAACAGTAAGCAATAATCCTAGTAGTAGTTGTGTTCGGAATAGACCAAATAATAAATCTTATGTTAAATGTAAAACAGATAAAAAATTTAATTGTAACGTTGTAATACAACTCACGGTCCACGCCAATGTCCGGCATATGGACTACCCTGTAAAAGATGTGGTTATTTGAACCATTTTGCAAGTGCTTGTAAAGTCAGAAATATAAAATCTGTAGATTATGAGAGTAATAGTGATGATGATTTTTTTGTTAATACTATTACAGTAAACAATGCATGTACTTGTTTATGCAATGATGATCTATGTCATAAATGCAAATACAACATCTGGGATGAAATCATAAATATTGAACAGAGAAAAGTAAAAATTAAGGTAGATATCGGGGCAGATGTAAGTATAATGCCAATTAAAGTATTTAAAAAATTACGGTCCAAATTTAAAATGAGACCTACAAATTGTATATTAAAATCTTTTAATGGTTCTCAATTAAAACCCCTTGGTATAGTTAGTTTATATTGTATGTATAGGGAAGTAGAAATCTATGAAGATTTCATGATTACAGAAAATGCTGAACAAATTTTGTTAGGTGGTCAAGCATCCTTAAAGTTAGGGCTAGTGAAAAGAATAGATAGTAATAAGCTAACCGAAAATGTTAGTAATAGAGAAAAATTTATAAAGCAAAATTCCGACATATTTTTAGGACCAGGAAAGTTTCCGGGTGAATACTGTATTACGGTTTCTAAAAAATTTGAATCTGTGTGTCATCAGCCAAATAAAATACCCAATGCAATTAGAAGTGCGTTTAAAGACGAATTAGACAGGTTAGTCGGAAGAAAGGCGATAGTAAAAGTAAATGAGTTAAATAATAAAGCAAGTATAAATAGAACAGTAATCGTCGAAAAAAACAATGGCAAAATACGCCTTTGTCTCGATCCTTCAGATCTGAATCAGCATATTGTGCGAAAGTCTAGATTAGTTTCAACTTTAGAGGAAATAACATCACAGTTAAAAGATAAAAAATATTTTTCCGTTTTCGATTTATCAGAAGGGTTCCATCATTTAAAGTTAGATAGGGAATCATCGTGGAAGTGTTGTTTTTCCTCACCTTTTGGAATTTATCGGTATTTAGTTTTGCCTTACGGTTTGTCTAATTCGCAGGATCTATTTGAAGAGGCGCTTGAACAAAATTTTGGAGATATTAGTAATTTAGTTATTTGTCATGATGATATGATTGTAACTGGTAAAGATGAAAGAGAACACTACATAACAGTCAAAAAAATTATAGAAAGAGCTAGAAAGTATAATACTAAATTTAACAAAGAAAAGTTTCAATACAAATTGAAACAAGTAAAGTTTATGGGACAATTTTTTTCTTGTAACGGAATGGAAATAGACTCTGATCGTGTAGAATCCTTAGTAAAACTAGAAACCCCAAAATGTAAAGAGGAGTTGCCAAGAATTATAGGGTCATTTAATTATGTAAGAAAGTATATACCAAATATGGCCGAATTTATGCATCCCCTAACACAATTATTAAAAAATAATATCGAATGGCAATGGCACGCATTGCACGACAATGCTTTCCAAAATTTAAAAAATATTATAACAAAAGCACCTGCACTTACTCCATTCGATCCTAATAAAAAGATTATTTTACAATGTGACGCTTCAAAAAACGGTATTGGATGTTGTATGTTTCAATTGTGCGAAAACGACATCAAAAAGTTAGTCGCTTGTGCATCTCGTGCTATGAATAATAGTGAACGAAATTATAGTCAAACGGAAAAAGAGATGTTGGCTATATATTTCGGAACGCAAAAATTTCATCAATTCATATATGGAGCTGAAGTAGATATACAAACGGATCACAAACCGATTGTATCAATTATGAATAAGCCTATAAATAAAATTGGATCGGTTCGCTTGCAGAGATTAAGATTAAAGCTTCTTAAATATCCCGTAAATGTTTATTACGTCCCAGGTAAATACCTACACTTCGCCGACATGTTATCACGTTCATATTTAAACGTTACCGACAATGATCCAGAAATGCTTGAAATCATTCACTACGTATCAAAATATTTACCTATGAGCATAGAACGTAGAAAACAATTTAAAGATAAAATAGCTAAAGATAAAAATTTAAGTGAAATTATACAATATTATTTCAATGGTTGGCCCAAAGAAAGTAAAATATCTAAGGAGTGTAAAGCATACTTTAAAGTAAAAGACGACATATATGTAGAGGACGGTTTAATTTTCTTGGGTAATAAAACCATTGTCCCCGATTCTCTTAAACAATTTGTTTTACAATTGATACATAAGGGTCACGTATGTATTAGTAAAGCTATTGCAAAGGCTAGACAAATTTTCTATTGGCCCAACATGTTACGTGATATCTCGTCGTTCATACAATCATGTAGAATTTGTGAAAAATACATGCCATCTAAGGCGAAAGAACCTTTATTGCCACATGAAATACCAACATTAAGATTCAATAAAGTAGGCGCTGACATCCTAGAGTTTGGACCATCATCATACTTAGTTCTTATTGATTACTTTTCTCATTGGGTAGAATTACATAAACTCAAAAATAAAACTTCAAAGGAAATAATAAATGTTATGCAGGACACATTTACTAAATTTGGCTACCCCGAAACATTAATCGCTGATAACCTACCATTCATATCTTCCAAATGTAAAGAGTACTACAGCAAAAAAGATATTTCGATATTCACTTGTTCTCCTTATTACCATCGGAGTAACGGTATGGCTGAAAAAGCTGTAAACATTAGTAAACAAATATTAAAAAAAGCTGCCGAAGATCAAACTGACTACAGAGAATCCATTATGGAATATAACAATACACCAATCATTAATTTAAAGGCTTCACCAGCACAAATTTTACAAAGTCGAAGATTAAGAACTCTTTTACCTATTACAAATATTAAACTAGAACCTAAAATACAATACCACATATACAACTCCTTACGTGCACAACAACATATTTCTAAAAGTAATTATGATAAAACCTGTAAAAACAGTTATATAAGTTTTAAGAAGGGGGATAGGGTTGTTATCAAGACAGATAGAGATAGATATTGGCAAAAAGCCATAATACTTGGTACAGCTAACGAACCAAGATCATACTGGGTTCGTAGAGATAGTGACTCTAAAACATTACGAAGAAATTCGAATCACATAAGACACTCTAGAACAAGATCAGACAACGAGTACCATTTAGATTCAAAGTTATACCCTGAATGTCTTCAAACTAATAATAAAGAAAAGTCTAACAATAATAATAATATTGTACTTACAGAAACCTCAAATACAGACCAATATGAAAATCAATCTCGTTATGGTAGGCGTATAAAACCTCCTAACCGTTTAGATTTGTAAATGATATAATCTTAGGGGGAAGGTGTTGTATATGCATTACAATCAATATATTCATACTTAGGTATAAGAGACACTACCATTGTATTAACTATGTTATAAAGTAACCCATGAACCTATTGCTGAAATAAATGTATTTATAAGTTATAAAGTGTTTTAATAATAATGTATATGGTAAACATCCCTTAAACACTCTATATATACTATATACCGTATATAGGTATATACGCGACCCCAAACTACCCTATACCACTATCTATATTTATATATATATATATATATATATATATATATATATATATTATTTTAATGTTCTGTAAAAAATTATATTCAAAGTTCGTCTCACTGTGGACTACTTTCCCTATTAAGTTTGTATGTGTATTTGCGTATGTTTATAAAGAGCGGAAAGTTTTACAAGTGAAGCATAGTGCAGTAAAAAAGGAAATAATAGGTAAGTGCGAATTAAATATAAAAAAAGATTCACTCGTTGTTCCTTTTTACCACATTTTTGTCTTATATTCCATGTATAATTATGTACAAGTGAGAAATGAAAACAGCTATATTTTGAGGTTAGAATTTTATTTTGTAACTTTGAGATCATATTTTCCTTAGAAAACTTGAACCTATCGCGGTAATTATTGTTGTTACGTCTACAAAGACTATTTTATTACATTTTTTGCACAATTTTCTAAATACACTTTCGGCTAAGATAATATTTAGTACGCAGTGGCGTGGAATAAATTTATGGAGTTGGTGTTTGATACATTTTTTTACAAAAATACAATCTGGTAGATATTTTTTATTTTAAAGAGGGCGTACATATGTAGTAAATGAATACTAATTTGTTTTCTATAGATACCGTAAACTGCGGTGAAATTGGGCCCACGGTGGTATGAATGTGCCATAATGTTTTTCTATACATTTTTTAATGTGACGCCTTGGAAAAGTTATTGTCGCAAAAACCGACCTTTACTACGAAAATGATACCAGTTCTGACATCTTATGGCGCCATTTAGAAGTGCGCGGCCGCTGCCAGTTGTTCATACGGTAGTGTTGAATCGTGAAACATGTTTTGAATTCTTCCAATTAGTCTGTTGCCCGTATTTATAGTCGATCCTTAAGAAAGCATCTAAGTGTACCTTTTCTAAGCATTGCTCAAGTAAATTTCAAGATTGTGTTTTATAATCGTACCTTCGTGTTCCCTCGGTTGAGGAATCCTTAACTTACTAAAGGGCGCGTTTATCTAGGGAATTAAATATTATTACCAAACGCACACATTTCTCCCTGTATTTCAAAATTGTATTTTAGGTTATATTATTTGTTGTTCTCTTACCGCGCTTAATTGTCATTCAGTGCAATGGACAAAAATGCATACACCATTAAAGAGAAGGCTCTTTTAGCAGGTTTAATTAGGGAACATAGAACCATTATTGAAAATAAACAAACTGATGGCTCTAGTATTAAACGAAAACAAGCGACTTGGGAGTTAATTTGTAGAATATACAATTCGCAGCCAGAAATTAACTGCCAACGTTCCTCAAAGCAGCTACGGAAACTATGGGATAACATGAAACACCAGTAAAGTATTGTTATAAAGGCAATTCTATACTTGTTAATTATGTTATGAACATTAGGAAACGGCGTGCTATCACCACATTCAAGTATAATCAATTGTTAACTGGTGGTGGGCCACAATTATAGATACAACAGACACTGGTGTATCAGAATTAATAGATTTAGCATCCCCTCATAATGATGTGGAAATCACATGCCAGTTTGACAGTACCGTAGCATATGAAAATAATTATAAATATTTTTTTTTTAAATAATGGTGTGTATACAAATTACTTGCATTTAGATGCTCAACAGTCCACTGCAAAAGAAGCTGTTGCAATGATGACAGATGATCCAACGTTCGAAATTGATTTTGAAACCAAAGAGAATGAAGGTGCAAATATAAATACACCTTGTAAGTTTACAAATTTAGTTATATTGTCACCCCAGAACACGTAAAATAGAAAAAAAAGCTTTATTGTGAAGGTCAAGCTATTATTAAATCCCCAAACAACCACTGTTGGCGCTGCATGATTTGGCGGGTAAACCTGGTACACTCTAAACTGACAGAACACGTGTCTGTAAACACGTGTCTGCAATACAGACACGTGTTCTGTCAGTACAGACTCTGTACTTTGTTGATTGTATTCGTGAGTTGAGCAGCTTTATTTACCGCTTTCATCATATTTATATATGTTTATTGATTGTAAATTGTGACTTTTTAAGCAACGAGTTATTGGTAGTTGCATTGTGTGTTGTTTAGTGTTTATACAGTGACAATGAATTTTGAAACTATTGACAATATTAGCTATAAGTTTTATTTATTTAGGAAGTATGGATAAGTTAGTGTATTATAACAGCAAGTGCTGTGTACCTGGATGCCAAGATAAAACTAGCCCTCGACATCGGTTTCCAAAAGATCATCCAGAAATTTTCGAAATGTGGCTGTAAAACATAAACAATGTTAAGTTAAATAGTCGTACACGAGAACAGATTATAGAAGTAACTTAGTATGCAATAGACATTTTTCACAAGACAATTTCGTCTTAGGAACAAAGCGTGGTCTCAATTGGACAGCAATTCCTACATTATTTTTATGTGGTAAACTATTTGTTTCATTAGTATTATGTTTATTCACATTCTAACTTTAGAGTAAGACTTCATTTGTACTCGTACACTATCAGAATCACATCTAGCAACTTCAAGTGAAAGTACACTATCACATGCACCTTCTAGTAGTACAGCTTCTACCTTAATATCAGGTAAGTAACGATCTTCTATAAATACAATTAGTTAATTAGTATACATGGATAATTATATTATCATAATATAATCATATCATGTATATTGCCTCAAAATTTATTTAACTGATCACGATAAATCTTTATTGTTTATATTGCAAACAAATGTAAAAATACTCTAATAACCTCTTTTCAGAATATTCACATTTAGCAACAAGTGGTCACATTTTGAGAGAAGTGAATGTTACGAGGCAAGATGAATTATCACCAAAAGCGAAGAAGTTCTATAAGAAAATAGTTACTTTGTCTAAAACAAACAAGCGCTTGAACCAACGCATTTTATCTTTTAAACGAAGAATCTCTGCTTTGAAAAAGCTTGCCACATCTCAACAATAGGAAAAGTTACTAGGTTCTGTAAATCATGTAACACATACATTTATTATGTCACAAATAAGGAACCAGCATTTAACACCCAGGGCACGAAGATTTACACTGGACGAAAAACTTTTGGCATTATCTCTTTGTAAAATAAGTGGTAAAAGTTATCGCTTATTAAGAAAACTATTTTCCCTGCCATCGCGACAAACTCTTTCAAATTTATTAAACAAAATTCAATTCGAAGCAGGTATAAACACTGTGGTTTTAAGCAGTTTACAGAAAATTGTCACTGAAATGAGCGATATGGACAAACGCTGCATTTTAATTTTTGATGAAATTTCTTTATCAATCAACGTACATTATAATATGAGAAGAGATTGCATTGATGGAGTTAAGATTTAGGATACATACGGAAACCATTACTGGCAAACTATGCAAATGTATTCATGATTAAAGGTATGTATAGGCAGCGGAAACAATCAGTGGCATTTACTGTCTCATCAGGTGCTATTAAAACACAAGAGTTGAAAAAACTTATTAAAGAAATAATTCGAGCTATCTGAGTGTGGATTAAATGTAATTGCTACAATATGTGATCAGGGAGCTGCTAATAGGGCGGCCATAAATCCACTGTTAAAAGAAACAGAAGATGAATGTAACAGACAAAACCTGGAAAATACATTATTTGGTTTTCTTGTGGATAAAGCAGAAGTGATGTATGACATACCACACTTATTCAAGGGCTTGAGAAACAATTTATTGACAAAAATTTGCATTATGTTCACAATATTAACAGTATTATGGGACCAGGGGGTAATGGCGGTCAGGGGGTAATGCCGGTCAACATTGTAACTAAGGAACAAAGCATCTTAAAGGAGTAAGAAAAGTTGCATACATATCAGAATACCACCGCGTGTCGCCTACAGTGATTTCGGTTCAGTCGTCGCTTGACATCAGTGTGTGGTGGACGTCGTTTTGTTTTTCTTATATCTGATCTAATATTTCACGTGCTCAACGTCAGAGGTAAGTACTTTTTTAAAGACGTTTTAAACTGTTTATCGTTATTAACATCCAACTTAGCTACAAGGTAAAGGGTTGTCGCTAAAAGAAAGCTAAATATACATTGATTAAATGATTGATATATATTTTTGTTGAATAACGTAATTGGGGGTAATGCCGGTCAGGTGACCGGTATTACCCCGAATGTGCTTTTTTACTATTTGACATTGAATACCTTAGTTAATTCCAACAATTTTACTTTTCAGATGCCTAGGTCATATACCAGAGTAACTACAAAGACCGCTTGGACTTCAGAGACACTTAATCAAGCCGTAAAGCTTGTTCAAGATGGCAATTCAATTAGGGCAGCTTCAAAAGCAATGAAAATACCCTTTTCAACTCTACAAGAAAGAATGAAAAAGCAATCGTACTCAGATCCGAGACTTGGAAGACGCCCTGTATTTAGTACTGAAGTAGAAAACGAAATGGCAAAGGAAATAAAATACCTGGCAAATATTTTCTACGGCTGTACGCCCATTCAAATTAGGAAAATGGCATACCAGTATGCAGAAATTCACAATATGAAGCATAATTTCAGTACTGATTCTAAAATGGCAGGACCAGACTGGTTGGCAGGATTTCTAACACGAAACAAAATTTCCGTTCGAAAGCCGGAAGCTACAAGTGTCAATAGAATCACGGCGTTTAACAAAACAGAGGTCATGACTTTCTACAAATTGTTAGAAGAACTAATGGTAAAGTAAGTATAAATTCGTCCCAAACAATATATACAATTGCGACGAAACAGGGATTTCCACTGTGCAAGAGCCCGGAAAGATATTGGCAGCAAAAGGGCAAAAGAGAGTTGGCTCAATAACTAGTTGGGAAAGAGGTAGAAATATAACTGCATTATGTGCCATGAATGCTTCGGGTGGATTTATACCTCCTATGTTTATTTATCCAAGGAAACGGATGACGCCTCTCCTTGAGAAAGATGGACCAATAGGGGCAATTTATAAATGCTCAGACAATGGCTGGATTAATGAAAATCTTTTCAGAGAATGGCTTCAGCACTTTACATCTTTTGCCAAACCTTCGAAAGACGAACCAATTCTGTTGATTTTGGACAATCATTCAAGCCATATTTCCTTACCAATTTTTGAACATTGTAAATCAAACCATATTATTATGTTATCCTTACCGCCACACACGTCGCATAGAATGCAACCCTTAGATCTCACCTTCTTTGGTCCACTCAAAGCAGCCTATAAAAAGGAATGTGATTTATTCATGAAGACCCATCTTGCCGAAAAGATAACCCCTTATGAGGTAGCATCTCTTTTTCAAAAGGCTTTTTCTAAAGTTGCGTCTATCAGTAAAGGTGAATCAGGATTTAGAACAGCTGGAATCTTTCCACTAAACCCTAATAACTTTACTGATGAAGACTTCATTCCTTCTGAAATTCTGCAATCTGAGCCCGTGGTCGTTGATTCCGAATCTTTTCTAGACCTGTCTACTACTTCAACATCAACACAGTTGGATCCAATTCCTGGGACATCAACGAATTTGGATGTAATTCCTCCAATATCAAGAAAAGATATTCCATCGACTTCCCAAGAAGATACAACATCGTCAAAAACGCTGACTGGAGTCCGATATCTTCTTCCAGTGCCTACGAAGCTGCCACCTGCAAAGAGTAGAAAGTGTCGACAGAAGCAACATGCGACAATTTTGACATCAACGCCTAATAAAGAAGATCTGGTAGCAAAAGAAAAAGATAAAGGCAAAGGAAAAAAGTCTAATATACAGAAGAAAGGGATCCAAAAGGTCAAAAGGAAAGTATTCTAAGAAAAAGAAAACAATGAAACGTCTGAGTCCGATGTTAACTCGGCTGATCTGTGTGATGATAGCGAAGATGATGGTATGACAGATGCTGGAAACAGATGTATTATCTGTGACGTATTTGGTCAAGATAATGAAATGTGGTACAGGTGCACCTCATGCGGCCTGTGGGCCCACTCAGAATGCAGTGGATGGGATTCAGCTGTTGGGTATGTGTGTGAAAACTGTTTCATGCACTGATTGCCAGTATCCCCTACGTGACCGCCATTACCCCCAGCGTGACCGCCATTACCCAGCAGTGTGGGTAATGGCGGTCAAAAGCGTTTTTTTTTTGTTAATTTTTTATTAATATATTATTAAAAGTTTGGTTACTTTTGTAATTCTATTGTGTAGATAAATACTTTAACTTTCTACTGGTAACTTGTATTAAACATATGATCTCATATTGTAGTTTTATTCAATTTATTGCTTACGTGAAAGTCATTACCCCGTTGTACCCTAATAGCCAAGTGGGATCACATCCAACAATATTATAACATCTGAACAAAACAGAATCTGCCCAAAATTAACCGAGTATTATGTAGACAAATTAAAAATTAATAAGATGAAAGTTTCTTGCTGTACCCAGGTTTTTAGTTATACAGTAGGCAGCTTAATGGAAAGAATATCGAAATGGGGTTTGTGTGTAATACATATTTTTACTGTTATGCTCAATTTTAATATTGTAGATATTGCAGCTGAACACAAGCTTTCACCAGAAGCTAGTCATACTGCCAAATTAATTTTGTTTTGGATTCACTGTTTGACACTGTGAATTCTAACAGCAAGGTAGCTCCTCCAGTAAACCATTAAAGGGGGGACTTACTTAACATTCCATGCATACAAAATTTTGGCAAGAAGCAATCACAATGCTGAAGTCGATGAAGTTTTTTTGTAACAACAAAAATCGGTTTGTTTCCACACCGAGTATTAACAATCTTATCTTCACGTTAAGAGGTTTTTATATTTAAAATCAATTTTATTAGATAGGAATAAATTTAAGTATGTACTAACTAGGGCCTTTAATCAAGATAGTATAGAGAATCTGTTTAGTTCAATTAGGGCATATGGATCACGTAATATTGCACCCGATGTTGCACATTTTATTGCTACCTTTAAATCATTAATTATTAATAACTTTATGTCCTCTCACTCGCCGACAGCTAATTGTGAAAAGATATTAGTGAAGGTGTTTTAGTCAATTTACGATACTTTATTACAAAAGAGCAAGTTGTAGGTGTCACAACTTTTGAAAATCCAGTACCTATACATGACTTACCTTCAGGAATTGTTATTATGAATCAAACAAGAATTTCTAAAAATATTACTACATACATGGCAGGGTTTCTGTTGAAAAAGGTCATTAAAACTGTTGTTTGTGACAAATGTAAAGGTAATATTCGTTATGGCAGTGGCAATTTATCTTTAGAATTTATACAAGCCCCACAATATCAGTTTTCTAACTTAACAGTTCCTGGCAGTTTTTTTTAGTTATGTAGGGGAAAGTGACCTGTGACGGCCCTATACCTATGATGGCCCTATGGCTGTATCCAGTAAACGCATGGTGGGGTGGCTGCTTTCGTCACTAATATGTGCTGCGCATGTAAGATTTAGTACGTATATGAATTTACAAGAGTTAGTGTCGTTTTTTTTCTTTGCCGTCGAATAAAAATGAATTTGGTGAGTACTGATGTAATAATAATGTAATTTTAAATGCATATTGTACGACAATCGAATCAGATATAGAAGTGACATTCATACGTGTGCGTTCGAAAGTGTTTCTGCCGTACACGTGCAATATCAGTTTTGAGGTTAGAGTGTCCTACGAAAAAATATCTTCATAGCAGTGGGAGGTGCGCGTTTGCCTATGATGGCCTTCTAAGGGTATCCCTGTCATGGCCCGAGGGCCATCACTGGGACCTGTTCATGGATATTCATTGCTTGTTTTTGTTTTAGAGTAAAAAGCGAGAAAGGCAGCAGTGGAAGGAGGAGGATATGGCTTCCGCAATAAAAGCTGTACAAAATGCAACAATGGGTTATACCAAGGCTGGGAAAACGTTTAATGTCCCTAGAAGTACACTACGTAGAAGACTCCGTCAAAATTAGGGTAGTAAGAAGGGGTACCTAGGTGGTTATAAGCCTACATTTAATCCTAACACTGAAGCCGAAATTGCGAAGCATATTGTTAATTTAGAAACAAGATTTTTTGGATTCACCAGTGAAAAAGCGAGAACACTTGTTTTCCAGATAGCAGAAAAACACCAAATACTCCATCGATTCAATAGAGAAAAAGGTATAGTCGGTAGAAAATGGTTAAGGGGTTTCCTTGCAAGAAATCCAACAATAACGATTAGAACTCCTGAACACACATCTCTGGCAAGAGCTCAAGCATTTAATAAAGTAAATATACAATCATTTTTCCAATCTCTGCAAGAAGTTATGGATAAATATAATTTTGCTCCCGAGAACATTTTCAATGTCGATGAGACTGGTATGAGCACAGTCCCTACCAAGGCTCCAAAAATTCTCGTTAAGTCCCATGATTATCTTACTCTAAACTTATGTAGCGGTATCAATCTCACCTGTTCTTTTATTAACTGAATTTTATTTACACAGTCAGGTGCCAGTTCTTGAAGTTGATCACAATAGCTTGATAATCTTTACACACCTATCAATTTCAGAGTATTTTGTTACACATAATTCGTCATGAATATCACACAATAATTTTTCAAGCATATTAAGGCCCGTTTTCACGGTACACTTTGGATGATCATCCCGGATGAATCATCCAAAGTGAATAAAAAATGAACCGTGTAAACAAAAAATCATCGTAAGTGATCATCCAAGATGAACAGTGAACAAAGTTGAACGTGTTCTACTTTTGTTCACTTTGGAGGATTCATCGCCGATGAATCATCCTGAATGAACCGTGAAAACATGCAGTTTATGCAGTGATTCATCCACAGTGACTGCTAAATTGCAACAAGAAGAGCACGTACTTTTTCTGCGTACCTAAATAATTAAATTTAAAGTAAACAGTGCTACAGTGGTGGTTTTTATAATGGTGTTTAAGTGGAAAAACGATCACACCCCACTAATTTTGAGTTTAATGAAAGACCGGCAGTGTCTTTGGAATACTAAAGCAGAGACGTATAAAAATAAAGTCTATAGAGAAAACGCATTAAAGGAAATCGTAAAAGAGCTGAATATTCAGGATGTGACAGTCGAGGATATTAAATTAAGAATAAAAACAATCCGTACGCGATATTCATCGGAACTGGCTAAAGTAAATAAATCCGTAAAAAGTGGTACAGGGCCAGATGACGTTTATGTCCCAAAACTATTTTGGTACAAACAAGCTGATACATTCCTGCATGCAGTTTGTATACCGCGGAGCAGCACAGGAATTGCAGTAAGTATATCATTTTCTTATTATTATTTTATAATTTAGGTTTAGAATGCTCTACTTCGTCTTGGTTTCCCCACACTGTACCTATAAATAAATAACAAAGCAGTTTAAAAATTAATTGCTTTATTGTGCAAGACAACAAATTATAAAACGACAACAAAACATTTAAATCATTCTCCACTGCCATTCTACAATTTCAGTTGAACAGAACAGATTCGCATAAGCATCACGTATTTTTGAGCCAGTTGTGAAGAACACAAGCACTTTTCTCCAATATTTCAGTTGTTTCTACTTTGAAAGGGATAGGGACACAAGTATGCCAAATGCATTTTCTGATAGACGACGAGCTCGAGATAGCCGATAATTAAATATTCTTTCCTTTCTAGTTAATGATCTCTTGCTATAGGGTTTTAAAAGGTATGTCCTAAGAGGAAAAGCGTCGTCGCTCACAAAAACACCATTCTCGGGTATATTGAGCGAATTGTTCTCCAGAGCTTCGTTGAATATACATTTGGAAAACACTAATGCATCATTGCTTTGCCATTTGTGCCGACGTCAATATATAGAAAGTTATAGTCAGCATCTACAACTGCAAAAAGAATCACGCTGAAGGTATTTTTATAGTTGAAGAAATATGAACCCGACTTCTCAGGACAGCGAATGGCAACATGTTTGCCGTCCAAAGCTTCACAGCAATTAGGGAAGTTCCAACGAATGTAATATTCCTTAATTACTTTTTCCCATTCATTAGTAGTTGTAGGCACCTATAAAAAACAAAACCATATACAAGAATGTCTAGGAATTCCACCTTCTTCGCCTTATATATTATAGTATGCTAGTATAGGTCTCTGTTTCAGGTTCCTCAGCGCAAAAGGGCCCTATCGCCACAAAATCATGCCGAGGATGATTCAGAAGATGGGAATGACCCGGATATCGAGGATACACCTGAAGCAACAGGTGATTCTCTACCTGCTGTAACAAATGATGGCATAGTTTCTAATAATGAAACGCAACTATCGCAACAAAGCAAATGCAGCAGAAAAACTATTCCTGAGGCAAACTTAAACACTCCATCTTCTTCGCGAGGGCTTAATTTGCCTGGAATTTCCGCTGTGGAAAGAGCAATAGATAAGTTAGGTACCATAGCTTCACAAAACATAGAGACTGATAATGATTTGATCACTTCTGCAGAAGTCTGGTAGTTCAGCTTAAGAAAATGCCTCTAGATCGTGCCTTGATATGCCAAACGAAACTACAAAATGTTATGACCGAAGAACGCATGTACCTCTTCAGGATGGAACATGCTTTGTCAAATACATCTACAGCTGTTCCATCACCGTATACCGTGTACTCAAGCAATAGTGACATAACAACCTCTGCCGCAACTCCTATCATGCAGGACCAAGAAGGATATTCAGAAGGATCAGCATATGATGTTTTATCTCAAGCTCTTTCGACCATACATAATAATTACGATTAAACTTACGTTATACTTTTTTTTCAATAAAATTATTTTGTTAAAAGTATTAATGCATTATTTTATTTTTCAATAGTTTATGTGGAAAATAATTTAATTAGATACTAACCTTGATACAGTATTCCAGAACTTCATAAATAGCGGCTAATGCCTCTGGTAAAAAATGTGATATGGAGCATCTAGGTACACGATATAAAGCTTCGAGTGTTCCAAAATAATCTCCAGCTGCGAGATATCTCAATACAATTTGCAGTTTTAGTCTGGCAGACAGAGCTTCTCTCATGGTTGTGTTTTGCTTTTCAATTAGCGGCGTTAGTTTGGCAAGAAGTTCTTCAAATTGTGTTTCGGACATTCTGAGGTGATTGTGAAACATAGTTCGATCTTCAGCAGACCATTCTCTTAACAAACGCATTGACGCCCCCATTTTATCACGTCGTGCTATCCACGGTCTCACCCACCAACGCTTTTTTTCCTAGTCTTCTTGTCAAGTACATGTCTAAGCCAATTTACAAGATATTCACTTATTATGGCAATTCCTGCTCGTACAACTTCATTTGGCGCCATTTTAAAGTGAACTGACTAATTCAATCTTGATGACCCATGTAAACAATAATCGCTTTCATCCTCGTAATCACTTTGGATGATTCATCCGGGATGATCATCCAAAGTGTACCGTGAAAACGGGCCTTTAATGTCGTTAATTTGGTGTGGTAGATTTATGCTACCAACTGTCGATAGCTTCACGTTTTCCACAAACACAGACACAGTTAGGTTCTCATCAATTTTTACACAACACACTAATTTACACATATTTTTCATGTTTTAGTAATATCCAATTATGTGACAGTTTTAAGTTGTCTATTTTTATTTTTAATTCTTCGAGGGTTCCTACTGTAATTATGGGATCAAGGTAATCTTAATAATAACCCTTGGCTATTATTTATTTTTTACATACAGTAACAGTTCACTTTATAACAATGTGTTTCAATACTTAAAATCTATACACTACAAATATCTCCTCTTTTATACCACTATAAAATGAATACATAAGTTCCTTAACACTACACATCATATATTAACTTGGGCTTTCTTTTCTTTCAGACCTTCTTACAACTGCCTGATCACTTAGCTCTAAACTATGGTTTGTTTCTTTATCTCTCTTTTGTGTTGCTTGTCTCACCTGCCTTTGCACAATTCCTGGGACATCAACGAATTTGGATGTAATTCCTCCAATATCAAGAAAAGATATTCCATCGACTTCCCAGGAAGATACAACATCGTCAAAAACGCTGACTAGAGTCCGATATCTTCTTCCAGTGCCTACGAAGCCGCCACCTGCAAAGAGTAGAAAGTGTCGACAGAAGCAACATGCGACAATTTTGACATCAACGCCTAATAAAGAAGATCTGGTAGCAAAAGAAAAAGATAAAGGCAAAGGAAAAAAGTCTAATATACAGAAGAAAGGGATCCAAAAGGTCAAAAGGAAAGTATTCTAAGAAAAAGAAAACAATGAAACGTCTGAGTCCGATGTTAACTCGGCTGATCTGTGTGATGATAGCGAAGATGATGGTATGACAGATGCTGGAAACAGATGTATTATCTGTGACGTATTTGGTCAAGATAATGAAATGTGGTACAGGTGCACCTCATGCGGCCTGTGGGCCCACTCAGAATGCAGTGGATGGGATTCAGCTGTTGGGTATGTGTGTGAAAACTGTTTCATGCACTGATTGCCAGTATCCCCTACGTGACCGCCATTACCCCCAGCGTGACCGCCATTACCCAGCAGTGTGGGTAATGGCGGTCAAAAGCGTTTTTTTTTTGTTAATTTTTTATTAATATATTATTAAAAGTTTGGTTACTTTTGTAATTCTTTGTGTAGATAAATACTTTAACTTTCTACTGGTAACTTGTATTAAACATATGATCTCATATTGTAGTTTTATTCAATTTATTGCTTACGTGAAAGTCATTACCCCGTTGTACCCTAATAGCCAAGTGGGATCACATCCAACAATATTATAACATCTGAACAAAACAGAATCTGCCCAAAATTAACCGAGTATTATGTAGACAAATTAAAAATTAATAAGATGAAAGTTTCTTGCTGTACCCAGGTTTTTAGTTATACAGTAGGCAGCTTAATGGAAAGAATATCGAAATGGGGTTTGTGTGTAATACATATTTTTTACTGTTATGCTCAATTTTTAATATTGTAGATATTGCAGCTGAACACAAGCTTTCACCAGAAGCTAGTCATACTGCCAAATTAATTTTGTTTTTGGATTCACTGTTTGACACTGTGAATTCTAACAGCAAGGTAGCTCCCTCCAGTAAACCATTAAAGGGGGGACTTACTTAACATTCCATGCATACAAAATTTTGGCAAGAAGCAATCACAATGCTGAAGTCGATGAAGTTTTTTTGTAACAACAAAAATCGGTTTGTTTCCACACCGAGTATTAACAATCTTATCTTCACGTTAAGAGGTTTTTATATTTAAAATCAATTTTATTAGATAGGAATAAATTTAAGTATGTACTAACTAGGGCCTTTAATCAAGATAGTATAGAGAATCTGTTTAGTTCAATTAGGGCATATGGATCACGTAATATTGCACCCGATGTTGCACATTTTATTGCTACCTTTAAATCATTAATTATTAATAACTTTATGTCCTCTCACTCGCCGACAGCTAATTGTGAAAAAGATATTAGTGAAGGTGTTTTAGTCAATTTACGATACTTTATTACAAAAGAGCAAGTTGTAGGTGTCACAACTTTTGAAAATCCAGTACCTATACATGACTTACCTTCAGGAATTGTTATTATGAATCAAACAAGAATTTCTAAAAATATTACTACATACATGGCAGGGTTTCTGTTGAAAAAGGTCATTAAAACTGTTGTTTGTGACAAATGTAAAGGTAATATTCGTTATGGCAGTGGCAATTTATCTTTAGAATTTATACAAGCCCCACAATATCAGTTTTCTAACTTAACAGTTCCTGGCAGTTTTTTTAGTTATGTAGGGGAAAGTGACCTGTGACGGCCCTATACCTATGATGGCCCTATGGCTGTATCCAGTAAACGCATGGTGGGGTGGCTGCTTTCGTCACTAATATGTGCTGCGCATGTAAGATTTAGTACGTATATGAATTTACAAGAGTTAGTGTCGTTTTGTTTCTTTGCCGTCGAATAAAAATGAATTTGGTGAGTACTGATGTAATAATAATGTAATTTTAAATGCATATTGTACGACAATCGAATCAGATATAGAAGTGACATTCATACGTGTGCGTTCGAAAGTGTTTCTGCCGTACACGTGCAATATCAGTTTTGAGGTTAGAGTGTCCTACGAAAAAATATCTTCATAGCAGTGGGAGGTGCGCGTTTGCCTATGATGGCCTTCTAAGGGTATCCCTGTCATGGCCCGAAGGCCATCACTGGGACCTGTTCATGGATATTCATTGCTTGTTTTTGTTTTAGAGTAAAAAGCGAGAAAGGCAGCAGTGGAAGGAGGAGGATATGGCTTCCGCAATAGAAGCTGTACAAAATGCAACAATGGGTTATACCAAGGCTGGGAAAACGTTTAATGTCCCTAGAAGTACACTACGTAGAAGACTCCGTCAAAATCAGGGTAGTAAGAAGGGGTACCTAGGTGGTTATAAGCCTACATTTAATCCTAACACTGAAGCCGAAATTGCGAAGCATATTGTTAATTTAGAAACAAGAATTTTTGGATTCACCAGTGAAAAAGTGAGAACACTTGTTTTCCAGATAGCAGAAAAACACCAAATACTCCATCGATTCAATAGAGAAAAAGGTATAGCCGGTAGAAAATGGTTAAGGGGTTTCCTTGCAAGAAATCCAACAATAACGATTAGAACTCCTGAACACACATCTCTGGCAAGAGCTCAAGCATTTAATAAAGTAAATATACAATCATTTTTCCAATCTCTGCAAGAAGTTATGGATAAATATAATTTTGCTCCCGAGAACATTTTCAATGTCGATGAGACTGGTATGAGCACAGTCCCTACCAAGGCTCCAAAAATTCTCGTTAAGTCCCATGATTATCTTACTCTAAACTTATGTAGCGGTATCAATCTCACCTGTTCTTTTATTAACTGAATTTTATTTACACAGTCAGGTGCCAGTTCTTGAAGTTGATCACAATAGCTTGATAATCTTTACACACCTATCAATTTCAGAGTATTTTGTTACACATAATTCGTCATGAATATCACACAATAATTTTTCAAGCATATTAAGGCCCGTTTTCACGGTACACTTTGGATGATCATCCCGGATGAATCATCCAAAGTGAATAAAAAATGAACCGTGTAAACAAAAAATCATCGTAAGTGATCATCCAAGATGAACAGTGAACAAAGTTGAACGTGTTCTACTTTTGTTCACTTTGGAGGATTCATCGCCGATGAATCATCCTGAATGAACCGTGAAAACATGCAGTTTATGCAGTGATTCATCCACAGTGACTGCTAAATTGCAACAAGAAGAGCACGTACTTTTTTCTGCGTACCTAAATAATTAAATTTAAAGTAAACAGTGCTACAGTGGTGGTTTTTATAATGGTGTTTAAGTGGAAAAACGATCACACCCCACTAATTTTGAGTTTAATGAAAGACCGGCAGTGTCTTTGGAATACTAAAGCAGAGACGTATAAAAATAAAGTCTATAGAGAAAACGCATTAAAGGAAATCGTAAAAGAGCTGAATATTCAGGATGTGACAGTCGAGGATATTAAATTAAGAATAAAAACAATCCGTACGCGATATTCATCGGAACTGGCTAAAGTAAATAAATCCGTAAAAAGTGGTACAGGGCCAGATGACGTTTATGTCCCAAAACTATTTTGGTACAAACAAGCTGATACATTCCTGCATGCAGTTTGTATACCGAGCAGCACAGGAATTGCAGTAAGTATATAATTTTCTTATTATTATTTTTTAATTTAGATTTAGAATGCTCCACTTCGTCTTGGTTTCCCCACACTGTACCTATAAATAAATAACAAAGCAGTTTAAAAATTAATTGCTTTATTGTGCAAGACAACAAATTATAAAACGACAACAAAACATTTAAATCATTCTCCACTGCCATTCTACAATTTCAGTTGAACAGAACAGATTCGCATAAGCATCACGTATTTTTGAGCCAGTTGTGAAGAACACAAGCACTTTTCTCCAATATTTCAGTTGTTTCTACTTTGAAAGGGATAGGGACACAAGTATGCCAAATGCATTTTCTGATAGACGACGAGCTCGAGATAGCCGATAATTAAATATTCTTTCCTTTCTAGTTAATGATCTCTTGCTATAGGGTTTTAAAAGGTATGTCCTAAGAGGAAAAGCGTCGTCGCTCACAAAAACACCATTCTCGGGTATATTGAGCGAATTGTTCTCCAGAGCTTCGTTGAATATACATTTGGAAAACACTAATGCATCATTGCTTTGCCATTTGTGCCGACGTCAATATATAGAAAGTTATAGTCAGCATCTACAGCTGCAAAAAGAATCACGCTGAAGGTATTTTTATAGTTGAAGAAATATGAACCCGACTTCTCAGGACAGCGAATGGCAACATGTTTGCCGTCCAAAGCTTCACAGCAATTAGGGAAGTTCCAACGAATGTAATATTCCTTAATTACTTTTTCCCATTCATTAGTGGTTGTAGGCACCTGTAAAAACAAAACCATATACAAGAATGTCTAGGAATTCCACCTTCTTCGCCTTATATATTATAGTATGCTAGTATAGGTCTCTGTTTCAGGTTCCTCAACGCAAAAGGGCCCTATCGCCACAAAATCATGCCGAGGATGATTCAGAAGATGGGAATGACCCGGATAGCGAGGATACACCTGAAGCAACAGGTGATTCTCTACCTGCTGTAACAAATGATGGCATAGTTTCTAATAATGAAACGCAACTATCACAACAAAGCAAATGCAGCAGAAAAACTATTCCTGAGGCAAACTTAAACACTCCATCTTCTTCGCGAAGGCTTAATTTGCCTGGAATTTCCGCTGTGGAAAGAGCAATAGATAAGTTAGGTACCATAGCTTCACAAAACATAGAGACTGATAATGAATTTGATCACTTCTGCAGAAGTCTGGTAGTTCAGCTTAAGAAAATGCCTCTAGATCGTGCCTTGATATGCCAAACGAAACTACAAAATGTTATGACCGAAGAACGCATGTACCTCTTCAGGATGGAACATGCTTTGTCAAATACATCTACAGCTGTTCCATCACCGTATACCGTGTACTCAAGCAATAGTGACATAACAACCTCTGCCGCAACTCCTATCATGCAGGACCAAGAAGGATATTCAGAAGGATCAGCATATGATGTTTTATCTCAAGCTCTTTCGACCATACATAGTAATTACGATTAAACTTACGTTATACTTTTTTTTCAATAAAATTATTTTGTTAAAAGTATTAATGCATTATTTTATTTTTCAATAGTTTATGTGGAAAATAATTTAATTAGATACTAACCTTGATACAGTATTCCAGAACTTCATAAATAGCGGCTAATACCTCTGGTAAAAAAATGTGATATGGAGCATCTAGGTACACGATATAAAGCTTCGAGTGTTCCAAAACAATCTCCAGCTGCGAGATATCTCAATACAATTTGCAGTTTTAGTCTGGCAGACAGAGCTTCTCTCATGGTTGTGTTTTGCTTTTCAATTAGCGGTGTTTCGGACATTCTGAGGTGATTGTGAAACATAGTTCGATCTTCAGCAGACCATTCTCTTAACAAACGCATTGACGCCCCCATTTTATCACGTCGTGCTATCCACGGTCTCACCCACCAACGCTTTTGTTCCTAATCTTGTCAAGTACATGTCTAAGTCAATTTACAAGATATTCACTTATTATGGCAATTCCTACTCGTACAACTTCATTTGGCGCCATTTTAAAGTGAACTGACTAATTCAATCTTGATGACCCATGTAAACAATAATCGCTTTCATCCTCGTAATCACTTTGGATGATTCATCCGGGATGATCATCCAAAGTGTACCGTGAAAACGGGCCTTTAATGTCGTTAATTTGGTGTGGTAGATTTATGCTACCAACTGTCGATAGCTTCACGTTTTCCACAAACACAGACACAGTTAGGTTCTCATCAATTTTTACACAACACACTAATTTACACATATTTTTCATGTTTTAGTAATATCCAATTATGTGACAGTTTTAAGTTGTCTATTTTTATTTTTAATTCTTCGAGGGTTCCTACTGTAATTATGGGATCAGGTAATCTTAATAATAACCCTTGGCTATTATTTATTTTTACATACAGTAACAGTTCACTTTATAACAATGTGTTTCAATACTTAAAATCTATACACTACAAATATCTCCTCTTTTATACCACTATAAAATGAATACATAAGTTCCTTAACACTACACATCATATATTAACTTGGGCTTTCTTTTTCTTTCAGACCTTCTTACAACTGCCTGATCACTTAGCTCTAAACTATGGTTTGTTTCTTTATCTCTCTTTTGTGTTGCTTGTCTCACCTGCCTTTGCACAAATGTTTTGTTCGACCCTAGCCTTGGAAACGACAGAACTATCATTTTGAGTACAATCTACACTTGGACAACTTTGTTCATTAACCTTAGCATTTTGATACTGATTGAAGTTTTCAACTTCAGTCACACTTTCGGTAACGTTAGTAGGTTCATAATCAATCATTTGGTTTGTGTGTCTTTTCCACACTAAGTCATTTTTTGTTTTTACCAAATAAAGGTCATTTGTTATTCTTTTAAGTATACAAGCTTTAACCCATTTATTGTTTATAACATCCCTAACCATGACTTCTTGACCCATGAACCATTCAACCTTTCTTTTACCCCCAGAGTTTCGTTCTTGTACGTTCTGCATACTTTCTACCCTATCTTTTAATTTATTTCCCGGCTTAAATTTGCCTGATCTTGTAATTAACTTTCTACCTAACTGTAACTCTGCTGGAGATAATCCTGTTGTACAATGAGGACGACTATATGCAAACAAATAACTGTTCAATGCTTGTTCTAAAGGAATTTGTTTAATTAGCACCTTTATTTTCTTTTTTAAACGTGCGCACTGCGTTTTCTGCTGCTCCATTGCCCTGTGGGCAATATGGTGCTGTTGTCTGATGTACAATTCCGTTATGATTTAAAAAAACTTTGAAACTCACCAGACATGAAACTACTCCCATTATCTGTGACTAATTTGTTAGGAATCCCACATGTGGCAAAATATTCCCGGAACATATTGATGGTTTTAGCTGATGTCAAATCTTGCATAATTTTTATATCTACCCACTTAGAATAGGCGTCTGTAATTATAAGAAATTGTTTATTCACAAACGGATCTGCAAAATCCGCATGCAACCTAATGTTCGGGCCAGTAGGCCATAACCATGTATTAATTTTAGCTTTAGATGGAAAATATTTTTACTCTAAACATGCCTCACATGACCTAGTCAGCGTTTCCAAATCATGATCTAATGACGGCCACCAAACATAACTACGGCTTAACATTTTCATTTTCACTACTCCCATGTGACCAATATGCAATTGTATGTTTTTGTCAATATCGGATCCCTTTCAGTGCCTTTTTTAATATCCAAGTCTGTTAAACACGGGATATTATCAGTTACATAATTTAAATATGAAGTATCAATTTCCTCACTGTCAACTTTAGGACTGGGTAACCTAGATAGTCCGTCTGCAACTGAGTTATCTATCCCCTTAACATAACAAATATCATAATTATAACCGCATAAAAATAACGCCCACCTTTGAATTCGGTTTGCTGTCATTTCCGGTATCCCCTTTTTTGGGTTGAAAATAGTTACTAGGGACGTATGATCTGTACACAGAGTAAACTTACGGCCAAATAAATATTGATGAAACTTTTTTACTGAAAATACAATAGCAAGTGCTTCCTTCTCTAATTGTGAGTATTTCTTTTCTGCATCGGATAGCGACCTTGATGCATACGCAATTGGTCTCTCTTCACCGTTTTCCATGACATGTGAGATAACACCCCCAATCCCATAAGAATGGGATAAGAATGGTATTTAGACGCAGCTCTAAATTTGGATTATAATGTACTAATAATTTTTTTGACATCATTACTCTTTTTACCTCATTAAATGTAACTCTTGGGAATTTAACCATTCCCATTCCTGATTCTTTCGTAATAATTTGTGAAACGGGTGTAATAGTGTAGATAAATTGGGTATAAATTTTGCATAATAATTTACTGTACCCAAAAATGCCTTTAATTCCTCACATTCTCTGGCCTAGGCGCATTTTTAATTGCATCAACTTTATTTGAAGACATATGAATTCCTTGAGAATCAATTCTGTGACCTTTTAAGAATGAACATTTCTCTTTTTTTAACGTTAAACCTGCCCCTTTTAATTTTAACAGTACTTGCTCTAATGTTTTTAAATGTTCCTCATGGTTAAAACCTGTTATACAAATGTCATCAAAGAATACTCCTACGTTTTCCATATTGCCTAGCAATTTTGTAATTATTTTCTGAAACTTTTTTGCAGCTGGCTTAACATCAAAAGGTAAACGATTATATTTGAAAAGACCCCTATGTGTAGACATCGTAGTCAACAATTTTGACTTCTCATCTAATTCCAATTGCTGATAAGCCATGCTCATATCCAATTTCGTGAATTGTTTCCCCCCACAAAATTTTGCAAATATTTCCTATACTCTTGGAATAGGAAACTTATCATCATCTAACCTTCTTTGCTAATAACTTTCTTCAATGTACCCTTATCACTCATTCTCGATGTTTTGGGATGAAACTTTTTTGTTCATAAAGTTAACTTGTTCCATTTTACTTGTTAGATCAGACACATCTCGGTTTGAAGCCTCTACACTCAAAACTATTTCAACCGTTTTTATAATTTAGATTATCTTCGCTTAATAACTTGCGCATAGCATTGTCACTTTTAATACCCCAAACCAGTTGATCCGTAAGGTTTGTTTCAGATTTTCACCAAAATCACAACACACAGACAACTTCTTCAAATTAGCCAAGTATTGTGCAACTGACTCGTCGTCTAACTGCTTCCTATTTTTAAATTTGTACCGCTGTGCAATTTTATTTGGAGCTGGCTGTAAATGTTGCAGCATTAACTTTTAATTTCCTCAAACGATTTACCTGCTGGTGCATTCGTTGTACACAGATCCTTGATAAATGAATACCCTTCCGCCCCCACAAGTGTTAGCAATATTGCCACTTCCTTTTCTTTCTTAATATCATTTGCTACAAAATATTGTTTCAATCTCTCCGTCCACAAATTCCAGTTACCTTTTCAATGGAAAATTCCTCAATGTGACCATGCCCCAAATATGACGTCATCTCCTTGAGTTTAACTGAATATTCCTTGAATACTTTCTGTTAATCCTCGTCGCCAATATGTATTTATGGGATCAAGGTAATCTTATATCGTTTTCCACTGGCTGCTCCTCTATGCACTGGGTTGGCACCGAGTGTCAGTTTTGTATTCCACTGGCAACATTTTTGCTCGTTTTTTAAAAATTGCACATTTCACTGGCGTGTGTGCTCCAAGTGGGGTCGCCCCGAGTGCAGTAAAACTGGCCCCCAGTGTGGTAGTTGGGTCCAGTTGGGTGCAAATATGGCGGCAGATAACCAACTATTACTGTTAGCTAGTGAGTTATTAGAAGAGTCATCATCATCCTCCGATGAAGATGAAATAGCAGTTTTTATGCAAATTAAGAGTAAAAAGAAGGCTAGGATTGATAATTATTTTGAAGTTGTACAAAACTATTCTGAAGAGCAGGTATAGATAATTACATTACATAAAAGCATATCTTATTTGCAATTAGTTTAAAAAGCATTTTAGATTAAAAAGATCTACATATCTGCTACTATTGACACAATTCTCAAAATCACTACAATATATTTCGTATTCCAAAAATGACCACGGTGGAAGCCCAAGGCTTTCAGCAGACATACATGTTCTCTCGTTCTTGTGGTAAGTAGTATTATAAAGGCAGTATATAGAAAGAAACGTTGTTTTGTGTTTAAGGTTTGCCAGTAACAAGTGTGTTCTGCAAGATGTGTCAGAGAGGTTTAATATTGGAGAATCAACATTGCACCGCATGATTGAAAGAGTGATGGATTTTCTGTTGGAAATTGCTAAAGACATTATTAAATTTCCTCATACCGAACAAGAAAAGAGAAAAGTGCTAATAATTTTTATAAATATTTTTCCTTTATAGGAAAAAATTGCCACATATGTATGGAAAATATCATCTTTTAGGAGATGGTGCATATGCAATACGAGAGTATTTGCTAACACCATACAGGGATTTTGGACTTGCAAACAACCAAACAAATTTTAACAAAAAACTGTCTGCTACAAGAGTAAGAATAGAAAATGCTTTTGGGCTTTTAAAACAAAGATTTAGGCAATTGATGAGATTAGATTTTAATACAGTAAATAAATCAACCAAATTTATTATTAGTTGCTGTGTTAGTCATAATATATGCATTGATAATAATGATATTTTAAAGACAGCGAGTAACACTGATGAACATGAAGTTAATTTAGATGTTGAAACGGAGACAGAGGCACATTTAAGAAGATTAGGTGAAATAAAGAGAGACACTTTGTGTACTGTATTAAGTGAGGTAAACTTGTATTAGATTTTAATTTTGGTATACATTCAACATACTTTATAATATTTATTTGGAGTACTATACTGTAGATTAATAAAAAAATTTACTATGAAACAGTTTTATTTAAAACGAAAATTTAAACTACAAATGCATATAATCTAATGTAAAGTACTTAAGTATTGAAACCCTTAAATTATTTGCTAGAGTTTGTATTTTGTAACAGTAAACTACCTACAACAGAAATAAACAATAAAATTGTCATCTTTTAAAATTTGGTTACCTTCAGTGCCTCCAATTTTTCCTTATGTCTTCTTTCTTTGTTTTTTTCTTTTTCCTTGTGAATTTTTAACAATGTTTCTGATATATTATCTCTTTTCTTGATTGGTTTTTCTTTCATCATTATTATGATCCAAACTGCTATCAGATTTTACACTAATATTAGTAGCATCACGAAGTATTTCTGGTTCTATACTGTCATCTGATGCATTGATTTTATTTAGTCCAAATTCATAACGTACCGTCATTCTAGATGCCCTGGAAGTATTATTATGCTCCACTGCTTTTTTTTTCTTTTAATAATTGTTTTGTAACGATTTATACATTGATCGGATGTCTTATCAACATTTAAGAAAGTTTTAAATCATTAGATATTTGTATCCACATTTGCTTTTTAGTCTTAAATTTTTATAGGCCCAACCATAGATAAGTATGCTTCATACTGGTTTAAAAGATATGTAGTTTCATTTGTTTGTTGTCCATTCTAAAATACAACATTAATGTTATATACTAACCGAGCCAAATTTCGTTTTTTGTACAAACCAGTTGTTTTTGTTTCAACTTTTTCCTCTGAAGTAAACACTTCTGTGTTTTCACTTTCTGAATGGTTATCATCGTAACTAGCCAATGGAAAGCTTACAAAATATAATTATAGTGATATATTAGCACATAATTAGTTACTTACAAATTTATTGTATCTGTAGACATACTAATAAGTTCTATATCATCTTCAATTCGTATAGAATTATTTTCAATTAATGATACGATATACTGACAGGCATAATGGTTGGATTCTACATAAGAAAGCGGATAAATATTTTAATGACGCTGAATATCATAATATATTTACCAGTTATTTCTTTAAATATATGTTCTTCTACGGACACTGTTACGATATCCTCATTAATTTTAAAGTAAATATTACGGCTCATGATCAATAAAAAGTGCAATTGTCAACCTGTAGAAATAACCTCAATAAACGAGAGGCTCGATGCAGGAAAAAATTTACCTTGAAATATTTGCACCCGGATCCATGACGTATAAACCTGTGAGGAGACTGGTTCTTCTGAGTGTTAAAGCAAAAAACCGAATATTATCGTTGACCACGTTCACGTTGGCGTTCCAGTTTGTTTTTGCTTTGTTTAAAACTTAAAATGTTCACGTGTAGTCCTTGTAATAAAGTGTATGCCTCCAAGAAGGCACTTAATAAACATGATAGGCTTATTCATAAACTATTAATTGAATCTCGTTATGAATGTAGGATGTGTGAATTTCATTTTAGTTCTAAACGAAAACTAAGCAGCCACATTTCTCAAATGCATAAAAAAAAAGAAAAATCAGAAAATATCTACCAGTGCGAGTTGTGTGCTTTGACTTTTATAAAGAAGACTGAAATAATTCGTCATTTAAAACTCCATAATCCTGTTATGACACTTGTAAAAAACATTCACAACAGTAAAATGTCATATCCAGTTCAAGTTTGTCAAGAACTATTCAAATCTTACAAATATTTACATTCACACTTAACAGAACAACACGGGATTGTCATATCAGAAGAAAAACATCAATTTAAAACTAAAGTTGGTAAGATTTATTTTATTTATTTTAATAGAGATATGGATAATATGCAGGCACTTGTGTTCTATTAATTCCCAAATTTTTATTTATGGTTGACAAAATAGTTGCTATTTAATAAGTACAAATTTGGTACAAATTTTATAGTTAAAGCAGACTACTTAACTTAGCTATGTTTTTCATTTCATTGTGTTGATCATTCTCCTGCACTTGCTGGTTTTTTCAAGTAAATTATGGCAGAAAGAATGTTAAAATATTAGAAAACTTGACTTATGTATTTCATAATTCTTTATTTTGTCACCACTGCCTACAGGACTACATACAATATCTATAAACATGTGTATGAATGTATAGGTATCGATCTCTATTTCAGAATTTGACCAGTGGAAAAGGATGAAAGAGTGTGAACTAGTTTGTAATTACATTCAGAATAGCAGTGAGAAGAATTTAAAATCGAGCATTCAAATATATTATGAATGTCATCGTTCCTTTGTTCCCCAAATAAGAGATCCAGGCAATTAAAATCAATCGGTTCAAATAAAATGAGTAGAGCATGTCCATCAATTTTAATCGTTACTTCTGATTCCGATAAAATATCAGCAGTTTTTTATCCAAAACATGTTGGTCATTCAGAAAAATTGGGTTGCCTAAGGATTAATGAGGCAGACAGGAACCAAATAGCAGGTAACTATAATAATTGTTATAACATTTAATAACAATTTGGTATTAGGTAAATTATCGCAAGGAGTAACAGTGCAGAGGGTATTGAATGATATTCGTGAAAATGTAACAGGTACCAAAATAGGTAGATTGCATTTACTGGAAAAGAAAGACATTCATAATATAATGAGAGATTACTCAATATCTTACTCTACAAAAAGACATAACAACGACGCAATGAGTGTAAGGTTATGGGTAGAAGCCATGAATAAGATGGAATGCAGTCCAGTTTTATATTATAAACAACAGGTTATATTCACCCGTATTATATTTATTATTGTTTTGTTTTTGTTTAGGGCGAAGGAGACACTTCATTTGAACAAGATGATTTGGTCCTCATTATTATGACAGAATTTCAGGCTAACTTGTTAATTTCATTTGGGAGTGATAAAATCTGTATTGACGGTACACACGGATTAAATCAATCCAGTAGCATTTTGTTTCTCAAATAGGTCGGACACTGCACTGTTTACGAAATACTTCCAATGCATTCGGGATCGAGTTGGTGTAATATCAACAAATGTGTTTATGTCTGATGATTATTCAGTATTTTACCTGGCATGGCAAAATGTTATGGGCGAAGCAAGCCACAGGCTCTTATGCACATGGCACATTAATAAAAATTGGGTTCAAAATTCAAACAAAATTATAAATAAAGAAAAAAGGCAGTTAGCATTAAGAACTTTGAGGGTTTTACAACAAGAGTTGAATGAACCGTCATTTCTTAAGGGGCTCAGCAATTTTGTTGAACAATTAATGGCTGATCCTGAAACTTTCAATTTTACCAATATTTTCAAAATCCTACGTTAATCGTGCTAACATGTGGGCTTACTGTTATCGGAAGTATGTTGGTATAAACACAAACATGTATTTAGAGTCCTTACATAAAGTTATCAAGCACTTTTATTTAGAAGGGAAAAAATGCAAGCGTTTGGATAAAACGATTAATGCGTTGATGCAATTAATATGTGACAAAATGTTTGAAAGGGTCATAAAATTATAAAAACAAAAAATAAATCATAATACGTAAAATTCAAGTTAGCCATATGAAGGCAGAAAAAATTCCAGAGAATTTTATCAGTCATCATAATGAAAATATGTGGTAGTTGTTTCCTCCCAAGATCCTACTCACAGTTATGCATTGAATTGCATAAATGTCCAATAACTGTAATGATTCGTGCGAGTTAAAATGCCTAAAATGTAATATTTGTATACATTCTTTTAAATGCAGCTGTCCAGATAACGTGGTAAGTCACAATATTTACAAACATGTGCATGCATGTTGCATAAAATATCTTTGCGAGGCCTCATTAACACCAATAGGATATGATTCTACATCTTGCCATATGCTTGATCAGGATATTATTTCAATTCAAAATGCCACTAGTAAAGATGTAATTAAATCTAAAATAGAAATTATTCTAGGTTTAAATGATAAGTCTACCTTATCTAATACTGAATCGTCGAAAGTTGAAAAGCATTTAAATAAAATTATTGATGTATACCAAACCAATAGCCACATAGACTTTAAAATTAAAGAGAATGTAAACGTGAATAAAAAAATAGAGCCACAAATCAGATTGTTTTCAATAAAAAAGAAGATAATTTCGAAAACTCAAATTAGTCAACCCTTGCCATGTGAAACGAAGGAAATAAAACTTGCACTTTCAGATTCAAATTCGTCAGTACTTAATGTTCAAACTGGTTTTGACCATACTTATTGTTAACTTTTTTATTCATTGATTCAGATTTTCGTCTTTGAAACTATCTGTGAGGAGATCACTAAACTGGCAGAAATATTACATCAAACAAAAACAATCGCATTTTGTAGACAAAAGTACACATTTTGAGTGGCTTCAAACTTTTGCCAAAATTTATTTTCTACCCAAGAATTTTGTTTAAATTTACATAAGGCGTTTACGACATTTCAGCAGTAGAGCAAATCGGTAATCAATTGATTGCACCGAACTGTGAATGATAATAAAACAGCAATATTAGTTACAATTTTATTAAAGGATTTTCATACTTTATTATTTAGGTGATTTAATTAGAAAACTTATTTTTGGGGTAGTTGTGTCGAATTTGTCAGTCTGTTCTTAAATGTTTTTGTTATTATATTTTACAATTATAATCTTATTTATAAGCACTACTTATTTATGTATTAAGGGCATAACTAGGATATTATGACACAAGAGAATGTTTGAAGCTTAAATTCTCGACAGCCATAATCGATTATTATGCCCAGGGTACGTACCTATGTTTTATGCTATTTTAGTTTCTAAAACTTTCAAACAAAATATTTAGTATTTCTGGCAAGGTTGTGCTGTATATAACTCCCTCTATTCCTGTTCTTGTGAATACTGTGTACTTTTAGTTTCAATAAAGTGTAATGTATGGTTTTCATTGTTTTAGTGAAATAAATTATTGTTAATGTGTTTTGTTCTTATCTTTTATTTTTCTACATCTCAACTGATTTAAAATAAAAGTAACATTAATAAAAACAATACATTTATATGAAAATGTAAACTTTCACCATAATCACCGATATTAAATATTTATCTTTTAGGTTTTTTATGGTGTATATTAAAGTTATACAATCAATTTAAACAATTTTAATATTACTACTGACGAAGATAACTGTACGTGTTTAGGTTGATTGTATAACTTTAATATACAAATACACCATAAAAAACCTAAAAGATAAGTTTTGAATACATTTATAGTTTACCCAGGTCAGTCTAGTGACTGCACAACTCAGATGCAAAAACAAAGCCAAATGATCATTTAATTATCATGAAGAACCAGGTAGGGTCACTTATGTTATATGAAGGGGTGTTTACAGGATGTGTTGCAGATATCTAGGTGAGAATACAATAAAGGTAACACAGTAAAATAGAGCATATAAATTAATAAACAAGTGCAATGTAGCTCTGCTATCTTTATTTCGGCCTGAGAAAAGAAGTACAAAACATAAACCTAGCTGCATACTACAAAAAATAACAAAATAAATAATATATACATATTAGTTCTAATACATGGAACAGTACTTCTTTAGATTCTAATCAATTAATAATCTTACCATTAAGATTAATTTACCTTTTCACTTAATCATAATATAAACATTGGCCGAAAGAAAATGCAGTTATTAATTACATAAACATTACCTATCTATTTTATTATACCTTAAACCCAAAACATTTTAATTTTAAAACATAAAAATCACAAATTATTTCTTAAAACCTATATCTAAGCAGACCTTATTTCTACTACCAAATATACAACAGTCATCCATATTTACTGGATTCTTTCAATTAAACCAGGTAAAGTGTAGAAGTAAATATAGAAATATAAATCCTGTGCCCCCACTATGCATGCCTTTAACTATAGATTTTAGAAAATCTGCATTGCAAAATTTTTTCCACCGGAATTCCACTGCTTAACCTTGATTGCTACAGCTACCATATCATTTGTATCACGCTTTGTTTCAATGCCAGCTTTAGTTTTCAAGTATTGCAAATCTCCCATCGTTACTAAATTGTGCCGTTTATATTCTCGATCATCTCATGCATCTTTAATAATTCTGTAATCCGAAACACCAGCTCTAAGTTTATCGATAGTTTCTTGTTGTTTTCCTTGGTTAATCTTTGATATCCTTTACTATCTGTTGCATCCCCAACATAATTTTTTGCAAATTTTACTTAAACTTCACCTGCATGATAATAAATATATATTTATTATGATAAGACCACCAAAAATATAATAATTACCAGTAGCGTCTAATGTTGTAATTATCCTAGATCATTTTGATAGTGCCGCCCTTTTTCATAAGTCATTCAGTTTTATTATGTTCTTTGAGGGTTCTACTTATAACGTGCTCTAGGTTTCTTTCGTCAGTATTCCTCCAAGATTCAAAATCAGCTTCACTCGAAAACCTTTTAGTTTCCTCACAGACAATTACATCATGTATAAAGTGTAAATGTTCTACTAAACCTTTAAAATTTGCAATTCCTTCCTTGTTATCTATAGGTACACAAAGGACACCTATACATTACCCTTCCGTAAGAAGTGGTGTCAATGTTTATTAACCTAAATTTGCTAAATTAAGAAAAATATTAGTATTAATAAAATTATATACTTATAGACTGTACACAATATGTATATAAGCAATGTTAACCGAGAGAATAAATTTTATATTATAAAGTAAACGGCCTGAATAAACGTGTTAATAAAGCAAATACAATACTATTTTGTAAAAATAAGCAATTAAAATTGCTATTATATTATCGTTAACAACGAAATTACTGCTACAGTAAAAATATGACAGCTAACAGCTGTAAGACGAAGGAAATCAAAAGGTTAAACGCGGGAAATTTTTCGCGCAGGCGCCTTGCGTTGCAAATATTGTGTATTTTAGTGTAGACTTTATAATTACGTCATGACATCTGGGTGACGTCTGGATCCTCCTGCAATTATTTCAAGGTTAATTTTCCCTGCTTGGAGTATCTCGTCTCAATAACACATTGAACATAACCTATATTTCCGCTACTAATTAATTTTGTGTATTCCACTCAGAGTTGACCATTTTCAGATCTAGGGATGTTGTAACCGACACTGGAGTAGTGCAGTGCTGACACCAGCATTGATTCAGTACTTGCCAGAGGAAAACGCTATTAATAATAACCCTTGGCTATTATTTATTTATTACATACAGTAACAGTTCACTTTATAACAATGAATTTTTAAGTGTAGTATGCTACATTCCTTTTAATTAATTCTTACTGACCTGCTCTGTTGCCAGCTTTATATCCTGTGTTTCAATACTTAAAATCTATACACTACACCTACCCACACATTGTTCTTGTATTCGTTAAACGATTTTATGCTTTCCAAAACAGTCTTATTTATGGCATCACATTCTAAACGATGTTTCCGTGCTTCAGGGCTTTCTCTAGATGTCGTAGAAGTAGATGCAGATGACAAATATGATGGACATCCTGGTAAAATCAAAGGGATTGCACATGCTACACAAAGTAATTTATTAAAGATTGTAAACCCGTAACACATAAAATCACCATGTGCAAGCCTCGGATATGACAAAGGGGCGGTGGTTTTCTTCCCAATCTTGTCATCCCACATGCTTACCGTTCTTTCGATATCAACATCACGAAAGTGTATTTCACATACCTAATAACAAAATTTAATGTTAACAATATAAAATTAAACACAGATGTTTTGAACATACCCTGGAATTCATCTCTACAAATAGCATTAAACCACTTTTTCTGCAGGTTTGGATCCTTGGGAAATGAAAATACACAAATTTTTTTCTTCTGTATTATAATTGCTTCTGCAAACAGGCACACAACACTTATATGGCATAATTAAACGCGGTAATCAAATTAACAGGTGAAACACGTGTATAATATTATAATCACAGAATTGCACAGAATACAAATAAATATGCTTTAGTTTGAGAGGTTATAGACATGTGGTCAGGTGGTGTTGATTTGGTATATATGGGCGGTATGGCCAACACCACCTGGTGTTGGTATGGCCTACCCGGTATGACGTCACGGATTTCATTTAACTCAGCTGACAGGCCTTAGGCGTTTACGAAAAGTGATCGGGGTTAACTCTGGAGCATACAATCGTCCAAAAAGTAATCGAGTTAACTTATAACTCTCGTTCGGAAAGTAACCGAATTTATTCTAGCGATCAGCTGTCAGTGATCTGAGTAACCCCACTTGCTCGTAGGGTTATATGGGTTACTTGCGAATAGTGAGGTTAGTTTTATTCTTTACAAATTTGACAAGGAAGCTTTTACATTACAGGTATAACCGTAAATTCGATTTTAATTTTTATTGCATTTGATTTTAAGTAATGTAGAACGACGAAACTATCTCGATATTAGAAATAACTGATCCATTTACAAATGAAACATACACCATTTCACTACCTCAAGAGGATTATGACAAAATTTTAAATGCAGGTGAGTATTGTTAGTAAAAGAATTAGATGTTTTTTTAATTTACAGATTGTGAGCTAGCAAATATCTTTTACAAAAGAAATAGAAAGGAAAAATCGGCTGCAAGCTTTGCGTTTAGTCCTTCAAAACCGAATACATCAAAACAATCGGAATTGTTAGAAACATCTCCAATTTTGATGACAAAGAAGAAAGAGGCTGTGAT
>JARFJB010002524.1:0-2500 GCA_036346205.1 Vesta saturnalis
AGACACAAGACACAAGACCAACAGAAACAACACAAAGACACACAGACACACAACACACAGACACACAGAACACAGACACAAGAACACACACAGACACAAGACACACAACACACAGACACACAACACACAAACACACAACACACAACACACAACAACAGACACACAGACAACAGACACACAGACACACAGACACACAGACAACAGCACAGTGACACAGACACACAGACATACAGATACACAGGACACAGACACACAGACACGCAGACACGCAGACGCACAGACACATAGACACACACACATACACACATACACACAACACACAGACACAGACATACAGACACACAGGCACACAGACACACAGACAAACAGACACACAGACTCACAGACACATAGACACACACACACACACACACACACACACACACACACACACACACACATACACATACACATACACATCACAAAGACAGACGCACAGACACACAGGCACACAGATACAGACACACAGACACACAGACACACAGACACACAGACACACAGACACACGGACACACAGGCACACAGACACACAGACACACAGGCACACAGACTCACGGACACACAGACACACAGACATACAGGCTCACAAACACACAGACACACAGACACACAGACACACAGACACAGACACACAAACTCACAGACACACAGACACACAGACACAGACACAGACACAGACACACAGGCACACAGGCACACAGACACACAGACACACAGACACACAGACACACAGACACACAGACACACAGACACACAGACACACAGACACACAGACACACAGACACAGACACACAGACACACAGACACATAGACACAGACACACAGACACACAGACAAACACACACACAAAAACACACAGACACACACACACACATACACAGACACACAGACAAAGACACAGACACACAGACACACAGGACACAGAACAGACACACAGACACACAGACACACAGACACACAGCTCACGCACACAGACACACACAGACACACAGACACACAGACACACAGACACACAGACACAGACACAGACACACAGACCACAGACACACAGACACAGACACACAGACACACAGACACAGACACACAGACACACAGACACACAGACACACAGACACACAGACACACAGACACACAGACACACAGACACACAGACAGAGAGACACACAGACACACAGACACACAGACAAACAGACACTCAGACACACATACACATGACCACACTGACACACAGACACAGACACAAGGACACACAGACACACAGACACACAGACACACAGACACACAGACACACAGACACACAGACACACAGACACAGACACACAGACACACACATACACACAGACACACAGACACACAGACACACAGACACACAGACACACAGACACACAGAAACACAGGCACGCAGACACTGAGACGCACAGGCACATAGACACACACACACATACACACATACACACACACAAAGACACAGACCTACACACACACACACAGACACACAGACACATAGACACACAGACATACAGACACACAGACACACAGACACACAGTCACACAGACACACAGACACGCAGACACGCAGACGCACAGGCACATAGACACACACACATACACACACACACAAAGACACAGACATACAGACACACAGGCACACAGATACACAGACACACAGACACACAGACACACAGACACACAGACTCACAGACACATGGACACACAGACACACACACACACACACACACACACACACACACACACACACACACATACACATACACATACACATCACAAAGACAGACGCACAGACACACAGGCACACAGATACAGACACACAGACACACAGACACACAGACACACAGACACACGGACACACAGACACACAGACACAGACACACAGGCACACAGACTCACGGACACACAGACACACAGACACACAGACACACAGACACACAGACACACAGACACACAGACACACAGACACACAGACACACAGACACACAGACACAGACACACAGACACACAGACACACAGACACACAGACACACAGACACACAGACACACAGACAACAGACACAAAGACACATAGACACAGACACACAGACACACAGACACACAGACACACAGACACACAGACACACAGACACACAGATACACAGACTCACAGACACACAGACGCACAGACACACAGACACACACATATACACATACAGACACACAGACACAGACGCACAGACACACAGGCACACAGATACAGACACACAGTTACACAGACACAGACACACAGACATACAGACACACAGTCACACAGACACACAGACACTCAGACACGCAGACGCACAGACACATAGACACACACACACACACATACACACATACACACACACACACACACAAAGACACAGACATACAGACACACAGACACAGACACTCAGACACACAGAAACACAGACACACAGGCACACAG
>JARFJB010002524.1:5000-37500 GCA_036346205.1 Vesta saturnalis
CACACACACACACACACACACACACACATACACACATACACACACACAAAGATACAGACCTACAGACACACAGGCACACATACACACAGACAGACAGATACACAGACACACAGACACACAGACACGCAATGGGAAATCCTTTAGGACCTGTTTTTGCGAACATATTTTTAACATATCATGAAAAGAAATGGTTAACCAATTGCCCTGATACTTTTAAACCCTTAATATACACAAGATATGTTTGACATTTTTATAATTTTTAAAAATACTAATGATGTACAACCTTTTCTAGATTATCTTAATAACAAACATCCTTCTATGAAATTTAGCAGTGAAATTGAAATGAATGGTATTTTATCTTATTTAGCAATAAATATAATTCGAACACCATTTGGTTTTTCAACTTCAATTTATAGAAAACCAACTTTTACTGGATTATATATTAACTCGGACAGTTTTCCTCCTAATAAATACAAACTAGGCTTATTTAATATCCTTTTATACAGAGCCTATATGCTTTGCTCAAATTATGATTTATTAAACATGGAGATTGAATTTTTGAAATCTATGTTGACAAAAAACTGCTATTTAATGAATTTTATAGAGAGATGTATAAATCACTTTTTTAGAAATATATTTGAATCTTCTAACAATAACAATGGCCAAAAAGAGATCAAAGAATACATTAAATTGCCTTATACTGGACCACATATTTTATACATTCGTCGTAACATTCAACGAATAATTAAAAATGCCTTTCCTCTTTTAAAAATTAAATTTGCTTTTACTACTTTAGAGAGAATTGGATCACATATCTTTGTCAAGGATTTGATTCCTCATGATCTTGCATCGAACATTATTTATCAATTTAAATGTAATAGCTGCTCAGCTTTGTACGTCGGGAAAACCCGACGTCATTTCAATGTCCGACGCTGTGAACATTTAGGTATCACCCCTCGATTGAGAAAACGATCTAAATCAATTCCAAATTCAGCTATTTTTCAACATAAAATTGAAAACGATCATAACATTGACCATAAAGATTTTTCTATTATTGGAAGGGCAAATTCTAATTCGGAACTAGCCATTAAAGAAGCTCTTCATATATTTTTGTCAAAGCCGACATTAAATATACAACAAGACATGACTTGCTTGGAATTACTTAGATAATATAATTTTTCTAAAACTGACAGTGAGGTTATGTGATTGTTGTTATATAATTTTATTTCAACTTTGATGTGTTATAAATTCCTTTAATTTTACTTTTTGTCTTTTGCACATATGTTAAGTTCAGACAATGATTTTAGAATAAATCGAAACGTTAACTCTAATTTAATAATTGCTTTTATTTTCAAGTATTTGTAATATGGTTTTTTTTCTAAAATAGATTCTAACGATTTTTGTTATGAAATTAATGTATCTTTTGACAGTTTACAAAGAACAAGTATTAACTATTGTTGAGCGAAAGAAGAGGTTGGAGGTGTTGATATGAAAAATTAAAGATCTAAAAGTAGATTTAGGGTGTATGAAATGTTGAAGTAAAGAAAAATTTTATGTGTGTGTGTGTGTGTGTGTGTGTGTGTGTGTGTGTGTGTGTGTGAAATGTTTTAAAATAAATATACTCTTTTTACCATAGCACTTTAATCGTTAAGTCAAAAATTCTGAATTTTTGTATATAGACTAAACAAATAACAGTCCAAAGGATAGCAGTTAAATAAATTCGGAATTTTAAAATCTACAAATGACACAATTGCATTCATACATTTACAAATCCCGTTTCAAAGTTGTAATGTAAATTGGTGACAGATAAAAATAGAATGTTCGCATTCACACCTGCATAAAATGCTTTCAAAGCAAAATAAATGCGTTCATAATCCTACAATTCTTAATGCAGTGATATCCACGCTCCATCGAAAATTGTAAATTTGGAGTCCTAATCAAAATAAACTAAAAAACAAGTCATGTTTTAAGTGCTGTTTGTTGTTTTAAAATTGAATTGGTTAATTTAAAGAGCATTTCGATACATTAAATGGATAAATTGCATGCATATGTTTCTTCTGAGCTTACGTAAGTACAAAAAGGTGTGTTTTAAGTGCTTTTTCTTGTTTCAAAATGGAATTAGCTAATTTAAGTGTCATTTTTTTTATCTTTTGATAAATTTGTAAGGTCCTTTGTTACAAGTTTTCTAATTGCCGCGGCTAAACTGCAATCGGTCTTTAGATTAGAAACTAAAGAAGGGGATGGGTTCGTCGGAAGATTTAAACTTTAGCTCTACACTGCCCACATAAAATAATTATAGTAAAACGGTTTAATAGTATATTATTCTATTATATACAATTCTAACGTATTCACACTTAAACTAGGCTAATAACATTATGAACAACCAACATAAACATTAAATTGAGTAAAAAATGAGAAAAACCAATGAAATTTTAATACTTAGGTTGGTACGAAGAGGTAGGATGTCCTATTCCACTCACTTGGGAAGGCGGCTTAGTGTTGTCGAAGCCGTTTCTGTAAACAAGTATTAATAACCCCTAGTTACACTCAATGAGGAACGTAATGTTTAAATGATTAGTAACTTTACGTTTCATTAATTAATTATGCTGGATACGGCCCGGTCTACAAAAGAGAAGAATAAATAAACAAACTACTGTTTATTTTAAAACGGGGGTTGCAAGGATCTAGGTCACTAGTGAAAATCGATATCCCGAGTTCACGTTCGTACGCATGACCATCGTTCACCGACCTTCTTGCTTGCTGCTTTAACTTTAGTAATTACTGGAATACGGATAGGAGCATATGCTTCGTGAAACAATTTACCTTCGCGATCTATTACGTTCGATAATATTAATATTTTCAGAGGTTTACTTTCGCATTGAAATTAGGCTGGACGGATTATACATGTTTGGTTGTATAATTTATATAGTTGCGCGTTATCTTCTGGGATGTAATTTTATGGTGGTAATTTCTTTTTATGTCAAGGAAAGAAATCTCACGTATAGGTAAGCGTAATTTACCTAAGTGTATAATGCACAAAACGCGTATTTATTGAAGGCGTTTTTATACTTGCGGAATAAGCTGGTGGAAAACAATTAATTGATTGCTTTCTTGAAACCCAATTACTAAGCGAGTGGTTATCGAGGTACGTTATTCTACAGGTCTTTGACGGATACTCTGCGTTTAATTCGTTTGTGATTACGGGCACTTCGGTCTTCGCCAGCGAGCTGGTGATTTTTTAGTTTTTGCAAGTGTTGGGAATGTAAGTAAGAGTAAATGATGAGAGCTACAGGGCTGTACAGTCCTACCTAGCTCCCGTCGTCAGGTGTATGGTAGAGTGTAGTAATCCAGGTGACTTCGGGCTGACCCGTCGAAACACCTTTCGTGTGTGTATGTACACCCGACTGCTTCGGAACTTGGCCCGTCGCCGCCTGAGGGTTTTGTGTGTGTTATGCGTGTACACCCAACTGCTTCGGGACTTCGTTCGTCGCCGCCTGAGGGTTTTGTGTGCGTTATGCGTGTACACCCGACTGCTTCAGAACTTGGCTCGTCGCCGCCTGAGGATTTTGTGTGTTATGAATTACTTTACAGACTTACATGTCGTCAATCACAAAGATCGAGGATAGCTATTTATTTACAAAAGGTTCGCGGTGCGCGTTTGCAAATACAGGGAGCTAAACTCGCAGCGGCTATCTCTAGGTCTGCAGCGATTTACTTTAAAACAACCGTCACGTGCAGGTTTTGTGGAACAGGAGTTAGTCAAGCGGGCTAACTAATACAGGAGTTGGTATAACCAACTAAATAATTCTCGGCGGTGAGATGCGTTCACGAGGCGCGATGGAAATCTTCGCTAGGATCGAAGAAAAAACTTACTCCAAAGGGTGCGCGGCGCGGTTTTTATAGGTGTCTCTCGGTAGGCGGTGGTGCCTTCCGTTTGGGGGAATCCTATCGGTAATTGGCGGAGATTACTCTGACGTATAAAACATTCGATGTTTTATGAAATCTACGTTGGAGGGGAAACAAATTAATTTTTGGTTGTGCAATCAGACGAAATACTAAGAAATATTACAGGAGATACTAAGTAATATTAAATACTAGGAAATCTTCCATCATTTCTTTTACGAGGGATGATTGCTAAATAATTAATTAAACAAATTTTGTAGTAAGGAATTGCGGTTCGTTACAAATTTATACATGAAATTGATAAATTGCCACTTATAAAACACAACTGCGTTGGAAAAAAATTTTTTTTCTGAGAATTAGGTGCAAATTTCAAATTTCAGGAGCGCATCTTTCTAAGACTTTACTAATGCCCTCCACCGGATCTCCACCTACACCCTGCGAAAGAGGAAGTCCACATCGAGTCGTCTTTTATCTCTTTCCATAGATATGCACATACATCTTTACTTACATCACACACCTTCAAACATACATCACTTTTATAGTTCAAGTACACGTCTATCGTTGTTTACACAACAATAATTGAAATTATACATTCCATTCTAGTACAGTATTTCAATTTGAATGTAATATTACAAATCATACTGATAATACTATATGGGTGCATTTTGCAAATGCATGCTTTTTACTCATTACGAGTACAATCCATTTAACATGAGTTGTAATTGTGTATATATATGTAAGATGTCTAAAGATGCATTGTGAGAGTTATTATTACTTTATTTCATGAAAAATCGTTAGAATCTGTTTTAGAAAAAAACCGTAATACAAATAGTTTCCAAATTTGTTAAACTATTGTTTTACTGTATCAAATTTCATATTGATGCTCACTTTATTTGGGAAAAATTAAAAATGTACGTTTATATCCTAATAGTAAAAGAAGACCTTAAAGTTTTTCCACATTTTTTTACTTTTGAGAAAATTTGGAACTGCTATCTTTTGCGATGTTATTTGTTTAGTCTACATGCAAAAAATTGGAATTTTTGGGTAAAGGACTACCGAGTTATGATTTATTAAGCAATTATCAAAGTTTACATAAATGTAAACGACAATTCTACTATTAATAAGGTACAATTTTTTTTCACATTTTTTTTAGTTTTTAGAAAATTTGGAACTGCTATCTTTTGCGCTGTTATTTGTTTAGTGTACATGCAAAAAATTGGAATTTTTGGGTAAAGGACTACCGAGTTATGATTTATTAAGCAATCGGCAACGTTTACGTACATGCAAACCACAGTTGTGCCATTGACAAGATACACTTTTTTTCACGTTTTTTTTAGTTTTGAGAAAATTTGGAAGTGCTATCGTTTGTGCTGTTATTTGTTTAGTCTATATACAAAAATTCAGCATTTTTGACCTAACGATTAAACTGCTATGATAAAAAGAGTATATTTATTTTAAAACATTTCACACACATAATTTTTGTTTACTACGACATTTCATACAATAGATAATGTTATTCACCTTTTCTCTGTAATAGTTTTATGTGATAATTATAAGGTTACAATGTCATTTCTTCCTACATAATTTGTATAATTTAATAAATCATGATAAGAAACTCGTTTTATACGAAAGTTCAGTTAAACCATACGGAAACTTCTTTTTAAGGATTTTTCGTTTGTAATTCACTTTTTCTTAATTAATTTTCTTCTTATATGCCTACACACACTTTATTTTTTTATTCAAATGAATACTGTTAAAGTGCCTTTTTTTTATACAATATAACATGCACTACTGTAATTAATTATTTACTTTTTAAAATGTCTTTCATTCAAATTACAATACACCTTTATTTAATACTCTTCATGCACAGTATAAGCATCCTCACAAAGTCATAGTAAGTTTCATAACTCTCCCTCAACGACCCCAATACTTTTTCTTGTTTCTAAGAATTACAGCTATCTGTATTTGAGAAAAATTATCCAGTTCTTCTTTGAATTACTCATAAAAGCGTTGAGGTAATACATGCGAATAAGATATGTATATATAGATGTCAGATAATAAATCTTTATTTATTAGAATTTCATTATAATTTTTTCATATAAATGATATACATGAGCCAAAGCGCAGTGACAAATGTTTTGTGTATGAAATAAACAGCATGGATGAAGTTTGGGTAAAGTAGGTTGTTCTTCAAGCACCGTAATGCGTTGTTTTAAAAAATTTTGTATAAAATCAGCTTTCTCTCGTCCTTTAACGTACACCTCAACTGTTGTTGATATGAAATCACTAAGTATACGAGGGAATAGATGTGAAGAAGTATATCCATATTCCCACTTGATAAAGTGGTGGTTGTGAATTAACCAATTTGCTTGTTTTCGAAATTCACTACCCAAGGTGTGCCATGGAAATGAAGGCTTGAATACATAATGAGCAATTTGCTCTCCATTATATATCGCTAGTTCCTTAGATGTAAATATATTTCTTGCTGTATTGAATCCTTGCACATCAATTATAACAATCATTACTTTTCTATACTTGTCTGGTTGTCTTCATTAGCGCGTTGTATATGCGCTAATGCAATCGTGCAGTATTTCTACATGCTACATTTAAACAAATAGAACTGATTTGTAAGCGATTTTAATGTGCAAAAACAGTGCTTTAACATATATACGTTTTAGGAAAACATGATGTCGAGGCGAACGATATGTGATTATAAAATTTAAACTTATATAGAAGGGTAGACTCCACGAGGATACCCAAGCAATACCGAGCATGCAAAAAGTCTGACAATACTCACAAAGCCAGTTACATGTGTCATTGGTTAAGAATGCTTATTTTGCTATTCCTAAGAACCTTGAAGAGTCTATCGTAAGAACTGTAATATGATACCTTTTCAATAAAATGTAACCTTGAAAATTGGTTTGTATGAATTGTAATATGATACCAATAAATTTTAACCTTGAACAGCTTAGCCAATATATATATATATATATATATATATATATATATATATATATATATATATATGAACCTGCAGACACCATATTATATGCTACATTGTTTTAGTCTCATCAATAGCAGCTCTCTTCATTATGAAGTACCTACTCTTCATTTAATCAAAAAATAGAAGACGTTTTTTTTTGCAACAAAAAATATATAATTTATTTCCAAACAATTATACATAGATATATGTTATTATTATTATTTTTTTACAGAAATGTTAAATTAGTCGTCTTTCCTACAGTTCCGGTGCTGGTAATGTATACGTCATTCTCAACCATTCTTTTTTGAAGTATTCATAAAATCGTAAGGGAAGTATGCACTTAAAGTTCTCGGTTTCAATGATAATGTATTTATCATACTTTGTGTCGATGGTATTCATATCAATCACTTTATATTTTGCACCCACCTCCAAGTCTTTTACGTTCGTGAAGGATTTCCAGAAAGTGCTACTGTTCAATGCAGATAGATCCATCTTTACTGATTCGAGAACGCCTTTGAATTTTGAGTTGACACCGGAACTGTCCTTCTATATATATTACTGCATCGCGATTTTTTATGGTAGAGGAAAGAGTGTGCTTTGAGAATTGCATCAGTAAGCTAATCTGCATCTGATGATCAATAATTGCTACCATCAGGAGACGCTGTCCATTCCTGTATATCGCTCTAGGTATGATATTGCTGCTTGCATTATAACGACTTTACTTGCTCGCAATTGTACTAGGACTAAACACTGTTGAGGAAATGATTCATCTGTAATTTACACATGGTGGGGTTGTAGTATGACCTTGGTCTACTTTTAGCACAGACAACAACCTTTCATTCTTTTTGTTTCCATAAACTGATTCTATTTTTATATTCCTAAGAAATGTAATATGATACACCTGCAGGTCATTAATTACTCTTTACCTTGAAAACCCTATATTTAGATTTCTAAAAATTGTAGTATGATGGCCTAGCAATTTCTATTTTTAGCTTTAAATTTTGATCTAAATGTGTTCTTGATTTGAGTACCTCTTACATGCTTAAACTTGTTAAATACCCACCTTGTCCTACTATTAGTTTAGAAACACTAAGAAGTGTCATACGATTCCCCTACAGGTCAATAACCTTTGACCTTGACCACTCTATTTTTAGACTTCTAAGAATTGTAATATGATGATGACATTGCAATTTCTATTCACACCTCGCTGTGGTTTATATCACAAAAATGCGTCCTTGACTTAAGTACCTATGACAACATGTTTAAACTTGTTAAATACACACCGACTTTTAGTTTAGTAAATTATTTCACCTTGACCCAATTTAGTGAATGTAAGCACCATTTGACCTTGGTCAACTTTTTAACATACACAACAACTCGCATACTTCTTGTTCTATTTTTATACTTGTAAGAAATGTCATACGATACCCCTACAGGTCAATAACCTTTGACTTTGACCACACTATTTTTAGACTTCTAAGAATTGTAATATGATGATGACATTGCAATTTCTATTTTTAGCTTCTGACCTTGACATACAAATTTCCCGCCAAAACGTTTGACCTTGTAATGAGGATGGTGACATTGCAATTTTTAGCGAGCTCCTAAAATTTAAATTTCCCGCCAAAAGTTTGACCTTGAAGAGATCCAAAAGCTTACATTTCTCACCACCAGAGGGTGAGTGACCTTCAACTGGTCCAGAACCGGCCCTCAATCACTACTAACCTATATGTAAAGTATTGGCTTCGTGAAAAAAATAGTACGGATTTAGACAATTTGAATCCACTTAGTCCATTTTTAACTTGATGCGCACAAGTGCATGTGTGTGCGTGTGCGTTTGCATGTGCATGTACGTATTGGTGTGTGCGTATGCGTGTGCGTGTGGGTGATTGCATGCGTGCGTAAGTGTGTGCGGGGTGCATGCGCGTTGTGTGGGCATGTGTAGCGTTTTTGAAACCATCTAGTCTATTTTCAACTCGTGTGTACGTACGTGCGTGCGTACCTTCGTACGTGCCCTCGCGCGTGCGCGTGTATTTGGTAGAGAGAGATAGTGAGTAAAAAAAGTAATAAATACGGCATCAATATTAATTATATTTTATATTTAGGGTTATCTTTTAAGTATCTCGGGTTCGCTTTGTTGTCAATGGCAATAAGTATACACAACCTTTTTAATATTCAATTTAAGTACTTCTTATAAAAGTGTTTAATGTGAAAATGAATACAAATTTATTTAATTAATAAAAATCTGATGCGTGTACATAAATCGAATGGCCTTCATATTTAACAAATGATAAACTATCGTTCTTTGCCCTAGTATGTTTAATTTAAACGTCATTTTGATTAACAGTTTAAACCAAACTCATTAAAAATTACTACATCGTATATTATAAAAAGAGAAAAAACCGTGTTGGGTAGTTTTGTATAATATGTATTCCCTTTCACAATAAAAAAGTTATTAAGCGTATATTTTTATAATTTTTAAATTTCAGTAAGTTAAGCTACATTATTGGTGCATTGAATATCGTTATAGATAGCCGTTCTGCGACCTTTTTCCTATATATTTGCTAATGAAGAATTACCTACACATGCATAAGGAAGTAGTGTGATGCCCATATCAGACTTTTTAGCTGCATATCGTTCTTGTACTTATGACAAATACTTATCCTAGCTATTCTAAATTATATTTCTTTGTTCTGTGAAGGAGCTTTTTTCAATTGCAGTTGATATGCATTACACGTATGGGTCAAAGGCAATTGAAACTCTAGATTAAATCCCGTATTAAATATTTCGGAATATAGACGCAGCGTGGGGATTTTTTATTATTCATTACCTTCATTTCAGCATTAAGTCTTGAATATTTCATACATACGTGGTACGTTCAAATCAGTTCCCAAACATTGCTTTTTAGTTTTTTGGCCCCTATCATGAGATCCAACCACCGAAAATCGCATAATGTGTTGTTGAATTCTGTTTCTCAAATCTTCAGATTTTTATTTGAAGGTGCTGGAGTCGTTGGTCACTTTCAACAATATATTCACTTTTTGTTACAGAGCTACCCTAATGGTTGTTTGTGATACACGTACTGTGGATAAGAAAAATTTCTGAATACTGAAGTGAATGATTTCTTAGCGTGGTCGGCTCATTTTCTCGGCTACGTTCTATACGCTTCTTTTCCACAGAGGAAGTAGTGCATTGCCTTTTGTGATCATTTAAATTCACATATATTTGCATTCTAATTTACAAGATGGTACAGAGCAACCGTTTTTTAACATTTTTTTTTTAAACAATTTTGTTGGCACTTGATAAATACTGTTCTCCTACTACTCTATACCTTTTTCTGATAATTTTTTTCCGAGTTTCAGGTTTTTGGACTCGCTTTCCTTAAAAATATTTTCTGAAATATTTTCTTCGTCAGAATCCTTGTTACGTTCTCTGAGGGTATAATAGTTGATCCTCACCGTCATTTTGCACAATTATCAAATGTGCGTTTGTTTCTGTTATCCTGATGATCTTCAGCATCCTTCATAACTTCAGTACAATTTTCAAGAATTTTATGTTCGTCGCCTTTGTTTTAAGCATTCTTGGAGATAATTTCAGAAACAACCATATCGCCTTTACCTGATCCAAGTTATCATACAGAATGACTGGAATATCGCTAATGCATGGTTACATTTCAGTTAGCTTTGAATAGATTATTATTAAGTTATCAGTGTAGCTGTTATTTTCTAGAAAATCTGCAGAAGTAGTGTTAGTACTGACACATCCTCCTAAAAATAAAATTGCAATAGCTTACAATTTCAATTGACCTTAAACAAGATTTACGGAGCTGTGCTTCCTGAAAGCGCATCAAGAAATGACGAAGTGGTAAGGAATTGCCCGTGAATATTATGAGCGTCATTTGCAGCGAGCTATTTTTAATCACTGGAAATTATGACGACTTGCTTTGCTCTGCAGGACCAAATTCCACAAGTGCGTAGCGTTTTGAACCTGGAACTCCCTGAGAAGATTCCGTGGGCTCGTCGACTTCGGTTATCTCTAATAAGTCTACAAGTATTGTTTGTTATTCACAAAACTAAGTAATTATGAGGTACACTTACCGTCTTCTCGCTGTTTGAGAGAACTATAACAACAAATTGATCACAGCAGAGTTGCTGTTATTTTCTGAAGAACCTGCAGAAACAGTGTTGGTACTGACACATCCGCCTAAAAATAAGATTACTGTGAAATAATTAGTAAAAGCTTACCACTTCCTGTTTGAATTTGGAAATCCCTAAAAAATCGATTGGACTCGTAGTCTTCGGCTAGTTCTATTAAGAGTGCAAGTATTGATTATTATTCGCAAAACTGGATATTTATTAGATGCGCTTACCGTCTTCTCGTTGTTTTGGAGAACAATAACGTGAAATTGATCACCGTACTGTTGCTTGAGTAATAAGATAATAATTTGGCAGTAGGTTTCCGAACTAAAATGTATTAAATGGACTTAATACTGTTTAGTACTAATGGATATCATATCAGAGACCGTTAACTGCAGGGACGTACGTTGGAAACGCTCTTTACTTAAAAACTTACTCCAAGAACACAACATTCATATCCACAACGTCTTAATCAGGTGAAGACTCTTAGATTCGATTTACCGCAATGGAAAAATCTTGTGCAGTTCGATAGACTGACCGGAAGAAAAGCTAGCCCCAAATCGAATTTCACAGACCCACAGGTCAACATAATTTCCACGGATCAAGGGAAGACCAACATGGTCGGTCTTCAGCTTCAATCCGTGTCTCCATCCCCCAAATCTTCGATTTGACACCAAGTTCCAGGAACCCCCAGAGAGTCGCCCTGAGAAATTCCGAAACCTTAACCTTCCCAGTATCCATTTGAACAAAGGGAGTAAGTTTATACCCCCATCACACTCGATCAGGTGGCGTATCTCACGCAATTTTGCCCCAGGTCAAGGCGGCCTTAACCGTAAAATACTTCGACACTTGCCAGACCGAACGCATAGATTACTCACCGACATCTACAACAAATGTTTAACACTATCCCACTTCACAACGGACTGGAAATCGGCTTGCACCGTCATGATATCCAAACCATACAACACCCCTCTCCGATAAACCCACCTCTCTTAAGCTGACTCGGAAAACTCTTTGAGCAGATTTTGCGCAGGGGACTTAGAGATCATCAAGAATTCAACGAACTCCTTTCTAACAGCCAACTTGTCACGATCCCTTGTTGAAGCTGCTTACAGGGACCACCAGAGCATTGAATCATAAGGAGCGCAACTTTACTGTGTCTCTGGATATTAAGCAAGCATTTCCAGGGTCTAGTCATAAAATATAAAAAAATTCGCAACCTAAACATCCCTGATCATTTCGCCAAACTTCTACTGTCGTAATCGGTCAGTTCAAGTCAAAGTAGGCAACACCTTTTCCGATCCATTCCAACACACAGCAGGCGTGACGCAAGGTTCTGCTTTAGCTCTAATCATTTACACCACCTTCGCTTTCGATATTCCCAACGTAACAACCCGGAGTAGCCGTTGCACAGTTTGCGGATGACACTGATTTCTGGTCAGTGCCTCAACAATAAAACACTCATACTCCAAGAAGAAGACACTTACTTGGGAATCCTTTTCACCAGAACCCTGAACTCGCTCCCCGACTTGAAAAGAACGTTAGACAGGTGCGAAACTGATCAAACCTACTGGGTGCCCTCCGGTGTCGAATTAGAAGTTGCCACCCCAAAACACTACCACACACAAAACAAACATACACCCTGTTACAGATTTCCCAGTATCCACACACACAAATATAAACCCTAATCACCTCTCTTCAATCACCTCCTGTAAACGGCTAATGCTTAGACTTTCAGATACCCTAATGACCTCACAAAACAACACGCAAACATACCACGCATCACAAGTAGAATACAAACATTGCAAGGAAACTTTGCACGTGAAAGGATTTTCGGCGACACAATCCTTACCAGAGAGATCTTTACAACTACCGATTTCCTCCATACCCGGGCAATAAAAATCCAAACTCAAAATCAAACACCCTGTCGCTATTCTAATACAACCCCTTGGCAACATTCCAAAAGAGAAGGATTCATGAGTAACACCTCATATGCCCTTCGCATCCCCCCGTCTATTCGATGACGACGACACAAGCATACTCGGGAAACGAAATTGGACTAACACACACTAATACACCCAGCACGCTACCCCTAGCTAAACGCGCATACATTTAACCTGAATAATAATATAAGCTATTCAATACGCAACTAATGATTGTAATCTATATGACACGGACAAAGCACGAATTTAGACAAATCCCATTTTGTTTAGACAAATCTAAAAATATCTGTTAATTCCAACAAAAAGGCGAATCGGGCGATGATTTTTTATCTTTCCTAGGCAAATTGCGAATTGTCTCAAAAACTTAAATTTGTCTAAACAAAACTAGATTTGTCTACATTTCTTGTAATGTCCGTAACATATGCAATAACACAAAATCAAGCTGCCTCAGTGGTGGAGTGCTTGCCTTTCACTCGGGCGCCGTGGGTTCAAAGCTGGTCGAGGTAGCCGTTTTTTTTAAACGAAGAAAAACCAAAGCACTTCTTCTCAGGTAGGAAGTAAAACTCTAAGCTCCGATTGGCACGTTAAAGATCCCTTTCTAAAAGTGGAATTCCTTTAGTAGGTCAAAATTCTAGTGACGAGTAGTGCTAATAATCATTAGCAGTTGATGCGCATAGAGATGCCGACATTCCATTTGTGTCTAGATCTCGGCTCAGAAATGCAAAAAAAAAAACAAAAAACAACGCCACATCAACAGCAGAAGATTGATTAGAGCTGAAGAGGAGAAGAGCTCCTGAACAGTCCACTAAAAAGCATTAGAGAAAGCTAATAATACGCAAAACGCTAACATAAGCATGAGAGAACTAACAAAAAAAGGTTTAGTGCTAAACCAACATGGATTTTACATCTGTTCCGTACCTATTTGATATTTAATATAAAAAAATATTTCAGAACCAGAATCAATCACGCGGACATACTATCTTTTTTTGACTCATTAAAAAGATCGGGTGCGAAACGCAAGGATATGCGTAAACACCTTTTCGCCAAACACGGGCTTAGGCTCTGGTTCTGAAGTACAGATGCTTCTCTATTTTTCGATTATTATCCATGTCTATTTATGAATTTTTGTAGTTGTACAAAATATAAAGTAGAACACGGAATCTTTTGTTGAACACACTGTTCGGTTAAATTCAAACTACAATTTTTCATAAATTCAAGCTTGCATAAACCTATCAAGTGAACTAACCAAATATTGAAACTATGTTACTATGATTTTATTATAAAACATTTATTAAAACGAATATTTTAAATAACTGAGAACAGGATTTTGCCATTATTATTGGATAAAATTCATAAAAATACTTATCTTTTGGGTTTTAAATCGCGTAAATTTTAGAAACTTTATGCGTTTTGAGATCAATTACATCGTCAGTAAAGAGTGAAACGTTTGATAGTAATTAAAATGTCAAAATTTTTTTTTTCACTGTCATTAATATCAAACATTTAACTCATTTCTGGATACTATAACAGCAATTTCTCTAGAAACGTACTCATTTTGTAAAATTTATATTTAAATTTATATCTAAATGCACCGCAAAGATAGGTATTTGTAATTATAAATTGGTTAATAGGTTATTATAAGTTTTTGTTATGAACGAATAAGTTCATAGAATATGTAATTAAAATTATTATTAATTAATAAAATTAATAATTTTAATTACATGGTTAATAGGTTGTACAATAAATAGTGTAAACATGAATATTTAAAATTGCCAAAATTTGACCATAACACAAAGGATATTACATATTTATTTATTAGTGCTGTTTATTTACTATATAATCTGTCAGGAAATATTATGTCTAGTGATAAAGTATTTTATCTGTAACCTTTGGTACGTAAGCTGAATTAAGATCAAGCCGGAAAATAAAATTATATAATAATAAGTGTTTTACAGTTAATTATAGAAAAATGACCTTATAAATATCTTTGCATGAAATTTCTTGGATTACTGTCTTTTTTATCATATTGGCATCTTGAAGAATATAGTCCATAATATCTTTTGGAGTAGGAAAGGGCATATCTAAAAATGTTAGCTAATTGTAACTAAGCTGTTTGCTTTGACATTAACACTTACATAACATTCTTGCAGTAATTGGAATGCACTTGGTAGCATCATTTCTCTGGATGAGAAAATTACATATCCTTGAAGCAGTGTCTTCCTTTACATTCAGTAGTAGTCCACATATATCTAGGAGAAATACTGATCTATTTCATCTTTAAAACAAAACAAATACCAACCATTATTGCCGATATTTTTTCCAACGGGTGTTTTTTTGTTGGAACTTAGCCTTTCGGGTTCAACATTTGGAACTAAAGGTAAAAAAAAATATGTACACAAGCTATTCAATTTTTGAACTTATAAATAGAATAAGGACAAAATCTAGGTTAAATGTTATATATGATATTGCATTTTTGCTATTATATATCTTTATTCTTTGCCTTGGACATGCCATTAAAACAACTGCTTGTAACTAGTCATGAAGCCAAAGATCGTCTTTAAAATAACCTTTTGTATAAACCCCTTATCATGGTATACAACTGGTCTACACCGCTTATAAAAGTTTCTGTCTGAAAAAGCAAGCATAAAAAAAAATTGTAAAAAATGAAACTGTAGAAATTTGCAATTATGGGATAAAGCCAAAAAGATTTAGCTGTAATGAAAGGCAAATGACCTTTTCGTTATCCAAAAGTGCAATTGTTGACCTTAGTAAAATAAAATTATTAAAGTGAACAAAGAGATCACAGACATACTTAGTCCTAAATATAAATTTACTATCATCCTACACTAACACGTATAAACATTGTACATACCATCAATGGGGTCACACTCTGCTATCATCTGTTGTCCATTAATCCGGAATCGTAAACTAGATATTACTGGTAATACAGATGATCGTTCATAAATTATTGGCAGCTGATAATCATTAAACTCAATGTTTACTAAAAATTTAAATAGAGCGTTAGTCGAAATTAATTTTTTAATAAACACAATTGATTAATTGTTAATAGCTATACACCAACATTGTAAAACACCATTAGAAAAAGCATCACAAGATAACATCTACTTGAGGTGCTTTCCCTTTTTCATAAAGATATTACACAACAAACAGTTTTTTATTAAAAAATGAGGTTATATGCGATTTAACGTCTTATTAGATGAGATGTGTTATTTTATATTAGATATAATGTTACTTGAAATGTTTAATACTTTCGGGCAAATTATTGTCGAGTTCAGGCCCCAAGTAATTTGTTTTTGTGTAATTACATTCCTTTACATACATGTTTTTTTTTTGTTCTGGTATTGTTATGGTGTATATCATAATTTAAAGTATATTTATTCTTGGGGGTGTAAATAGTGTGTGTCCACGGATTGAGTTCATTATAGGTGTAAATGACCAAAAATTTGGAATTTCAAAACGATTTTTTCAGATTCAGCCTTTCTGAATTGGAAATGAATTTTCATCATATTTTTGCCGCCTTGGTGGTGGAGCAACAACTATTTTCTATACAGTTAAAGTACCTTTTTTGTGTATCATAGAGCAAAATGTTACTTAAAAAAGCTGTTCAAAATCAAAAAATAGTACTAACCGAAAAATTTGAAAATAATCGGTACAAGTTCATGAAACAGTTATTTTTATTAATTAAGACAACTATCATCGGTTAGATCCAGAAATCTATGCATACAACATTTCAAACAATACATAGACGTTTGTTTAATAAGAATACTGATTGTCATTTTATAATCAACTATTCAATAATACATATTTCAAAGAGTCATTCTGTTACAATGACAACTCTTTAAGAAAGAGTTTTATCTTGTAAAGTGCTTTAGTATTGGGGATGTTTCGTACAGGTATGCAATTCAGCTATTCAATGAAAAATATCCAGATATACACATTACGGTTAATGGAATAAAAAAATTAATAAAGAAATTCGATGCGACGGGATCTGTTGCAGACAAAAAGAAATCGAGAAAGGCATACCGTGAAGAGGACGACGCAGCTACTGCCTTAGTTATGCATTTATTATTCGAAAACCCCAGATAGAGCTTACGAAGAAAAGCAGGGGAGGTTGGCTTTAGCAAAATCCACTTAAAGAATATATTCACCGAAAAAATGATTCCCTTTAAACCAAAATTTATTCACACGTTAAAAGCTTGTAATTATGACATTAAACTTGATTTTTGTGCAAACACTGGTGAAAAAATTATGGATGCCGTTTTTCTCATTGTAATATTTTATCTTCCGATGAAGCAACGTTTAAAACAAATGGAGTTGTTTCATCCCAAAACTGTCGATATTGGGCTAGTGAAAATCCTCATTTCAGGATTCAATGTAAAAGTTAATTTTTTAAAAAGGTAAATGTTTGGTGTGCTGTTCTACCAGACAGATTGATTGGACCGTACTTTTTTGATGAGTCATTAAACCAGGAAGTACATTGTGATTTGCTAGATAAGGTTATATTACCAGAATTAGAGAACTCTCTCTTGGAGCAAAGGAGTATTTTCAGCATGATGGCTGTTCGTCACATCCGACTTTGCTAATAAAAAGATGGATGGATGAATATTTTCCGAAACAATGGATACGACGATGTGGACCTACATTTTTTCCGCTCCGTTCTAACCACTTAACAATTTTGAATTTTTTCTATAGGGCTACCTAAAACAGAAAGCGCACCAAACAGATATGAGTCGCAATATTGAATATCTTAAACAAGCAATAATTAATGCCCCGGACATGCTAAGAAATGTATACAATGAATTTCGAATTAGAGTGGCGACATGTTTTGAAGTTGCTGGAGGCTACAACAAATAGTTGTTCTTTTTACTATTTAATGTAAGTTTTCTTTTTTTTTAATTACTTTTGTTATTGATTACAAATAGATATTACTGTTACATAACAAATATTAACAATAAGTTTGTTTGTAAACAAATAACAATGTATTGTTTCAAATGTTGCATGCATAGATTTCTAGATCTAATCAATGATAGTGTCTTAATAAATAAAAATAACGATTTCAGGAAATTGTGCCGATTATTTTCAAATTTTGCAGTTATTCTTATTTTTCGATTCTGAACAGCTTACCTTAATACAATTTTGTTCTATGATACACAAAAAAAGTACTTTACCTGCAAAGAAAATCATTTTTCTTTGAATTTGAAAAGTTAAAAATATAATGAAAATTCAATTCCAATGAAGCAGGGCTGAATCTAAAAAAAATCGTTTTGAAATTTAAAAATGTTTGGTCATTTACACCTATAATGAACTCAATCCGTGGACACAGTGTATAAACACAAAGTTTACAAATAAAAACTTCACATATAGTAAGAATTTTTTGGACCTTATGGACATCCTTTGCTTTTTTTATTGCCCAATAACAGATCATACCTCAGTTTTGAAAAGATTTCAGCGTGGTAAATTTTATTAATTGACATTTATTTAGTATCTGTTTTAAATTTTAAAAAAAATAGGTATGTAATTAAATGGAAGTTTGATACTATTTCTGTATAGTGCTCTTTCCAATCTAAATTATTAATCATAAGGCATGGAATTACCTTTTGTTGTTGCTAACACATTATAAACTCGGTTTTATTAGCAGTATTAAAACTTAGATCGTTGTGAAAAAACCAATTTCGCAAATATTGTAATACTTGAAAGTTGCATTCAGTTTAAAATGTATCAATCTCATTGACATACAATAAAAAAGGACAGGGCCTAAAACATCTGCTTGAGAGACGCCCATCTTTACTTCAAAGCAGCTGGAGTATGTGAAACGACTTTAGTGAATCTGGAAATTCATGACAAATTTACCAGGTAGGTGACAGGATGAAATATTTTACCAAGCACTAAAAATTGGCACCTCATTATTCCCAGTTGAACTTTAACTGTTTAGTTATCTTTTTAGTTACATTAACAAATCATTTTCAACAAAACGAAATTAAAGAATTGAATAAGCAATTTTTTTTGTTTGTAAAAGAATTATTGCTACCCAAGGTTAAAATGTGATTTTTTACTTTTAAGAGATCTGTATATTATTAATTAAAAGTAGTTGCAACTTTAACAGGATTATTAATAACTCTTCCAAGTAGTTTTCATGGGATTACTATTGTTGAGGATTTTGTTTTCATAAAAGTGACTTTTCGTGTTACTTATTAATGATGAGTGTTCCTATTTTGATATTTAATACGTCAATTAGATCTTGAAGTGCTTTTGACATTTTACACAAAATTTTAGATTTGAACTTGATAGTACATCATTGTTCACCCCACAACTGTTCGCAATATGTACAAATTTACCTAAAGTATTTCTCAAATTATTGGATAAAGGTATCCTATAATACCTTAAAGCAAGATCAATATCAGCCTTAAAATACAGTTAATCAAGAATGGTCATAATAGTAAACCAGAATTTTTGTTTAAGATTTAAAAAAATATACATAACTGTTAATAACATAAATGATTCAAAAATTTAAGTAGTTTTCTAATTTATTGTCTTCTAACATAAAAATGTAATAATTCCACAGAATTAACATTATTCAACGTTAATTCTTAAAACATTCTGCTTGTTTGATTTTCTAAGCCCAGGTTCATTTATTAAATTTATATAATTTGATCTTGCATTTCGAATAAATCTGGTGAATACATTTCATTACAAGAAATGCTCTATATATCTTATCAACCAGTCAGTCATAAGTACAATTTTTATCTTATGAACTTGTAATGGTGTAAATCAGTTAAAAGCAGATTTATTCTTGGACAAAAGTTTAACTATGCCCTGAAAACTGATATTACTGCACGTGTTTTGACAACGATATATATATATATATATATATATATATATATATATATATATAAGTATATACAGGGTATCTGAGAAAGGTTGGAAAATCTAGAAACCAAAATATATCGATTGAACCGAACGTACCTTAGTCAAAATATTGACAGGTAAAAAGATACAGGATGTCAAAGTTGTAATTTTATTTTCTATTTTTCCTTATTACTTGAGAAGTGTTTTAGATTTTTGCATAAAACTCGGTATATGGGGTTTCTTGGTACGAGAAGTTTAAATGCTTAATTTTGACCAGACTTGTAGAGGGCGCCACATACAGAATTATTTTAGTAAATAACCTGTCAAAAATCTGTGTGCCACCCTGTATGCAATAATTGATCGAAAAATCTTAATCTCTCATCCTTTCTCAACAAAAAAGGTGTACTTGTCAGGAGTGTTTAAATTTAATAGTTTCTAAGATATTTGCTTTTAAACGTATTTCAGTGTACTCCATATTTTTTTAACATAAATCAAGTTACTCTGAAAAACATCCGCATAGAGCTGCTATGGTTTCTAATGTTTATTATAAGATTACCTTCAGGGTCACTAATAATTATCAGTTAAAATTTTGTTCTAAACTTAAAACTTTATGGACACAAATTGTTCAAAATGAGCACCACCTTGCCTAATGCACACCCGAGCACGACGAACCAATGATTGTTGCATCATCCAAAGTATTTGAACGTCATTCTTTAATTCCTGGGCATCGTGGAAAGTTGTTTGCCGTAGTTCATTCTTAGTTTCCACGGGAGTATTATAAAAACGTTGTTTCAATTCACCCCAGAAGAAGAAATCCGAAAAATTTAAATCCGTCGATCTAGGTGGCCAGGACACAGGTCCTGATCGGCCTATCCATAGGTCTGGGTGTACTCTATTTAAATGCTCTCGAACTAATAAGCTAAAATGAGTGGAGCATAAACCACATGTTCATGCGTGTTTGCAATGGAAGATCTTCTAACAGGTTGGGTAATTGTTCTTCAAGAAATTCTAAATATCTTTGACCATTTAGTCTAGGTGGTAGCTCAACAGGTCCTATTACATAATGTCCAGTTATTCATGCCCATAAATTAATTTGAAATTGTACTTGATGCCGGGTTTGTCTTATACCGTGAGGGTTTTCGTCTGCTTAAATGTGTAGATTATGCGAGTTGATGGGTCCGTCCCTACGAAATCCTGCTTCGTCCGAAAATAATATTAAGCCAGTAAATTCATTATCTTGGTTAAACCTCTCTAAGAGCCATGTATAAAATTCTACTCTTGCAGAGTAGTCATACACACTTAAATCTTGTACTTTTTGAATGTGGTATGAATGCAGCAGTTGCTCTTTTTACTGTGCATTTTGAAACCTGTAATTCCTCTGCTACATTGGTAACACTAATTGTAGGATCTGCAGCGACAGCATCCAGAACATTTTCTTCCAATTCAACTGTACGTATGGTTCTGGGAACTCCACCATGTCGGCCCATATTTGGCATAAAACTACCTTCAATAAGTTAATGTTAAATTTAACTTCACATCCCTTTACTATTTAAGATAATAAAAGTTTCTTACCAATTTCAGGTAACCGCTGATCAATAGGTTGGAAAGTCTTTGAATTGGGCAATTGTCTATTGGGAAATCTTTCGGCGTACAACCTTCGTGCTCTTAAAGCATTAGATCGTGCCAACCCATACATCAAATGCATATCAGCATATTCGACGAACGTATGCTCCATAACGTTTTAAGTATAGAACAAAATTTTAACTGATAATTATTAGTGATACTGAAGGTAATCTTATAATAAACATTAGAAACCATATCAACACTATGCGGATGTTCTTCAGAGTAACTCGATTTATGTTAAAAAAATATGTAGTACACTAAATCCAAAATGCATTGATACGTTTAAAAGCAAATATCTCAGAAACTATTAAATTTAAACACTCCTGACAAGTACATCTTTTTTGTTGAGAAGCCTGGCCAAAACTAAGAGCAGAATCTTATTTCTCATACTAAAAAATCCCCATATATCGAGTTTCATGCAAAAATCTAAAAAATTTCACAAGCAATAAGGAAAAATAGAAAATAAAATTACAACTTTGACACCCTGTATCTTATTACCTATCAATATTTGGACTAAGGTATGTTCGGTTCAATCGATATGTTTTGGGCTCTAATATCTCCAGTTTCGAGATTTTTCCTTTCACAGACATATACAGGGTGGTCCGAATTTTATGCTCATAACTTCGAGGGCGTATTCTACTTTAAAAAATAATATAAGTTTTCGATATAAACATATATCCAAAAATCCTTCGTTTCCAAGATATAGGATGTCAAATTTTTTTTAAATTTTTTGATTTTTTTTAATAGCTTCCACAGTTTTTTAGATATTGATTTGAAATTTGGTAAAGTTATTACCTTATCAAAAAGCATTAATTTGAGTATTTTAAATTTTTTAAATTCTACAGGGTGGACCATTTTTGGGGGTGTCGGTACCTTAATCCCCCACTTTTTTGTAGTACGCCCCTGGTGTATTTTGATGCAGATATAGATTTCTTATTCAGTTTAGAAAAATTTTGTCTCTTCAGTTTTTTTCGTAAATTGCACGATTTTCGAGATAAATGAGAAAAACTGTTCAAAAACATAGGAATTTTAGTTTACCGCTTTTTCGCATTTTTCTCAAAATCAATGCGTTTCTCGAACAAATGTAACTTATGAAGAATTATTTAAATGTAATTGACATACCAAATTTTTTTTTAAGTCAGTGTCGCACCCCGAAAAGTTTGGGGGGAAAAGAGGTTCTGAAACCCTGACACCCTGCTAGTAAACCTGCAAAGATAATTAGAGTAGGCTATGATGCATAGCAATCATTTGATATCTGATATTTTTGACAACTTAAAACGTAAATAAAGTTAAAATTGCGTTTGCGTGCAAACAATTCAGTTGAATTTATTTAAGTGTTTACGTGTTTTTTAAAATGCCTAATGTGTTTACAAACGCCGAATATGCGGACATACATTTTATGTACGGTTTCACTAATGGAAATTCTTCTGAAGCGGTTAGGGAATATTGTCAGAGATTTCCCAATAGAAGACAACCTGACATAAAAGTGTTCAGGGAGGTACATCGTCGATTTAGAGAAGGTGGTTTAAAAAAAACGTAAGAGGTCATGATATACGGAATGACAGACATAGACCTGAAATATTGCGTTTGTTTAACAATAATGATCGCTTAAGTTCTCGTGCTGCTGCAAGACAACTGAATGCTCAAAACCTACGGGTGTCCAAAAGTAAAGTTTTACGAACATTGCATAAGGATAACAGAAAATCATTTCACTTACAACCCGTGCAACATCTAAGGCCTGGATATGTTCCAAAACGAATTGAATTTTGCAACTGGATAAGACAAGATCGGTTGAAAGAGACAACTCATTTTTACGGAAAATATTGTGGACGGATGAGTCTACATTTACTCGCCGAGGGGTAGTAAACTACCATAACCTCCATGTTTGGAGCAATCAAAACCCACATCAAATCAGGTCGCGGTCCTTCCAGATCGAATTTAGCTTAAATGTATGGTTGGGAGTTATTGATAATATCTTGTGTGGTCCATTTTTCCCCCCCCGGGTAAATTCACAAGTATTTTTAATTTTCTTGAAAATGATTTGCCATTTGTTTGGAAGATGTTCCGCTAGATTTAAGGCACGAAGCTTGGCTACAAATGGATGGTGCACCAGTACATTTTGGAAGAAACGTACGCGAATGGTGCGATATAAATTTTCCGCAATAGGACGGTTAGGAAGAGATGTGGACCATGTACCAGCAATAGGGCCAGCCGCCTGGCCGCCTAGGTCTCCCGATTGACCGTTCTCGACTTTTTTGTGTAGGGGTATCTTAAAGCCGTAGTGTATGCTACTCCAGTTGATACAGAAGAGCAGCTACATGCGAGGATCGAGGAAGCATGTGAGAACCTGCGCAATAGACCACATCAATTATCCGATGCTGTAAACTCAACATATCGTCGTTGCCAAATGTGCATTAATTCAAATGGATTTCATTTTGAACAAAATTTATAAAATTTTAAATAATATGTATGTACATATTTATTGTAGTTAATTAAATAATTGGTGTTTGTAATTTCGTTTATTAAAGTTAAAAAATCTCGAAAATCGTGCACTTTACGAAAAGAAATCAATAAACACAATTTTTCTAAATTGAATAAGAAATCTAAATCTGCAATCAAAATACACAAGGGGCCCAAAAACGGACCACCCTGTAGAATTTAAAAAAAATTTAAAATACTCAAATTAATGCTTCTTGATAAGGTATTAACTTTATTAAGGTAATAACTTTACCAAATTTCAAATCAATATCTGAAAAACTGTGGAAGCTATTAAAAAAAATCGAAAAATTTTAAAAAACTTTGACACCCTGTATCTTGGAAACGAAGGATTTTTGGATATATGTTTATATCGAAAACTTATATTATTTTTTAAAGTAGAATACGCCCTCGAAGTTATGAGCATAAAATTCGGACCACCCTGATATATATATATATATATATATATATATATATATATATATATATATATATATATATATATATATATATATAATATATATATATATATATATATATATATATATATATATATATATATATATATATATATATATACATACACGGTGCCCGGAAATAGCATGTACCTAGAGAAGGAGGTGATTCTACATGAAAAAATAAGACTTTTTGTCCTATGAACTTATATGCACAGACGTACCGTTTTCAATATACAGGGGGTCAAAGTTGAATTTTTTTTTTTCAGTTTTTGGACAATATCTCGAGAACCGTTTGAGATATGATGTTCAGCTCTCATACATAATTTGTGCTCATTAAGTCCCTTGTTTTCACCGTAAAATAAAGTTTTTTGAAAATTCAGTGGCGTGGATTTTGGGTATTTTGAAGGTTTCAATCCCCCTACTTTCTACGCCACTGAAATAGATGCAATTTCAAGGAGCGCGTTAGAACCGCCTAAAGTTGATCATTTCCGAGAAAAATCGCATTTTATAAAAACAACCATAATTTTAAGAATAATTTTTTTTAACAATTTATTAACAGTAGGTACATTTCTCTTATTCTTAAAATTATGGTTTTTTTCTCGGAAATAATCAACTTCAGAGATGTTAACCAAGAGTACCTTTTTGGTAGAGAAAATAAAGGCGGTTCTAACGCGCTCCTATTAATTTTATTTGTCAACGATGTCTTTCATTAGAACAAACGATTAAAATTTAAAAATGCTTTTTTCAATAATGAGTTGCTCCGCCCCGATTTGTAATGCATTCATTTAGACGGCGTGACATGCTATCGATCAAGTGATCTATAGCTGCCCGTGGTATATCAACTCAAGCTTCTTGAATCCGTAGCCGGAGATCGTGTAAGTTATCTGAAGGGTGTGGTAAATTACCCAGTCGCCTACCGACCTCATCCGATACATGTTCAATGGGCGACAAATCAGGCGACCGAGCAGGCCATGGGAGGACGGCAATGTTAGCTTCTTCCAAAAAACATGTTGTAGCCCTTGCCGTATGAGGGCGCGCATTATCCTGTGGAAAATGGGATTTTACAGTCCCTGAAGATATGGAAGCGCAACTCGTTCTAGTACATTGGCAATATAACCAGCGGCGTTTAAGTTGCCATCAATGAAGACCAAGGGTAATCTGCTATTGTAACATATTGCACCCCATATCATCACTCCTTGTGTGAGGGCTGTGTTGCGTTCCACAAAAAATGTTGGATTTTTACGTTCTCCACGCATCCGTCTGACCCTCTCACGACCATCGTGGACCCACAAGCAAAATCGGGACTCGTCACTAAACACAATTCGATGCCATTCTTGCGTCTAATTCGCTCTTTCGTTGCTCCATTCTAGCCTGCATAGACGATGAAGTGGTGTAAGAGGAAGACATAAAAATGGACGATATTAACGCAGCCCATAAGACCTTATCCGGCGATAAACAGATGACATTGACATTCTGGGTCCTACACCTCTCATCCAATCATTTGCAAACGATCGAGTTGTTGAAAATCTGTCTCTTGTGGCCAAAAGCCTTAAACCACGTTCTTCGGGATCTGTAGTCCTGCGGGGACGTCCAGATCCAGGGCGACGTTGTTGCACCCCTTCCTCAGACCATTTGGACCAACATCTTAATACAGTTGTAACATTTCGGTTTACACGACGAGCCATTTCTCTTAACGAAAGTCCGACCTCTCTCATGCCAATAATACGGCCACGTTCAAAATCAGGCAATTGGGAAAAAACGTTGATGTTGACGTACTCTTGGCATTGTGCCCAAGTTCAGAACGAAACTGTGAACAAACAATTTGCAAAATTGACAATTAATTACACACTGATTGGTTTATTTCTTCAAACTTATTGTTACTAAGTGCAAAGGAAAAAACAAAAGAAAACTACTAGCTAGATTTTATTCAAATTTAGTCATTTGTTTGTTCTAATGATCTAATGAAAGACATCGTTGACGAAAATTTCAATAAAATCGTTCAACAAATTTTAGGTGATGCAATTTTTATGCAAATATATAAACATGGCTTTCAATACGAATGGGACATTCTCAAGTGAAACTTTTACGTTCCAATAGTGTTTGTCAGTGCATTTTACCAGTGCCAAAATGACGAATGTTCTATCTACGAGAAATGCTCGAAAGTAGATGTAAACAATTACATCTATACATTCTCGAAAAAAACAACTAATGACAAGAACAATATTTCGGGTATGTGAAACACGAGGAATTTGTAAACGGCGCGTGTGGACCAAAGCTGGCGATTTGGATCTTACTAAGATCGTTACGGTACATAATCAAGCAGCGTAAGCTGCACGGACTACGGTGTTGGCAGTCAATTAATCAATTAAAGATCGAGCCAAATCTTCAGACCAAAGTGTCCAAAATATTCTTGCTACTGGAATTCAAGGACTTCACGAAAGTGCACTCATTCATATACCTAATAAGGAAACTCGTAAACGGAATATTCGGCGTATAAAAAACCAGGACGGACTGCCTCCGTTTCCTCTTAGAGTAGAAGATTTGATGATTCCAGAGGTGAGACAATTTTTTTGGGTTTTATGTAATATTACTTATTATTTTCTTCATCTGTTAAATTCGAATCTTTAACCAATCACTGCTTTGAGAAAACCCTTTTTCGCAGGATAGGGTAGTGATATTATATTGAAATTAATACCAGACAATAAGGTTTGCGATTCCTTGGAGGCGTAAAATTTCAAGCTTCCAAGTCGACATAATCAAAGAATACTGCTATTTATTTAACATAATAACATTTTGATATGTGATTACGTCTCGACCAAGTTTCGACTATAATTGATTCAAATATATTCGAACTAAATACAATAAAAATAGTTAACGATTTATCAACGTATTGTATTATCATCGAATAATTTTTCCGTAGGAATATCGGCAAATATTGGTGAACGGCGAATTGGGCGATTTTCTGCTTTTTGATTCGGGACCTGCACATGACCTAATGTTATTTTTTTCCACAAATTCCAATATACAACTATATCGGAAAGCGGTGAATCGTTTTTTGATACAGCACTGTACCCAAATTATTTACACAGTTGTACACTATACATGTACAAAAATATGCAAGATACGTTCTTGTTTTATACGCCTTGTTACCCAGTAGGACACAAGCTACATATAAAAAATTATTGGAACAGACTATGTCAACCAGTGAAAGCCATGACTGGTTTTGAAACTACTGTGGAAAGTGTTTTCGCTGACATAGAAAAGTCTGAGTGTTTCTTCCGTTTCTGTCAGAGTATTTTGAGAAGAGTGCAACTCGAAGGTTTGAAGTTTGGTTGTCACTTGTCAAATTGTGTATTACTTCTTTTCTAACATGATCTTATCGTTTCAGCAAGTTTATCAACAGTCTCATGAATTTGCATTATGTGTGAGAATGACACCTGCCCTAGCTTTTATACCACCTCAAGATGTTGAAAATGCTTTTGAACAACTTAGGGACTACGAGAATTTTCCGCCGGAGGCGACTGAAGTCGCAGACTATTTCCAAGACACATATATGGGAATACTCGAAAGGAGACAACAGCGGGGTGTATTTTTCAACATTTATGTGTGGAATATGTACGAGATAACTATAAATGGGGAGCACGGAACAAATAATTTAGCAGAAGCGTGGCATCGTGGGTCGGAAGCCTTTCCCAAACATTTATCTATTCATAAATTGTTTCAAAAAAGAACAATCTTTGACCCATATGGAAATTGACCATGTAGTTGGGGGAGAAGCCCACGAATAAATGTAACAAAAAGTATATGATGATTACGCAAAGAGTAAAAAGAATTGTGGTCGACTATGGTCGTAGAAATGTTGTGGAATACCTCCGTGGGATCAAACTTAATTTTGAATTTTAAGTTTGTTTTAATTTAAGTAACTTTGATTAAAATTGTTGTAATAAACTCCGTTTTAGGAGTCTAGTTTTCATTTTTAAATGTACATATATTAGGGACGACCCATATAATAGATGTTTAAAAGAGATCTACGAAAAATAAAGTCTATTTAATAATATAGACGACCATAATAAAACAAGGTCTAATCTTATAAATACCTCTTCATAACTGAAAAGTAAATTAAATGGTATTTTTCACTTAAATTAATAAATGTCTGATTCGAGCATATAATTTAAAATTATTAGACGAAGTGAAATAAGAATAATGACAAATTATTCCAAAAATTCGTTTGTGCTTGGGAAATATTACTGATTAAATAAAAGGTCCTTTTCATATTAAAGTAACTGCAGCAAGTTTTTTAAATATAGAGTTATGTAAACATTCACTAAAAATACCGTACAATGATGCTTATTTCATGGGAATTAAATTGATTATAAGGACCCAAAAAAGTACCTGCCTGAGTATCAAAACCAAACGGTTAAGGCAAACCAGGCAAGGTTCACGATATGATTGAAGACTTGATTTTTAGTGACTAAAGATTATGATCACAAAAGTCCCGGAGAGGAAATCTTCAGGGGACGAAATGTCCGGGGGACGAAATGCCCAGGGGACGAAAGAAAGAAGATTACAAATTTAAGAGCTAGGGTCAACAATATTATAATATTCGTTCATAACAAAAACTTATAATTTAATATTACAACGGTTCACAAGAATAAATAAAAATTTTTCTAAAATAAGGTAGAATATAATCTATAGATTATTAAATAGTATAAGTTTATTCAAATATTACTAAAAGATCATAAGTTTTTAACTTTTGATTTTAGTTGTGCCAGTGTAACATGAAACAAATTAATGTATAGGTTGTTAGCACTTTTACAGTCTTGGTAGAGATGCATAGAGACAATAGTTTTGCCTGTGGAATCCAATTGAAAACATATCATTAGATCGTGTTTGTATTTGCGCAAATCTTTCGAGTAGACCTTGTAAATCGTAATGACCGTTTACAATATTGTAAAGAATAAATATTTAGATCATTGTTTCTGCTACGTATATTTAATGACATTGGATTTAGTAAATTCAGTGTCCAGTTGTAGCCTACCTCGTGGTGGGGTATTCCCATCTTAAATGCAATATTTTTTGTAGTTGGCATATTCTAGGATTGAGCGAACGAGAGCACAGTGAATCGATTTAAAAGCAAATATGTCTTTGGAGTCTTTAAGAGATCTTTGAATGAATCCTAACCTTTTTAGTGCTCTATTGGATATCAGCTGGATATGGTCATTAAACATTAGTTATTTATTAAACAGGATACCTAGATCCTTTATGGAATTTACATTAGCTAGTTGAATACCACTAATTGAGTAGTTAAACTGCATAGGCGATAATTTTATAAAACTGCATTGTATGACATTTGCTTGAATTTAAACGCATACCGTTCTTGCTACACCAGTCACTGAATACAGTTAAATTTTGTTGAGTTTGGTATATTTTAACTATATATTCGGCACATATAGTTTTGACACATTTAAATCATTATAAGTCATCTGCAAACAGTAACATCCAACAAAATGATACATTTTAGCGATACCATTTATAACAAGTTTGAACAAAAGTGGTGTCAGGTGAGCACTCAGGAGGACACCCGACCTAACCAAGATTGAGTTTGATCTATAATTCTTAATTGAGACAAATTGTATTCTACCAATTAAATAGTCACTTAACCACTTCAGGAGCACTCCACTAATACCATATCCACTTAATTTAGCTATTAGTAAATTAATATTAATAGTCTAATGTCTTAGAGAGGTCAGCACAAATGAAATCCAGCTGGCAAAGGCATCTAACATGAAGTGCTGATAGACCAAGAGGTTAGTAGTCGTGGAACGACCCCTTATAAAACCACGCTATTCCTGATACTATGAAGGTGTTGAACAATAGGATAAGTTTATCCGTACAATAGATTCGAGAACCTTCGGGATTGATGAGATTTTGGAGATAGGTCTACAGTTTGTAACTTCATCACGATTACCACTTTTGAAGATAGGAGTTATATAACTTGTTTTCCAAGAATCCGGAAAAACTCCAGTTGATGGAGAGATATTGAATGAGATGCATAAGGATACGATAAGGTAAAATTGCAGTGATTCAAGAGAGTATGTGGGATTCCATCCGGGCCACATGAAGTTTTATGATTCAGTTTGCTTAAGTATTAGAATATTTCCACTTCAGAAACTGATAGTACGTTCGGTGTTAACTTAGTGTCATAATTAAATTTAGGAATAGTCAATTCTTGATTAGAATATACAGAAGAAAAGAACTCTAAAGAAGTTGGTAATTACATATGGATCTTCTGACGATTTCCCATTATAGTTCATTAACTTTTGGTTTTAATATGTTTACAAAATGTATTAGGATCATTCTTAAATGAGGCTTCCAGTGATTTTATATGGTTAACATACCAGGCTTCCGCCATTGCTTTACATTTGGAATGTAATGTACCAAAGTGATTTTAACATTCTGCACCTCCATGTTTCTTGTTTTGCAATGCGCCTTCTTTTTTCTCTTAAACACGATTTCCCCACTAGCTTTGTTTTAGATAGCTTGTAAAAGGTATATGGGTTAGTAAATATCTGGTGTGGAACACCACACGACCTTCCAACCTACAAAATGGGAATTAAAAGGAATGAAATAATTTTAACATTTTTTTAAGGATAATTACGCAACCTCTTTTATAAGAAGTTCATTACGAAAATAGGCAACATTGTAAACGCAAAACAATAATCTATGTCAAACATACATTTAAAACTTCATTATAGACAGAGGTTAATAGACATCCAGATGCTAACTGAAATTAAAAGAAATGAAATAACTTTAATTTGATTTTTTTTTGGGATAACTCGCAACCTCTTTCTTATACGTTCATAACGAAAAGGCAACATTGTAATAACAATAAACTATGTGAGAATGATGTTTAAAACTTCATGTCAGATAGAGCTTCATAGAGATAAGTACCGCGTGATTCTTTAATACTGATGACAGTTTTAATTTCGCGCGTACGATTCTAATTTTTTACGGTGTTGAATCAGCGGTTAAATATTTTTAGTTACTTTTATTAGTTCTTTTTTGACATCAGTGCCGTCGTTAATTTGTTCTTCTTGTTTTTATTTACTTTTCTGTTCTGTATTATCGTTCCTTAAAACTGCTTTTTGCAGAGCTACACCGTAATTCAAGAATTTATTAAAGTAAGTGATTAGATAATGCTTACATCAGACTAATTTGCATCTGTAGGTTAAAAACTTTCTTGAAGATAAGAAAATAAGAATTGCATTTGTAAGGCAAAACATACAGGTCGTCCATTACTACGGAATGAAGTGGTAGTAGACGTAAGGCAACGAATGGAGGCAAGTCCCAAAAAATCAAACCGCCAGTTAAGTGTTCAAGTTGGTAAGTTGTCAGCGTAGGATTAATTTGTGATACCTACTTACTTTATTTTCAAATTACAGGGTTGTGAACATGCCAACGGATTTTGCATAAAAATATACACATGCACCCACACCGCGTTTCTGTTGTAAAGCATCTGCATGCTGTTGATAAGGAGAGTAGACGTAATTATTGTGATTGATTTACTAACAATTTAAATATAGATATTTTAAGTGTAACTTTTATGACTGATGAAGCATGGTTTCATATATCTGCCTATATTAATAATCAAAACTATTGAACGTAGGCAACTGAATATCCATATAATTTTGAGAAGGAACTTGAAAGAATTACACCTACAACTCTGGAAAAGGTGTTTGGCCATATAAAGAGTTGAGTGGTATTGTGTCGTGAACATACCGGTGGGCATTTTGATCAGTTTTTATAGTTTATTTAATAAAATGTTATTAAAGTGACTGTGCTTAGTGTAAGTGTAAAATTTGTTGTAAAACGGGAGATTTATTTGTAATTTAAAAATAAATTATTAATTTCGAGACTAATACCTATTTATACATACACCACTGGAATTAAATAGATAACAATACACAATTACAAACCTTTACAAATTTTTCTTTTGCGGGAAATTCAAACTGTCATCAGTATTAAAAATCACCCGGTACATATTAACGTAAAAAAAATACTCAATCATATTTATCTAATTTTAAGATTTACTTCACTTTACATTAAAAACCA
>JARFJB010002524.1:45000-72500 GCA_036346205.1 Vesta saturnalis
TAAAAGAGCAGCAATTGTATCTGTTTCATATTCGACGTGTACCGGGTGGCCAACTAAGAACGGCCGTCGGCCATATCTCAGGAATGGATTATAGCACAGGTTCGGGAAAAAAAATTTATAACAAAAGTGGCCTCGAGAAATGGCTAGAAATTATTTTCAGAGTTGTAGGTCCACCGCTAGAGGGCGTATTTGACAGTTAAAATTTTAAAAAGCAAAATTTTTAAAAATTTATTCAACTAAGGGGCATATTAGATATTATAATCAGATTCCTCGACAAATTCTGCATATTTTTCATTTGGCAACTTTTAGTCTATCTCTTCAAATAAGGGGTGGGGGAGAGTGGGAACCGTGTTACGAAAAAACGCCTTTAATTCAGGTTCTGCTTGACCGATTTTAATAAACTTAATGTTGTTTGAAAGAGCTTTTGTTAAACAATCGAAAATTTGTAAATCTGAAGCAATATGATTAATAACATAAATGCTAGAGGGCGCTGTTTAATATTTTTTTAATATTGTGTTTTCTCTTTACAATTTTAAGTGAAAGCATAAAAATTTAAGTAGGTCTTTAAAAAGTAGACTAAATTAGTAATAAAACAGTGAAAACTGCAAGTCGATATCTTTTTCCTATCCTGAGATATCGTAAGAAACAGGTAAATGGCGGGAATTGTTCTTCCAACGTCTAGTAGACTAGTTCGCGTTAACGGAAATTATTCAATTTAGCCTGGATGAAAAGATCTTACATTAGTCTGCAGTAATTTAAACTGTTATCATACTAATGTTATGGTTGCGGCTCGATTACCTAAATGTAATGCTGTTGCTACTAACAATGAGAACAAATTATAAAATATTAATGTGATAAATCTAACAATTAAAACCTTAAATAAATAACTACGTAATCATCATTTTCAATACATGAAATCAATCGCTGACGGGTGGAGAGAACAGCAGTTTCAATTTATGCCCTTGAAATACTTCGTATTGTCTGTCATATTCTTTCAATCACGTCCGCTCTTGTTGTGGGTCTAGCGGCATAAACGAGATCTTTTATTCGCCCCCACAAATAAAAATCTAAACAAGTTAGGTCTGGAGACCTTGGTGGCCAAATAAATATACTTCCACGTCCTATCCACCTTTCAGGGTATGATTGATCTAAGAAATTCCGAATATCTCTAGAATAATGTGCCGGGCACCCATCATGTTGCAAGGACATGTCACGATGAATGTCCAAGGGTACGTCTTCTAAAAGAAGTGTCAATTCGTTGCTTAAAAGATCTAAATATCTTTCTCTATTAACAGTCTCATTAAAAAAAAAGGCCCAATTATTTCTCCACCTAGAATCCCGCACCACACATTTACAGACCAACGACCCTGATGTTGGACCTTCTGCATCCAGTGCGGATTCGTTTCAGACCAGTAGTGCATATTATGTCGATTTACACTACCATTACTATGAAAAGTAGCCTCATCTGTCCACATAATTCGTGAAAGTATTTCAGGATCGTCGTGTATCATATTTGAGAGCCAGTTGCAAAAATCCAACCTGGTATCGAAATCTTGAGCATTCAAACTATGGTGTAGGACCAGGTGATATGGGTGCAATCTTAAATAGTATATATTATAAAGTAATCAGGTCAATAAGACGCATTGAAGTCCTTCGTTGTTAGTAAACGAAAATGGACTTTAAATGCATTAACTCTCGTAATGTTATTACGAATTTTTTTCGCCCCACCTCTCATTATTTTTAATTATTGGTACCTTTTTACTTTACTTTGCCTCACTTAATTATCATGTTGTTAGTTAAAATCTATTCACATGGCATAAGATAATTTCATTAAATAATTTGGTGTTTTATTGAAACTGGACATAAAATGGCGGCAAATTCATTAGTCATGTTGTCACAAGTTAACTTTGATGTAATGACATTTTCGGTATGATAAAAATGAGAAACATATAACGACAAACGAAAAAAATTTAAACACTTTTTGATAAAAATATAATACCGAATAAAACATGCATTAATAAATAAGTAGTCACCTGTGTTCTCTCCCGAAGTCTCTAGCTATAGCTCTGGTGCTTGAATGAGGGTTAACATTTACATACGCTAAAACATCAATAACATTTTCCTCTGTTCTACCTCTGCGTTGTCTTCGGTACACAGGGAGATTCACATTTCCAGTAGTACGCACACGGTGTGCGAGTCGGAGAAAAACTCTTCTGCTGTGATGCCGTCTGTTTGAGTACTGCAGTGCATACACTCTAGCAGCAATAGTTGCATTTCTCATACATTCAAAATAACTGCCAACATATCAAATGCTTCTTCATTTGTAAGAATCATTTTGGTACGAAAATATAAAGAAAGTCTATTAAATGCAACACGATGAATAATTTTTGACATATGCGTGAAAATCACGGCTTGCTTGTTTTCAACAGGGAATTTATTTTATATCTTACATGGCCCTCTGTACTAATTTTGTTGTCATCAGTAAATCGTAATTCATATTTTAAACTGTATTTGTTGTTGCTGAGCAAATATCGGTTTTTATTGACATTTTATGCTTTTGATTCTCTAACACATCGCTTGAAAACAAATATAACATTCTTATTTGAAGAGATAGACTAAAGCTCAAATAAAAAATATGCAGAATTTGTCGAGGAATATTTAATACCCTTAATTGAGTAAATTTTGAAAAATTTTGCTTTTTAAATTTTTAATTGTCAAATACGTCTAGCGGTGGACCTACTTCTGAAAATAATTTCCAGGCGTTTCTCGAAACCACTTTTGTTATAAAATTTTTTCCCGAACCTGTCCTATAGTCCATTCCTGAGATATGGCCGACAGCCGTTCTTAGTTGGCCACCCGGTACAGGCGCTACTACCTCGAGACTTCTTACCGAGTCTAGTTTTTTGCCAGTGGATTCCCAATGTAACCGCTCAAAATCATAATTTTTTAAATGGCGTTTTGTTAACTGACGAGGCAAGTTTTCCTCGGGAATTAATAGATTTCTGCACTTGGGGTTTTGTCAGGTCATTAGTTTACTACAATACCGTCGAAAATTCTGAAGACCTTAGGAATCCAGCCGGCTGTGAGACAATAAGAAATATAGTAGGAATATTTCAGTGAATACGATACTCACTGATGCGAAGAATTGACTCTTGTATCACGTGTGAGGGAAGTCATTTTCAACTTCTGTTGTAGGTTTGCGCCTATTTAAAATTAATTTTATTACTGTTGTTTTGTGTTATTGTTTCGGTTAAATGTTACTTTATTAGATAATAGAACTCTTTAAAAATATTGATAGCAACTTCCCAAAGCGTTTTTCAAATTTCGAGTCAATATCTTTAAAACTCTTTGAAATACTTAATAAAAATAAATAAAAAATTTAAATTCAAACACTCTGTATCTCGGAATCGAAGCATATTCCGACCTACGTTTATAGGAACTTTTTTTCCACAAAATAGCTTCGGCAACCACACCCTAAAATCTTTCGCACCTATTTACAAACACACTGCGAAATTAATGTTTTTTGTTTGTTCTTGATGCCTTCCTAAACCATTCATCCAATTGCGATCAATCTCTACTGAGATGTGCTCCTACGCCAATTAAGGTTTCTACGTTATTATTTTGGTAATCGGAATAATAGTGGGAAGAGGTTATGGATTAACTGGGAAAGGTGAACCAATTTAAACGAAATTGGGGATGTAATAATTTTGTGCTATTTATTTTTTATCTGATCAAAAATGGGGGGGGGGAGTTATCGATAAAATCGAAAACAGCCAAAGCGATTTTAATGAAATTTAGTTTTGGTGGTTTTCGCATTATTTATCTTTTTTATCTAAAAAAAACGAGGAGGGAAAGATCATAGGCAGACGTGGAAAAGCGCACCGACTGTTTGAAATACCACCTTTACCATATATTGCTTCAATTGGCTTACGTAGATGTATTTTTAATACACAAATACACAAATGTACAAATGCAAATACAAATCTACAACCGATAATTCTTTTATATATTTTTAAAGATCTACGCGCACAAGTTATAAATACTGACCTATCCGCCCTATAACTTCTAAATCAAATAATCCACTGTTTTCAAAACAATTTAATAATAATATTACTAACTTTTATTGGTTTTTTGTCCAAGGTAAATTGGTCGTTACTTTTAATGAATACTTACACCAATTTCACTGCATTTCACTCGGAAATGGTAGAATAGTTCAAGTTTGCTTATATTCTATTTTAGTTATGTATAACTTTTTTCTGTCCTTAATTACTCTGTTGTCTACTGTCCCTAATGTTGATCGCAACACTTGTGGTGTTTTAAGTCAGCTAAATGGAGTGATTTACTAGACTTCCATGGCGTGATTATTGCTTTAAGTCGTCCTCTTCTTCGGACATTGCTCTTTTAGTATCTGAAGTCATGAAGTTATACATTCCCAAAAAACAAAATCGTATAGGTCATACATATTCCTACCGTGGTTCAATCAAGCTTGCGCTATTCTTTGAAAATAAATCTTACATTAAATGGAAATCTAATTAAACACTCGAGAGTGCAGACTACGTTGGTGCTAGAAATACCTGCAAAAGTGTTGTTGATTGTGTAGAAAACCCAATCCTTCTGTAAATTTATTTGTATTAAAGTTGTGTCTCGATGATTCTGGAAAAGGCGTGCCCTTAGTCAACTCTTCTTCATACACTATGAAACCAATTCATTTTCGGTACAAGCTCCTAGAATCGATTATCAGTCGGCTCGATCTCAATAAGGCGAGCGACCCAGACGGTTCACAGCTATTGTCTTAAATAAACGTTCGCACGAACTAATACCAATCCTATCTAAGCACTATTCGATTTTTGTCTTCTGGGGAATTTTCTTCATGATGAAAGTTAGCAAATGTCCAACCTGTTTCCAAAACAGGCAATAAGACCGATCCCCCAATAACCGACCAGTTGCCAACACTTCCATTTTGTCTAAAATCATGGAAAAAGACATCAGTCAGAAACTTCTCTGTTTCCTTAAAACTAACAAACTCCTTAGTGACCAACAATATGGGTTTAGGGAAAGTCGTTCAGCAGATGAACTTCTTCCATACGTGGCCCAAATTTGGAACAATACATTAGAACGATCCGATGAAACAGTTGTAGTCGCTTTAGATATCTCAAAGGCATTTCACCAAGTTTGGCATAAACGTTTACTTGTCAAACTCACCTCGTTTGGCTTACATGATACGCTCTTCAACTAGTTTCCTTGATAAAAGTCGAATACGCGTCGTAGTTGATGGTTTTTTTTCAAAAGAAGTTAGCATTAACGCGGACGTGCTACAGGGATTAGTTATGCGCATACAATTTCTGCTATACATAAATGATCTTATTTCTTCAACGACTAACCCGATCCATTGCTATGCTGACGACACCACTATTCACTGTAGTCCATCGCAGTCCATTCATAATGGTATTTCACATTCTATCTCAAATCAAAACATTAAAGCTAAACGGCAATTTCATTCAGCGTATATCGAATGGGGAAGCAATAATCTAGTTAAATTTAATGCTAATAAAACTCAGTGTTGCCTTGTGTCTGCCAAAAAAGATCGATCATTTCCTGTTGTAAGTATGAACGGATCATCTTAAGTTTGCAGACTCTATAGATCCAAGCAGTACTTTACCTACCGACAACTCTTTCTCCTGTATAAGACTCAAATTCGACCTCATCTAGAATTTAATTCTCACCTCTGGGTTGGTGCCCCCTAAACGCTCTCGATATTGATGATCGTATTCAAAAAATAACGATTAGGCTTATAAATGACCTGTCCGTAACTTATAGTCCCTTGAGCATAGAAAAATCGTTCCAGTTTTTTTTTTGTATTATCGGTATTACAAAGGCTATTACACTTCTAAATTACACCTCGGGTCACCCTTGCAAGGAATACTCGATTCACTCATTCACATCATCAATATGCAGTACAAATATCTACTTGTTGTGCCAAACATGCGCAATCCACATTCTTCTACACGACTTCTAAACTCTGGAACGATCTTCGTAGCCCTGTTTTCCTCTCACTTATAATATGAAAATATTTAAGGTAGCCGTTCATAGACATCTCGTGGCAATTCAATATTCCGCAATCCATCCTCCTAAGGGTGTCTGAGTGTTTTAGCACGGTAAGCCAAACTTAACCTGTTCAGGTCCACGATTATTAAAAAACATACAATAATATTCTTAAATCTAAGCCATGAATTACTTGTGAAATTCGTGACTTAACTAATTCTTTACAAAATATGTACTGGAGCTATCAGCAAACCAATAACCCTCAAATTCATGCTGACTACACATTATTTAAGAGTGAGTGTAATTATGTCATTACAACTGCCAAACGAGAATTTAATGATTATTATTATAATTATTACATTCTAAAAATAAGTCTAAACTTGCTTGACACTCAGCTAAAGACAAATTATATTTAAATAAAGACACTCAACATTATAAAATCTCTCTAACACACTCTAACTATACATTATAGGATCCTACCACTATAACAAATGCATTTAATGGCTTTTTTGTCAACTCGGTGAGAGAGATCACCAGCATAGTAAGGCCTAACAATGAACTTGCGTTGAAAATTCCTTATATTACCTTATCATTATTTTTAACCCCAGTGTCACTTTAATCAATGAATCATTTTCACTAGGTGTTTTTCGTCAAGAACATAAATTGCTAATAATTGTTCCAGTATTAAAAAAAAGTTGACTCAACTCTGACAAATCATTATAGACCAGGACCAAGTAACTGTCAGTTTCATTAACAACAAATACAAGTGTGCTGTACTTCTGTTTGATTTGACTAAAGCATTCGATATCATCAATCATCTACTCTTGTTAGACAAGATTTGTAGATACAGTGTTTGGGGACCTGCTCTTGAGTGGTTGCGTTCGTACTTATCTAACAGGACGCAAATTGTTAAAGTGTACGGGGTAATCAAATTGTCTTTTCTAGACCCCTAATAATTGAAACAGGAGTACCACAATGGAGTATATTGGACCCTCTTTTATTTTTGTTATTTTTTTATGACATTGATGTGCATGCATCCAACAGCTTCTTATTTTCTGACGACAGACCCGTCTCTTTTGGGGCTCCTAACTTACATTCCTTATCGAATTCTCCAGAAGAAGTTTTAACTAACACCCTGGAATGGTGTAAGTATAATGGTCTCATAAAAAACTAAACTTATACAATTCACAACGATTAACAAATCATTAAAATTATGATTAAAAATTAATTGCATTGTGGGCCACATTTTTTACGCTGGAATAACTAATTAAATTCTTTAAATTTTTGTATTATAAACTCCAAATGGCATAAAAATGTTGCCAGTTTCATCCATAATAACAACGCGACATTCAAACATTCGAATGAAATTTTTAGTATCTCAAATATATTTTCCCGGCTTTCCGTCGTCTTCTACTGAAGATTTAGCTCCCTTAAAAGACCGAAACCAATAGTTCGTACGAAGGACAAACATCGCCAAGTGTTAAAGGTATTTCTGTAAATTTTTTTATTCTATAACATCTTTAAAAGCAGGTACTTAATGATTGATCACTATTCAGTTCTATCAATGTTCACAATTTCGGTGGGATGTTTTTTTAGAAATTTTATTATACATCAATACGTTAACGTTTCGTAGTATGTACAATAGTGTTTCTATTAAGTCGCTGTGGTAACGAAAACTTGTTTCGTGTTATTAAAAGAACCGATCTAACTAAATATAAATACAGCCTCGCGGGTTCTTTTTTTTTCTGTTTCTGGCGTAAATAACGGCCGGTATCAAACATAAATTAAAGAACACAAAATGAGAATTATTCGAGTTTTATTTAGTTACGTTATGTTAAAAAAACTAGCCGCTGTACTTTATCCATAAACTGCGAAAGAACTTTTGATATCTTACACGGGGGTGATAAAGTATACTACGGCTGTTCAATAGAAACACGTTTAGTAGCTGAAAAATATTTTTTATTTAATAAATCGAAAAGAATCCATCCCATTATTTAATTAATCTATAAATACCGCGCTGAAAGAAATGTCTTCGCGTCCGAATTTAACCGACGCCTTTTTAGAGATTATTATGAAATATGATATGGACAGTTGTAACGGTCATCCGAGAAACTTCTCTAACTGTCCTACGCCTGTTTTCGCGTAAAATAGTTTCCAGCTGCCTGATATTTTCATCTGGTTGTCCATGCCGGGTCAAATCTTGCGTGAATTGTCTCCCTTGTCGAAATTTTCTTCACCATTCAACGACTGCAGTATAAGAATAGCAGTAGTCACCATATACAGTTTTCATACTCGTATAAATTTTCGTTGGCGGACGACACTCAACTACAAACTAAATAGCATGCATATTATTTTGGACGGATTTTCGATCATGGGCGCATATTTATGTCTCCATAACAGTGATTAGTACTTAAACAAACAAAACCGATAAACTAATTCTGTTGTCATGGCGACGAAGTTACACATACCCTGATCAAACGTGTTTCTATTAACAATTTAGTATACAGTGTGAACTTTACTTTTCCGAGTTTGGTATTGGAAATGTTTAACGATTTTTTGTTGAGGACGTGACCAATTCAATTGTAGTATGGATGAAAGTCTTACAGCATTAGCCAAATATAATATAATTATTTAATAAGAACGTAGGCGCCTTAGTTTTTATCGCGTAATTAGTAATACGGGAGAAAATTAACTACATTAGGCCGTATATCGATAGTTGGTTAAGGTGCAGTATAGCGAATATTAGGTTAAAATCATAATGCGCACAGGCGGATGGATATTGTGTTTTAACATGGGTTCGTTGTGGATCGATTTGGCATTGGTAACTCTGAAAAAATTATGAAAGTTTTACCGATTGCGATTTGTCGTGACCCTTCTGTAATCTTGCTGGCGTGATTTCAGTTTTAGCCGTAAAAACAGCAAGGCTCCCCGGTTTTTGTTAGTTTGTTATATAAGCACTCCTACCTTGTGTGTCCACCGACAATCAACACTTTCACGTAGGTTAATGTTACACATGCGGCTACTGAAGTTAGGAGTTTTTATTGTTATTGTAATCTTCATTTTCGCACCGGTTTAAACAAGAACAACGTGAATGAATATAGAAGTGCCAAAGTGGATAGCTTATATCTTTATAAGTGGTATATTAAAAACTGTGAAGCATTTAATTGAGAGTGTGACACGGTACAAACAGGTAAAATTTACAAAAATTTATCAATTGCGGTAATACAAATTTGCAAGGAATAATTTTAATATTACTGGCAATTAAATTGTTAACGTGTTTAGAAGAAGCACAGTTAAACTGTAGAACTGCAGTCCGTATTTATTGGCCTTATCGATAGTAGTTTGAGTGAAGGACTGAAGTCAACCTCCAGAGCAGCTGTTTCCATTTTCGTCATGGCGATTAAGGGGGTGAGTGAAAGCTAAGCTCACTTTATTTTTCTTACTGGGCGTTGCTCATATCCTGTACCCGCATTTCCGTATATTTATCCCGATATATAGATAAGGTGGCGCCAAAATTATATTACCGAATTACCACAATTCCTACATTTAGTCGGCTCATTTTGGATTTATCGTGACAACCCTGATTGTCCATTTGACATATGTTACGATAATTACTTTAATGTGACCTATCGTAATACCTTTCTCTTTAAACATGAAAGCAAAAAATACATACAGGTTCCTGCATCATTTACATGTTCTACTACATGTAAATGATTTGTATTACAAACAATATTAAAATGTAAGAATAAAATGCTTGCTAGACAGCACATTTTAAAAATATTTTTACAAATATAGGGTGGCCCCTAAGTCCATGACAATACACACCCAATATATTATTTCAGATTTGAATTCCCACTCGTTTTTTTGTTAAATTCGTCGTTAACCGAAACTATTATTCAAAACTAGGCGTAAAAGTTATATCTTTTAAAGGGAACACCTGTATATTTTATTCCTATTGGGTGCGGAATAAAGTACGCAACATCTTTTGTATTTGTAACTATACTGACATGTTTCAAAGTTTCAGAGATATTCATCAAAAGCAAACTTATGAATAGTTTTATTTCAAAATTATTGTGACATCGTTAAACTATGTATGAAGAAAGTTTTTGATATCAATGTAGCATTTCAAAATTTTTTAATCAAAATCTATGTTCGATATGTCTTCCGTATCCTTGGAGGCAACACTGTGGGCGGTTTTGTTTCTTAACATGTCAGGCGTAGTACTCTCGAACGCGTTCCTTATTCTTTGTTGCATGTTTTCTTGTGCACCCGACAAAAAGAAATCCAGTTTAGTTAAATCGGGGGATCGGGGTGGTCAGTTACACATCCCTCCTCCGCCAATCCAACGATTTGGAAAGAATACATAGCCATATTGAAGTTGTTCTGCCTCTCGCACAACAAAGCACAAACGTTTGCACTAAAAAATGTGCTTTTAATGTCCTATTGACTTCATATCACTTTTAGAATAAATTTCACATTCAGAATATTTAAACGTATATCTTGAAAGGTATTTGTTAAAATTTGTCAGTATAGCAACATTCATGAAGTCTTCAAAATAGTCTAAGATTTTGTTTTAGTATTACGCATAGTCACATCAAATAATTATCATTATCAAAGTGTATTTTAGTAACTCATTACTAATAATTGATATTATGTGTGGAAATTGTTTAATATCAAATGACAAATAAATATCAAATAAAATTAAACACATACTTGTAATGTTACTCCACTCCTACTTTCCCCATACAAAAAAAAATATGACTTGCAAAATTGAAATTAATGTTCTAATTTGTTTAATATCACTGTTTGATGTAACTTTGTTACATACAAATACTTGCAAAATTGAGATTAATGTAATAATTATTTGTAATATCAATGTTTGATGGAACTTTATTGTGTACAAATATAGGATAGATAATAAATTTTAACCGTTGAAATTTTTTCTACCAAAATTTGTACAATTTTTTACTAGTTAGAGACATATTTGTACATCTTATATTTAATGAGAAAAAACGCAATAAAAGGTTTTGCTTAGGTTAGTAAACAATCTATAGAGAGCTATTTCTTTTGAGCCCTACAGTACTGTTTGCAAATATCTGAAAATCTAGTTTAAATTGTGTCACCGGATTGACCACATCAAATCACAGTTCAAAAGAGAGACCTGAGTCGCCGAGAAACAATTGTAGGTACAGTGGGCGTTTTACGGCATAATCTATTTGGATAAAATATTTTGCATTGAAAATTAAAGTCATATGCCAACTCTCTTTAGAATTGAGCAGAGAAGAAGTAATACTACAAATTAAATAGCCATTTACTTTAATAAAAGTTCGATTTGCATTAAAAACTGTAAAGTGGCCAGAGAGGGTCAAACATTTGACATTATTAGTTGGAGTAAATCGCCAAATCAATCAAAATACTTACCGTGGGGCAAAAATTATTTACTGTACAATGCTATAGGTTGCGAAAAATAAGCTACAAAGGGATGGTTAGACTGTTCGAACAAAATTTTCCAGAGCTTTCAATAAGCGACGCTACCGTTGCAACTATTGCCACAAAATTTGCAAGGACAGGGAGTGTTGAAAATCGAAATAGAAGAAAAGGTTGGCTTGGGACCATTTTCAAAGAATATTTAAGATAAATAAGATACTTCCGCATAAACCTAAATTTCGTCTCACTTGAGAACCAAAGGACGAAGCAATCCGACTGGATTTTTTGTGAATTGGAGAGATGTATCTTACAGACAGAAGTACAACATTATTTTTACAGACGAAACGACATTTACCACTAACCGAGTTGTTTCTTCACAGAAACTGTAGCTACTGATCAGATATAAATCCAGATTTTAGAATAAGCTGTAGAAGCCAGTATTCAAAAAAAAAAAGAAACGTTTGGTGTGTCGTTTCACACGATGAGATAATTAGACATTATTTTTTGGATGGAACTTTAAATCAATATGTCTATTTAGAGATATTGCAAAATTATATACAAAATTATCTTGACAAAAGGAATTTGGCGAGAAGATAAAGAATTTATTATCTGCTAAATAGTTACAGCTCACAGTTTGGGGAAAAATGGATTGATACATTTTGGCCACAAGAATTCTCACCAAGAAGTGTGGATTTAACAATTATGGATTTTGGGGCAATCTAGAACAAGAACAACGATTTTGAAAGATAAAAAAACGAAATTAGTGACATGATCCCCATTGAAGAATTTAGAAGGGGGACACAATTATGTAGCAATTTAGATGGCTATTTAATTTATAGTGTTATTTGTTCTTTGTTAAATTTTAACGAAAGTTGGCATATGGCTCAAATTTTCAATGTAATATATTTTGTCCAACTAGATTCTTTTCGTACAAGTAACGGAATGCCCACTTTACCTACAACGAATTATTTCCTTCTTAGATTAACTCGGCGACTTAGATCCCTCTTGAATTGTAATTTGGTGGTAATTCAGTTTAGGTCAAGCCTGCAGAAAACGTCAGCCGTACTAATGTTTTTTGGTATATTACACCAATCTCAGTCAATCAAGGGACACACTGTATATATACACACATACACACACGCAAACACGCACGTATGCACGCACGCACACAGCACGCACGCGCACGCACGGGCGCACGCACGGACGCACATACACACACACACACACACACACACTATATATATATATATATATATATATATATATATATATATATATATATATATATATTCGGAGACGGAGACGGAGAAGGAGGTAGAGCCACAGGCACAAACACTTTTAAATCATTTAATTTTCTACGATACCTATTATAAATCTAAGAACGGATTTTTGAGAAATAATTTACAGCTTTAAGGTCTCTCCGCAAGTTATTGTATGATACCCTATGATGAGCTTACTCCGCACTTCCACCGTCTCCCGACGGTCACTCCCTCCCCCAAGCCCTGTTATATTTTCGTATAAGTAGGAGACTTATTCAAAAATATTGTTGGTTTTCTAAACATTGTGTACAAATACATAGCCTATGCAGGGTTCGTCTTATTTTTGGTCAACATATTATGTTTAATGTTAAATTACTTAATACAAAGTAACCGGTAGAAAAAAAGAAAAAAGAAAAAAACCTTAGCTAATATTAAATAAGAGCTTATTTATGAAAAGTTCTTCTTTTTAGAGATTTTTTAATTAAAGTTTTTTTAGGATAGTTTTACGGCCTCATTTAGTTTTCTATAGAAACTGGATTACGATTCTTCTATAGAATCATAAAATATTATGCACGATTTATAATTTAAGATTCCTGTTGCTAACATCGACAGTTTTCGACAGCTGATGATGACTTAAGTCGTTTAAATGTATCGGATGTCATATGCACGATTACATTCTAATATGATAATTATAACCAAATTTCTTTGATATAACAGTCTTGTTATAGCCCGCGGACATCATTATGACCCATCGGACTATAAAGAAACGTCAAATATTAAAAACAATAAGCACAAAACTATGAGTTTATTTTAAAATGTTTACAATGTAATTATAATTAGTCATGTGAATGCTAGGTGGTGCAATTCCTCAATTTCATTCATCTTACTTCGGGAAATACTTCAGTTATTGGGTTTAAAACTAACTAAACCAAAAGGTCAAATGAATTATCAATTTGCTTTTGTACTGGTTTCCATGGTAACGCACCAATACCTACTATGATAAATGAGAAATATATTTCTTTTGAAAACAATTAATGTTATAATTCATTTTAAATATTAATCGTGCATAAAATTTTGTATACATTGCGTGCATAATTGGTGTTTATAGTCCTACGGTGCTGTCCTAGCCTAGTGAAAATGGCGCCTCGAACCATAAAAACCTCATTATGCCCTTACTACCCAAATAACTATTGTATTATAAAGATAATTAATAAAATATAGAACAATTCTAATCACTTTGTCTAAGTTTGAGTATGTTACAATAAAGACTATATACTGCGTAACAGAATACTTTATTTTAAAGAATTTCTAATGAAAGGGACAAGATAATATTTATTTGTGACAAAATCAGTTATACTTTGAGATAATATTATGAAAGTAAAAATATTACAACTAGTTTAGTCACCATACTATCATAACCTTTGATTCTGATATATACAATAATAAAACATAAATTATTAATTGTTTATTTTTTATTTATACATTACATTATTATTTGTGTAATCCCACAAGTTATGGTGCTGTAATAAATATTAACCTTTTTGTTGTATCAGTCTTAGTAACAATTTTTTTTTAAAACCACTTTGGACTTGTTATCTCAATCAAAAATTTTAACACCTTAACTGACAAAAGTCTCTTGCAAATCTACAATTTATTTCCCAAGTATTTGGATTTCATATACAATTTCACAATGATAAATCACGATTATTATTGTTATTACTTGTGTCTTGTAAACAATGGAATAAAACAATTAATTTCTTCTATGTGAAAAAATGTTAGTATTTCTTTCTAGGTGAAATTGCATAACATCATACCTATATATTTGGTGAAGATAACTAGCATCTATAATTGAACTAATCGTTAGTCTTCTTATAGCTCAGTCAAAATACGCATTAAACCCAGCTAACAATACAACAGAGATGAAATTAGGTACAGACTTTCGAATCATCACTTCAAATGAAATGTCAAAAGTCAAAAATTTTAATAAGATTCAAGTCAGAAAAATACTCCTATTAAAAACACGTCATAAATGTTATACATTTTGTAGATGTAGATAAAACAGTTTCCTACAAAAAAAAGTCCTTATACCTTATGTTATCACGATTTAAAAAATTGTTTACATTTTTCGTAATATGCACTCTCTCACTGACCATTTGCCTATAGGCATACTCCACGATCTGTTTTAACCATTTTATTTTCGACCCAAGGTTTACTACAAATGAAGTACATTTGTAACTTTTTTGGAAATTCATTTAATTACACAAACTCGGTTAAAGAAATACGAAGAATTCTCGTTCGCTACGAAGATCGCTCAAAACTATTGTTATTTGAACTATAAGTAAAGAAAAGTGTTGTTTTTCCTTACGAATAACAATTTTTCTAATCGAGGCGCTGATGGTGGAGCGGATATCAGGAGGCTCAAAAATCATGGAGGATGGCGATCAAACACGACTCCAGCAGAATATATAGAAGAGCGCATTAACAAGAAAATAGCGACTTCGAAAATGATTTTTATTTAGCCATCATCGTCAAACAGTGGATGCCAGAATCCATCAGATGTTGTCCTAGAACGTACTGAATTACAGTTGGCCCTGCATGTAGCGATTCATCATTTTGTACGTCAAATGGAGGAGTTCATCAGAAGGTTTTATCAAAATCGTCACTATCATTTAATGATTTACAGTTAAAACATTGTACAAGCATAAGTTTTTCTAACGTTAATAGTTGTACCTTTATATATTTATTCCAATAAATAATTAATAATTCTTTATAAAGAAATGGTTACTATAAGGAAATGGTTGCTATAAAGAAAAGAGAAACTTTTCTTTACGATTTGTAACAAAGAAATATGGTCCAATTCCATTGAGTGTCCGAAGAAAATATTTTATTTTACTCTTATGCCCATCCAACTAGAATCAGGTAGCCGACCGTATATACGTTATAAAGTAGAATAGCAAGTAGATGTTTCCCTACAGGTGAAAAATGAAACAGGTCCAGTGACTTAAAATAGGGACAAACATTCATTAGGGGGGCACAGTTTCTACTTTGTAGTAGAAATACACATTAAATTTAAATTTTAAAATATTTGTTTACATAACTAGAAATCACCTCTCAATAGAACAAATAGCATAACAACTTGTTTTCTAAAGAGTGTCTCGTTTTCCAAACTTGCCTTATAAAAATGTACTATAAATGTCTTACGCCACGGCGTACTTAGAGTACATGCTTACGCATATACGTTTTTAAGGAAAGCTAAATTGCTAACATAGAATTATTACACTAAAACGAAATGTAATTAAATTGTGCACTAAACCTCGTAGACTGTTCATAAAAAAACACCGAAATAAGGTCAATAACTCCATCGAATATTGACAACTAAATAAAAAGATAAAGTTTTAAAGCCGAAAATTAAGATGGACTAAGATACATTGGACATGTCTTGCGGTTGCCTACCCTCAAGGGGCTGGAATTAAAAACTACATCGGACCTCAGTGGCTGTTTTAAATTTCCCGCCATAACAATTATAAAAATGACCGCCAATACAAAATGGTCGACAAGCCATGCCCACAAAATGGCCGACAAGATGACCCCACTAATGAGGAACGCGGAGGGGTTTGGTCTACCTTTAGGCCCTCCAATCAGAACGCGAGTCCTGGGACAGTATGGGCGCGTACACTATCAGAAGTCAGGGTGTGGCCTACCCTGGGGTTCCTTATTAGAATACCTTTTCAAATTTCTAGTTTTTCCGCCAAGGGGGCTATGACCCCAGAGTAAGTTCCGGAGTCCCATACCTGTCTTATGAGATAGTATGAGGGCCCCCTTATTAGAATACTATTTCAAGCCACGCCCACATAATGCCCGACGGTTACGTGATTCCCCCCGACCCCAAACTTATGACGTCATAGCTCTAAGAGACCTCATTTTACTCGTGAGTATTTGCAATACACTTCAGTCCCTCGGAGTTAGCATAGATATTGGCAAGACAGAAATGAGGAAACATTTGACAAATATTAGTATTACTGTTTCGCATAATCCCCACTTGCAGCACTCTTAGAAGGTATGGCGCCGTCTCCACAAATAAGGACTATCGAGATCATTGTGCAATCAAACGATATTCTAATTGATATCAACTCTCATATACCAACACGTTGAGTCTACCGGACTAACTATTGCATACTCAAATGACGTCACAATGTATTATATCAGCGCTCACATACTAACATGCATATTTGGTACACTCTTCTATTTCTCAGGGCACCTAACACTTAACTAATCCTGCACCCTTTTCATATTTCTCATAATTATTTCTGTTTACTTTAGACCGTCATAGATAACAGTAAATAGATCGTTAGGAGATTAAGTTGAATCAGAGACGTAGAGTAATTTAACTGACTTGTTGCTAACCAACTTACATTTAGTCTAATAAAAAAAAAGCTACAAAAGTACGCGTTACATTATGGAATACAGGGCGTTCCATTAGAAAATATGGGAACAATGTGGCCATCTCGTTTTGACCAACCTGCACATAAGATAGTCAATTTAAGAAAAGTACAAGAATCTATTACTAATTACCACAAAATTTAAAAATTACCTAATGAAGCCATCAAAGTTATTACATAAAAATGGTTCTAATTTCAAAAGCACTCAGAAGAGAATTCAATTATGCTATCATATACATGATGTATAATTTAAAAAAATACAATACATACAAAATCAATATGAAAAAAAATTTCTGACGGAAAAAACAATTTTGGGTGTTATTCTGTAATTTCCAAGAATTGATTGTATCCGTCATTCTTATAATAAAGCTGTATATCCAAGATTGTAATTATTTTAATGATAAACTTAAGTAAACGTAACATCACATTAGGTAAGTAAATATTGGTTATGGAAAAACATTATGATACGCACGTAATAAGTCAATAATATTATTGAAATAAAAACGTACAATTCCATACACTGATAATAGTATATTAAAATATAAGTGGACAAAAAGATCTTTAAAACACGCGCGATTTTTCGAGCACGCAACTGGAGTGCTCGAAATAGAGTAACTGTTTTAAAGACCAGTTATCCACGAATACTTTACACTATTTTTATTTATTGGTGCACTTTGAAATCATAAATACTAGTATTATGACTACAAAAAATGGAAATAAGAACTAATAATCTAAAATATGTAAATAAAAATTAATATATCTAACAATACTAACTGCACTTATGTTAAATAATGTTTAAATAAAGGTTTTGAATTTGTTAGTGTTATTTTATTTGACGTTACAAGGTACTCCTGTCAGATCAATAATCAAAAATTGTCATTTAGACTTCATGTTTCTTGAGTTGCTGGTGTTGCCATAGTAAGTTTAAAAACGCGCGTTTTTGAAAGTTCGATTTAACAGGTTGACTACCATGTGCACCAGTATGATGCACAGAGCTATTTCCATATATTTAGTCCATAAAATCCCAGAATCGGTCTTTCAGGCACGGCCTGTTTTTTGTTAAATCGTTATACTTGATTAATGTCATGCCTTTTTAGCAGTTTTTCGATATATTTTAGCAAAATACGTCAAATAAGACGTGTGTACCAATATGGTACTCATAGCCTCGGAGACCAGTTTCGGTCTGCCGGTTTTCGGTTTATGCTCGGAGATACTCGACAATACGCGTGAAGCAGGCATGCAACGTCAGTTTTATTCTATTTATAGATAGTGCATGTTTATAATTCGGGTAGTCTTCAAGCAGAATGAGCGACTCACAAGCGGATCGTTTGCTCCGTTTATACCATGATGTTCCGATGCCTTCTACAGCAAGTGTGAGCGCAGCTGATGACAGCGATGCGGACCCTAATTTTGATGATGCGCTATCGAGCAATAGCGATAGTGAAGATTCCTTAAACGCTATAGTTGCACCTAGAATCGCAAATAAAGCAGCAGCTACTAATGTGCAAGGTAATTATATAAGAAATTGTTGAATAATAAAAACTGAATTAAAAAAAAGATACATATTACATACATAAATCCATAATTATTGTTTTAGGTACTTCCTCTTGGAAGACACCCGACGCCTCAAAAATAAAAAAATATTATCTACAATAAGGACAATGAAGAAGAAGTGGATTTCATTCAGGATCTGCACGACAACGTTGTCCTATTGATTGTTCAAGAAACGAATCGTTACACACTTCAAGGAAAACAAGCTCCCAGAGTTAAAAGGAATTCTCGAGTGCAGCGCTGGATTCCCACCAATAGTGAAGAAATCCGTACATTTTTTGGTATTGTATTATGGATGGGCCTTTATCAAATGCCTTCACTTCCCCATTACTGGAAGAAACACAGCGATTTATTTAGCAGTAAGGTGAACAATTATATGTCAAGAAATCGATTCGAGCTTATTCTTAGTATGTTACATTTCTCGGATAATACTCAAGCACCTCAAGGTAACAGAGTTTACAAAGTCCAACATTTTATTGATATAATGATAGAGAACTTCAATATGGCTCTTTGTCCAACACAATGTTTATGTATTGATGAATCCATGACTCCCTTTGTAGGAAGGCTATCTTTCCGTCAATATATTCAAAATAAAAGACATCGTTACGGCATCAAGATATTTAAACTTTGCTCTGAATCATATTACACATTGCAATTTAAAATATATTGCGGAAAAGAGGCAGTAGATGATATGTCAGTGTCTGAAAAAGTGGTTATGGAGCTAGTGCGCCCTTATTTAAATTTTGGACGTACCCTATATACTGACAATTGGTATACAGGGGTACCACTTGTCGAAAAACTGATTCAAAACTCCACTCATTTGGTTGGGACATTGCGAGCTAACAGAAGGCGATTACCATCTGAAGTTGTAAAAAAAAAAGTTAAAAAAACAAGGAGTTGTTGCTCTTCAGAATGATAACGGCATTATAGTTCTAAAATGGAAGGACATTGTCTACCAAGCACGTTGATCAAGTTGTACTCGAGGTGGCGTTAAATCTAAACCATGTGATATTATTGAATATAATAATGGAAAATCAGCCATTGATTTATCCGATCAGATGGCATCTTACCACCGAGCTTTGCGAAAGTCTGTTAAGTGGTATCGAAAAATAGCATTCGACATTATTTTTAATACAGCTGTAGTGAATGCCTTGTATTTACATAATTCCATGACAACGTTGAAAAAACTTAAAAATTACAGAGTTCATGGAAGAGTTAGTAAAAAACCTTATAACGAAAAAAGACCTTCTCAAAATGAAAATCGTCATATTTTACAAAAGGTTAACAAAAGAGGAAAATGCCGAAATTGCTACAAGGAAGCTGTAAGGTGTAGAAAGAAGCACAAAAAATCGCTAAAAAAGTTTGGACCCGCTGCCAGATGTGTTATAAATTTCTTTGTTATGATTGCTTCTTTAAACTACATTAATCAGTTTATAAGCTTTTTTATATTATATTGTAGTTAGTAATACATAAAATGTTTTTTTTTGTAACCCATATTCAGTAAAATCCGTCCAAAAAAACTTATTTCATCTCGTGCTGTGCACCAAATAGGTTCACAATTTAGAAATGGTAAATACCTCTGTGAACCTATATGGTTCACAAAACATACGATGACAAAGGCACTAAAATCAGCCTGGCAGTCAACCTGTTAAACACGCTAAGGCGCGCTTTAAATAGGTAAAATGGGACACCAATAAAAAAAATTGTTTACATGTGTAATAAAATTGACGCACTGTTTATGTATATCGATTATTACGCGTTACGCTGTTTTTCGCTGGACAAATTACAAATATTACTATAATAGTTTGTTGTACTTTTCCTATGTATTAAAGTGTCTTAAGGATTCGAAATATTCCAAATAAACATTGCTGCTAAAAAACATGATAATAACTAAATCACGCAATTTCTTATTTCCACTCATTTAATAATCATAATATATTAAAACACAACTTTCATAAGACCAGTCTTTTAAAAAATGAGTGCTTTAAACAAACTTTTTTACTTTAGTTGATTTAGGGATTTTTGTGCCGGTTGGTGATGTCTTAATTTTAAAAATGAAAAATTGATCTAGTCACCTTTTGTTTTATCCAAATTCTGTCACAAAACACGAAAATAGAAGATAATCAGGATAATCTTGCATACGTACGCTCCCTGAAATACGTGAAATTGCCAAAAATACGCTCGCGAATTTGCTCACATCAAAGTTTTCCACTGGATGCATCCTATTTTTGACAAATTTTGTAAGAGTGACAAGCATGACATCATTCCGGATCAAGGATTGCCAATCTGAAAATGTTCCGTGAATTAATGGCTATAATGACATCGGAGAGTACGACGTTTTGACACTAGCACTATTAGCATTATCAGTTACAGTAGCTACTGAAACGAATACAACTTATAAATACGTGTCCATGTTATCCCATAAAAAGCTAAGCATTCAAAATTTCAAATAAGAAAAATATTGAAGAGCAAAAATTACCCCAAAATTCAGAATAAGGAAAAGTTATTTTATAGAAGAAGGAGGGTATAATTTTAACGATTGGAATAGTGTTTATTACCCACGAGTTTAGATATTGTCTCATTTTTAATTTTGTTAATAGTATGGTATATATTATGAGAGTGAGAAACTGCTTTTAATCACGTGAGTGAATGTTGTAGCCCTCGATTCGTCTCGGGCTACAATCACTCGAGGGGTTAAAAAATTCTTCAGTCCTGCGGTATATATGCTACTTTTTATCATTCCGAGATTAAATATACTAAGATTCATCCCAAAGTTTTAAAATCCAGGTTCGGAATGGTGCGCAACTACGTTATTAGGAATTTACTTAGATATCTTGGTTGATTTGTTGCCAAGGCTTTGCTTCCCATTATGCCGAAACAATTAAAAGTTATTTTTAATCTCTAGAGTCCATAAAATAATATATGTAATCTCGGCATAACGAAAGGATGTTTATATGTGCAAATTATAGTCATATCTAAAAAAATATAATAACAAACCAAATTAACGCCACTAGTATCAGCTACATTGACCTCTATTAAATCGATTAGACATTACAATGCTTATATAAGGATAAAATTTAACAAAACACAAAAATGAGCCGAAGCATAAACAAAATTATAAATATACGATAGCGGGACAATTTTGACCGATAGAATCCCCCTACTCTCTCAAAAAAGTCAAAATCTTGCTAACATAGTAATAGTAATGGTTCAATCATGTAAAGGAAAATTTAGAAGTATAAATGACGTTTCAATAGATGCAAATGAATATACGAATACATTTTTTTAATGTAACGCATGAAATGTAAGATTTGGAGACACGCAATTGGCGATGCAGCCGAAAAAATTGTATATTTAACTGTAAAACAAGTCGATTGATCTTATTCGCGTATCAGTATTAATTACCTTATCAGTACTTTCGCAAATTAAACTATTTGTTGTTTAACAATAAATTGGAATTGATGACGTCATGTACTTATTGTAAGCTGGCGGAATTCAATAAGCTACAGTTTAAAAAATAACACGAAATGTAGTGGCTTGTTTAAAGTAAAATACTTTATTTAAGTACATAAAGGTAAATTTATACAGGGTGTCCCACGACTAACCAACGCGATGGATTTCTCAAAAATGGAAAATTTTGAAAATTTGACGATGGGGCAACTCGACTAAAATATTTTCAAGATGGCGGCACTTCCGGTTATACAGGAAGTTAGTATTTACCCTCTTATTTTAAAAGGGACACCCTAATTATTATTTCATTTTTAGAATCTATCAAACATTTTAGACATATTTTATGTATAATGTCCTATACCTAACTTTAGCCGTTTTTGAGATATTTAATATTTTACGTCAAAAATGACGTTTGCAGACCCTAAAATAATTAATAATTTTTCCTATAAGAAAGCCTTTATTATTCAATTTGAGATTAATTCCGTGTAGAAACGGACCTATTTTCATATACTGAGTGGATATGTTGATTTTAAATTGTGTGACCAAAAATTAAGCACAAAAATTAAGTTATAAAAAACGTAAAAAGTCATTTTTTTTTCATGGAAACCCCCTAATTTTATAACGCTAGCATTAACAATAAGGGTAGCTTTGTGTAAAGTTGTCTATTACAATAATGTGTAGTTTTCGAAATATTAGCAATTAAAGATTTTTTATTATGAAAATGCTACGTTTTATAAATTTTGTTAGTTAGCTATGACAGCTGCCATGACGAGGTTAAAAAAACAATGAATTTCAATCGAAATGTCATTATTTCTAGTTATTTGACATTAAATACTAATTAATAATCATGTGGGGGCGATTAAACTACACGCACGGAGATTACTTAAATTTATTTATTATCTACGGCGAATATAACAGAGTTTTATCAAGAACCTGCGAGATTTTTGGCAGAAAGTTATCCAGATGAACAAAAAACCGTCACGGTGCAGTGTAAGACAAATAATCGAGAATTAAAAAAATTATGGCACCGTTAAGGCAAAAATTAATAAAAGAAAACCAATTGTTAACGATGAAATTCTCGAAATTACATATATGGGGTATTTTGTGGCATATCCTATACAAAGAATTTTGGCAAAACACAATTTTCACCCTTATTTATTTACTATGGCTCAACACCATAAAGCCATTTATTTTCCTAAAAGGGGAAGTTTTGCGAATTTATTTTAACACAAGGCTAAATTTACAAAAAAATGGTCCTTTTAATCGACACAATTGCCATCTTTCTAGTGGTTCGAATCCCCATGCCATAAAATTGCGAAATTTTCAAGAAAACTGGCAATAAAATGTATTATGTGCCGTAAGAAATAATAAAATAATTAAACTACATTTTTAGGAAGAGAACTTGAATGGTAAGTAGCAGTAAAATGTAATTTATTTTTCTATTTTCCATTACCTTTTAACATTTTGTAGGAGAACGATATTGGATGAACAATACTTAAGCAATTTACCTTTGGCGAAACACACGCAACTTTGTTACCAACACGATGGCGCCCCTCAGCATAGAACCTTTTCTGTTAAGCGACTTTTTATGACCAGTGGATTGCTAGCGATGGACTTTTCCTGTGGCCACCTCGTTCTCCTGACCTTATAGTCTTGGATTATTTTATATGGGGAACGATAAAAAACATCGATTACTTTAATCCAATTACAACAAAGGAAGATTGTTTGGCAAGAATAAAGGATGCATTCGCAAGTTTGTCTCAAGATTCCATTGGAGTAGCTACTCGTGAAGAACTTACTTTAGGATGCGAAAAATGTTTGGAAGTTCAGGGTGGGCACTTTGAACATTTACTAAAATAATTGTTTTTCTGTGAATTGGATATTGTTAGCATAAATTTTCTTTTATTACTTTTTGCCTTAAAACAACTTAGAACAACTAAAAACATAAGATAGCATTATAAAATTAGGGGGTTTCCATTTAAAAATGACTTTCTACGTTTTTTATAACTTAATTTTTGTGCTTAACTTTTGGTCACCCTGTATTAATTTAAAATCAAAATATCCACTCAGTATATGAAAATAGGTCCCTTTCTACACGGAATTCATCTCAAATTGAATAATAAAGGGTTTCTTATAGGAAAAATTATTAATTATTTTAGGGTCTGCAAAAGTCATTTTTGACGTAAAATATTAAATATCTCAAAAACGGCTAAAGTTAGGTATAGGACATTATACATAAAATATGTCTAAAATTTTTGATAGTATCGAAAATGGAATAATATATAGGGTGTCCCATTTAAAACAAGAGGGTAAACATCAACTTCCCGTATAACCGGAAGTTTCGCCATCTTGAGAATATTTTAGTCGAGTTTCCCCCATCGACATTGATATACTGTCAAATTTTCAAAATTTTCCATTGCGTACTTTTTGAGAAATCGATGGCGTCGGTTCGTCGTGGGACACCCTGTAGAGATATTTGAGATCTTCGAATATGTCAAAGGAGTGACAGGATAATAATGTCGATTTTATTTGATAAGAATAGATTTTTTAAATATTAGATCGATTTAGACGATGTAAGTAATTCAACTATAAAAAAATGATGGAAGTTATGGATTTTAATTCAAGTGTAACGCGTAAACTATTTTTGTATCCTAACCTATTTTTACCGAATGTAAGGGGGTTAACAATAAATTATTTTATATTACTACGTCCCTTATTGGACTTAATCCCCAACGATCTGTTTTTTGTTATTTATGACGGTCTAAAGTAAGCAGAAAGGGAGGCAGAGATTATGAGGAACATGAAAAGGGTGCAGAATTAGTTAAGTTGTTAGGTGTCTTGAGAATTACACGTAGCTAAATACATTTTAAGTGTCAATATGAATTAGCTGGCATTTTTATAAAGCAACGATGTATGCATGTTAATATGTGAGCGCTGATGACTGTGACGTTTTTAAGTATGCACTAGTAAGTGCAGTAGGTTAAACGTGTTGACATATGAGAGTTTTGATGTCGAAAACCCTGTAAATTGTGAAAACGGTGCCATGCCTTCGAACTGCGCAACAAGTGGGGGGGCCTGTGTTTTCCATGCTGCTCGAAGTGACACGAATAGGTAAAAGGGTGCCGTCTGATGACACCTTGATATCGATTTGGTTGGACCCAAACAGTTTAGCGGCAATTATATGACCGGGGATACCTATACTTATTTCAGGTGACATTAGCTACTTGAAGAAGTTAATTATTGTTATTATTAATCCCAGGGATGGGCGTTTACGAGTAAACTGTGGTGGTCGGGGTCTACGCATAGATTTTATGTAAACTAAGTCAACAATATAGACAATGTACAGGAAACATAACCTCAAACTCCATATTTACAAATAATTTCATTTTCTTCCCACTTCCAGCTTATCCATCTTTGTTTAGTACTGCGTTCACCATTACCACGCATTAAATCATGTTAAGTTAAGTACATCAGCAATTTCATGATAAGGTTTCAAAACTTATTTTCAAATTGTTAACTCCATGCTAATATTAGGTACTCGTAAAATAACTTTTTAAATATGAGTGGAAGAATAATTAACTGAAATTTTATAAAACTAAATTTCCAACTAGTGAAGGAAAACAATAAATATCATGCGAATTGTTTAATTTGTGGTAGTGTTATAGAAAACTCGGCTTCAGCGAGTCTTCAATTACATAGGTACTGTTTTTTCTGATAACTTCTAAATTCATAAGCTAATAGCCAGGCATAACCTCATAAACCATTGCAAAGTTATGCTATTAGGTACTCAAAATCTTTTACTGTATTATCGTTAACTTGTAAAAAATACATATTTTCGAAACGCGTTGCTTTTAAAATTTAGTAAACTATTTTAGTTCAACTTCTATTACAGGAATGTGTTTTGAAACTAAAAAAGCAAAACCATCTATTGGAAATACTCAAAAGGACAATCAACCTGAAATGAGCGATTCACCAAACGTAAATAACAACAATGAAACACCCATGGCAAAAAATAAGAATTCTGCTGATTCCACTGTTATTTTAAGTGAGGGAACACGTTTGAATAATGACAATTTATCACCAATTTCTCCGACAAGTAGTGCAGAAATACATGAGGTTTCCCTTTGGATGGTATTCTTATTCCAAATACGAGTTCTTCTGATACATCTGAGAGTTTAACGTGCAGGTAACATTCTGCTTCACTTCTACCTCTTCTACTGACTGTGAGACATAAAATATGTTTATAATGTAAATTTTTTCAGCAAAGTCATTACCATTTCCATCGGTGGATTCTTCTTCATCTACACTGTCTGCTATTTCCGATAAAAACACAAACAGGACTGCAAAATTGAGGAACAGAGCAGCTGCATCGTTTGCAGATCGAGTTACATCTGCTCCATACACCTTAATCAATTGATTAAAATTTACAACCTGCCTATTTACCAATTAATTCAAATCGAAAAACGTTATCAAATAATGTTTTGTACAAAACATACAAAAATCTAGTTGAAGATGGAAAAGGTACCTTGGCATCAAAATCGGTTAGTCTTATTGATGGTTGGAAAAATACGCACAGTAATTCAAAGGCAGTAGTTTGTCTTTTATATAACGCTGATGGCAGCAAAGATTTTTAAGAATTATTAATGAGCAGTTTTTAGAAAACGTACAAGAAAATGCCGACCTTTTAAATTCGATTTGTGAATTGATAAACATTTGTCAAAAGATAATTGTTCTGTAGCCCATGCTGCAGAACTGTGGCTAAACTTAAAATTACCAATTAAATTTCGCAAAGAATTTTGATTCCAACTTAGACTCATAAAAATATGGCTCTTAATGATTATGCTCTTGCTGCCTTCAATTTTCATCCGTTTCATGACAAAATCAAACTAGCAGCTGGACAAAAACAAACAGTGTTAAAAAATCGTGATGGAAAAGGTATTGAGGACCTCGATAATTTTAATACAAGAAAAAGAATGTTTAAAATTTTATTTCATAGATGTTCGTAATCCATTAGTACTTTGGCGAATGGCACAACCCGAACATCAAAAACTATCCATACAGCTTCCGCACAAATTAAAAGAGTAACTGGGGAAATATTCATTCAGCTATGAGAAATCGTCTTACTTTTGAAGGTTTCAATTTTAATTTAGAAGATGATACCTATGAATGGCTATGATGTCAGCTGTGCTCAACTCACGTAAATAATGGTCAGCTCAAGTATATGTTACTGACTAAATATTAAATGTTATGTCTTGTCTATATATTTTCCTTTAGTTCATATTCATATAAGAAGATCAACAATAGATCATACACTCAAGTAAGATTCAGAAGG
>JARFJB010002524.1:77500-80000 GCA_036346205.1 Vesta saturnalis
TCAAAATTATTGGGGGTAAAATTATAATTTAGTATCCTGTTTTTTAATAATTGAAATTTGTAATTTTGAATTTAATAATTAGGATTCCAAATAATAAGGATCAGGTTAAATAGTAGTAAATATTTTGATTTCTTGTTTTAATATAATTTTGAACATTCCTTTTTTTAAAGATCTATAAAAGAAACCCTAAATTTAATGGTAAAATTGTCCTTTAAAATTATTTTAATCTCCTTTTAACCCCAAATTTTCATTTTGAAATTATGTTTAAAATTTCTCTTTTAATTATTAAATAGTTTTAAATAAAATTTTAATGAAAATTTAAATATTTTAATTTTCACTTTTGAAGTTTTATTATTTTGTAAATTTTAAATTTAAAATTCAAGAATTTTTCTTATATTAAAATTCTTTACTTTTTAAATTGTTTTATTATTTATGTTAAAATTTTTTAATCAAATTACCTTTTTGGTTAATTCGTTTTCCCTTTATAATAATTTATATCATGGCAAATGAAAATTTTGCCTTTTTATATTTTGTTCAATAAAGTTTTAATATAATAATAACCGGCAAGCAAAACCCTGTGCCCTTTTTAAAATTTTTTTTAATAAAAATTTAATTTATTTTCTTTTCGAAAAAAACTTTTAAAATTAATAAGTTTTTGGAAATTAATTTTATTGTATTTTTGGGAAAACTAAAGGTTTAATTAAGTTTAAAATGAATTTTATTGTTCAATTAATATTTCTTTTTTAAACACATAATCATCAACTGTGCTTGATTGAGGTTTAAAACCGAATTGATTTACATTTAATAATTTGTTTGAATATAAATAATACATAATTCTGTTTATTAATAATTTTTCAAGAATTTTTCCAGCAACATTTAGTAAACTTATAGGTCTAAACTTAGAAATATCTTCGTCATATTTTTTACCAGGTTTAACAACAGGTATTATTAAAAAGTTTTCCAAATACTCGGAAAAATTCCTCTTGTTAAGCATTCATTATACATTGAAGTAACAAAATTTGGAAATTTATTGAATAATCTAAATACAATGTTACCGTTAACTCCATCTTCCCCAGGAGACTTGTCATTGTTCAACTTTTTAATTACAGATCTAATTTCGTGAATTGTAAATTTAGCATCATCAATAGTATTTATATTTTTTGTCACATCTAAACGAATTTGTCTATGGTATTCGTTATCATATACTGGGTTATCAATCGGAATGATGTTTTCAATTAAATATTCAATGGTATCATTTAAATTTTTTGTAAAATAACCGTCACTTTTCTTTAAAGTGCTTAGCGTTGAACATTGTTTGACTTTATCAGAAGCTAATTTGTAAACCATGTTCCAAGGATTGTTAGTAGTAGTTAAATTGCAAATATTCTTCCATGATTTTATTTTTTCTACATTTATTTGTTTAAGAAATTGTTTTCTGTTCTCAAGATATAACCTTCTTCTCTCACCTCTAAGATTTTCATTATCCTTCGTTCTTTGGTATTTTCTTCTAAGAGCATTAACTTTTTTACGTAAAATGGTTAAATCTGTATTCCACCATGGAACTGTTTTTTGAAATTTTTTGAAACCTTTCTTCGAAGTTTTGAAAGATTGTTTACAAGAAAGTAACAAAGCATCTTGAAACATTTTCATAAAATTATTTAAATTGAAACAATGTTTAACTTTATTTGATAACTCGAAATCTAAATCAAGGTTCAGATGATTGCATTCAAACGTATTGGAAAAATTTTCTGTAATTCTAATATCAAAAACTTCATAATTTTCTTTCACAACAATAAATTTGTATCTTGGAAATGACACACTTGAATTAAAATTTTGAAAACAGTCAATGTCAAAATTAATAACACTGTGATCGGAACCACTTTCTGTTTCTCCACATTTCCAGTCTTTAATAAAAGAAGCAAATTTATTATTAGATAAAGTTAAATCTATCTTACTGCTACCTCTATTATTTATAAACGTAGGGATATCGTCTAAACTATTAACTACATGTAAGTCTTTTAATATTATAAACTCTTCTAACGTTCGACCTCTTGTATTTTTTATAACATCATTCCAAAACGTTGATCTTGAGTTACTGTCTAAGCAAAACACACAACCAAAATTTCCAATAAATTCAATAATATTATCTATTTTTTTCAAATCTTCTTCAATATTTCGGTTGATATCAAAATACATACTAACTATAAAAAATTTTAACTTATAGAATACAATTTCAATCAAAACAGTATCTTCGTCAGATAACTGTTGAATAAGAATAGCATCAACATTTTTATTATTAATTAAAATAGCTGCTCTTTGTCTTCCGTTTCCTATACTAAATAAACTGACACTATTGGAAATGCCTGCAATTTTGTTATTTAAAATATATGGTTCTTGTAAAAATACAAAATCCACATTATTTTCTGTTATTATGTTCATTAAATTATGCGTTGCGGTCCGTGAATGATTTGAATTTAATTGTATACACGATAATTTAGAT
>JARFJB010002524.1:85000-102500 GCA_036346205.1 Vesta saturnalis
CTTGTCTATGTGTCTTGTGTCTGTGTCTTTGTCTGGTCTTGTGTCTTGTGTCTGTGTCTTGTCTTGTGTCTGTGTCTGTGTTCTGTGTCTGTGTCTTGTGTGTCTTGTGTGTCTTGTGTCTGTGTGTCTGTGTCTGTGTCTGTGTTTGTCTGTGTGTCTTGTCTGTGTCTGTGTGTCTGTGTGTCTTGTCTGTTGTGTCTATGTGTCTTGTCTTGTGTCTGTGTGTCTGTGTGTCTGTGTTGTTGTGTGTCTATGTCTATGTGTCTGTCTTGTGTCTGTGTGTCTTGTGTCTGTGTGTCTGTGTGTCTTGTTTGTGTCTTGTGTCTTGTGTCTTGTGTCTTGTTATGTCTGTTGTCTTGTGTCTGTGTGTCTATGTGTCTATGTCTGTGTCTATGTGTCTGTGTGTCTATGTGTTTGTGTCTGTGTGTCTTGTCTTGTGTCTTTGTTGTGTCTGTGTCTGTGTCTTGTGTTTGTGTGTCTTGTCTTGTGTCTGTGTGTCTTTGTCTTTGTCTTGTGTCTATTGTCTATGTGTCTTGTGTCTGTGTTTGTGTCTATGTCTGTGTCTTGTGTCTTGTGTCTGTGTTTGTCTTGTCTATGTGTCTATGTTTTGTCTGTGTTTGTCTATTGTCTTGTCTATTGTTTGTCTATGTCTGTGTCTATGTGTCTATGTGTCTTGTGTCTATGTCTTTCTTGTGTCTTGTGTCTGTTGTCTGTGTGTCTGTGTTTTGTCTGTGTGTCTATGTGTCTGTGTGTCTTGTGTCTTGTCTTGTGTCTGTGTGTCTGTGTGTCTGTTGTGTCTTGTGGTGTCTGTGTGTCTTGTCTGTGTTGTCTGTGTGTCTTGTGTCTATGTGTCTGTGTCTTGTGTCTGTGTGTCTGTGTGTCTGTGTTTTTGTCTGTATGTCTGTGTGTCTGTTGTCTTGTCTTGTTTGTGTCTGTGTGTCTATGTGTCTTTGTCTATGTGTCTGTGTTGTCTGTGTCTATGTGTCTGTGTATGTCTATGTCTGTGTGTCTATGTGTCTGTGTGTCTGTGTCTGTGTGTCGTGTGTCTATGTGTCTGTGTGTCTGTGTCTGTGTGTCTGTGCTGTTGTCTGTGTCGTGTCTGTGTCTGTGTGTCGTGCTGTGTCGTGTGTCGCTGTGTCTGTGTGTCTGTGTCTGTGTGTCGTGTGTCTGTGTGTCTGTGTGTCTGTGTGTCTGTGTCTGTGTCTGTGTGTCGTGTGTCTGTGCGTGTCTGTGTGTCGTGTGTCTGTGTGTCTGTGTGTCTGTGCTGTCTAGTGTGCTGTGTCTGTGTGTCGTGTGTCTATGTGTCTGTGTCTGTGTGTCTGCTGTGTCTGTGTCTGTGTGTGTCTGTGTCGTGTCGTGGTCTGTGTCTGTGTGTCTGTGTCTGTGTGTCTGTGTGTCGTCTGTGTCTGTGTCGTGTGTCTGTCGTGCGCTGTGGTGTGCTGTGTCGTGTGTCTGTGTGTCTGTGTCTGTGTCTGTGTCTGTGTCTATGTGTCGTTGTCGTGCTGTGTCTGTGTGTCTGCTGTGTCTGTGTCTTGTGTCGTGTCTGTGTGTCTGTCGTGTCTGTGTGTCGTTGTGTCTGTCGTGTCTGTGTCGTTGTTGTCGTCTGTGTGTCTGTGTGGCATGTGTCTGTGCGTTGCGTGTGCGTGTGCGTCTGTGCGGTGCTGCTGCGCTGTGCGTGCGCGTGCGCGTGCGCGTGCGCGTGCGCGTGCGCGTGCGCGTGCGCGTGCTGGTGTCTGCGTGCGTGTGTGTCTGTCGTGTGTCTGTGTCTGCGCGTCGGTGTCGTGCGTGTCTATGCGTGTCGTCTGTGCTCTGCTGTGCTGCAGTGTCGTGCTGCGCGTGCTGTGTCTGGTGTCGGTGTCGTGGTGTCGTGCTACGTGCTGTGCGGTGTGCTGTGTGCCGTGTGTCTTGTGTCTGTGTGTCTGTGGTCTGTGTCATGCGTTGTGCGTCGTGCGTCTGGTGTCTGTGTGTGCTATGTGCTCGTGTTCTGTGTCGTGTTAACTGTGTGTGTCTGTGTGCTCTAGCTGTGTCTGGTGCTATGGTCATGTCGTGCTTCTATGTGTCTAACTCTGTCTTTGTGTTCTGTGTGTCTGGTGTCTATGGTGGTGCTGTGCTGTCGTGTCGTCTTGTGTCGTAGTGCTGGTCTATGCTGTTGCTGCTGTGTCTCGTGTTGCTGGTGTCTCGTGCTGTCGCTGTGGTCTGGTTGCGTCTGGGTCTGTGGTGTCGTGTCTGTGCGCTTGGTGTGCTGTGCTCGTGTGTTCGTGCCTGAGTGTCGTGGTGCGGTGCGTCGCGTGTCGTGTGGTCTGTGGATCATTATTGTTGTATCACGATCTCAGAATGTCTGTGAAACTTGGTTCCTGTGGCTGTAAGCGATCGTTGGAAATCATGTGCGAGACAGTTATGTCAGTTATGTATGCATTGTCTAACAGCTGCTGTCCGTGTGTCGTGTACAGCTTTCTATCGCTAAGTCTTTCTTGTTTGTGCCGTTTGCGGTGTCGTGTAGTGAGCTTGGGCTGGTCCGTGCGGTGCTTTGCCCGGTGTGTTGGTCGGTCGGGCGGTTGCCGGGCTGGGTCTTTGGTTTTGGGTGCTGGCCCCGGGGCTTTGTTTTGTTCTGTGGCGTGGGGTCGGTTCCGTGGCCGGCTGGGTGCTGCTTGGTCTTTTGTGTCATGGCTTTCGGTGCTGTGGCGGGCCCTGTGGCCTGTGGCTGGGTGCCTTTTCCCTTGTTTCGTAAATGTTTTTTGGGTTAAAAAAGGTCGTGTTTTCGTGTTTTTTTTTGCTTTTAAAGCTTTTTTAAGTGCGGGCATTTTTTTTGTTTTGTTTTTTATTTCACGGTTTTTTATGTTTTTTGCTTTTTTATTCTTTTTTTTGTCGTTTTGGCCTTGCGCGTGCGCGTGCGCGTGCGGTGCGCGTGCGCGTGCGTGGGCGCGTGCGCGTCGTGCGCGTGCGCGTGCGCGTGCGCGTGCGCGTGCGCGTGCGCGTGCGCGTGCGCGGCGCGTGCGCGTGCGCGTGCGCGTGCGCGTGCGCGTGTGCGCGTGCGCGTGCGCGTGCGCGTGCGCGTGCGCGTGCGCGTGCGCGTGCGCGTGCGCGTGCGCGTGCGCGTGCGCGTGCGCGTGCGCGTGCGCGTGCGCGTGCGCGTGCGCGTGCGCGTGCGCGTGCGCGTGCGCGTGCGTGCGCGTGCGTGTATGTGTGATGTATGTATCACGATAACTCCAGAAAGAAAATACGTACGTGTTTAAAACTTTGGATTTTAGCTTCTTTTTTTTTGGCTTAGAGCTGATTCGATTTTGGAAGAAATCCAGCGGCGGAGAGGGGGGGTTTATTAGGTTTTCAGTTTTCGTTTTTATCAAATATTTCTAAAACAGCTGCATATTCCAAAGATATAAAAATACCTAGATATAGACCTTATACATATCGACTAATTATATTCTATCCAATTTTTTGATACGACGCGTAATTTGGCGGCTAAGAAATCCTAAGGTAGAATTTGGAGAACTTAGGCGACTTGCGAAATCCGATAATTGCTGGGTGTAACTCATTTACAAACGACCCTGGTGTGTTTGAAAGAGTTCGGCAGTCAATGACAAGAAGATCGAACGCTTGTATCCGGGCTGAAGGAAGTCATTTCGAACATTTATTGTAGACTGAGCAACTTTACATGTACTTTTTGATAATAAAATATTGTTACTGTGGTTACTCAGTGCATCAGTGGTAAAGGTGTTAGACTTGCAAGTGAAAGGTAACAAGTTCGAATTTGAGAGTAGTCAAGTGCTTGAGAAAAAATCATAATATGTGAATTCGACTCAAATGCGAAAACAATTCTTCTCAGGACTAAGCCTGATGACGAAAGCAAAGTCCTTCCAAAACGTCGCGCTGTAAAAGCGACTGTGGAAATAGGGCGAAACATTCAACTAATAAGTTTAGCAGTAATAGGAATTTTGCACGTGAAGGGGCTTCCATGAAAAGAACGCTCCTCTGTGTGGTTAATCAGTGTTTACAGTTTATCGTTGCAACACTTCGAGCAATAGCCGTCTTTTGTTTAAGTGCCGTTTTCGACAGTATTTGATTCTATTAGAAAATGAAAGTATGTAGTTGAACTTTAAACTACTGATTCCGATTCAGGATATTAACATATAAAAAGTTATGTGTAAATTCCTGCTGACCGGACAACCGTTTTAAATTATTAAAACATTTCTGCAAAGTTATTAGTATGCATTTAAGTATTAACATAGGCTAAGCCATGCTCAACGGCAGAGTGTACAGACTAAAGGACCGCTCCTTTGGAAATACGTTTAGTAAGTATACGTCAATTATGCATTTTAAAATTGCCCCCAAATTTATGTGGCATATCAAAGTTAATTATGGAACACCATGTATCTTCAAGCAATTTTCAATTGCACATAGAAAATAAGTCAACTTGATTACTTATATTATTCACATTATCTGACGACAGTTTCAAAGTAGGAGACCGAGCAAACATTTTGTGGATTAAGCTATATCGATTAATTCAAAAGTATGAATTCGAATTATTCTTATCATTTAATGCTTTAATCAAGTTTGCACAGTTTTATATGATCTCAAAAATAGAAAGCTAAAAAAAGTATATTAAGGTATATGCTTACCTTTTTCACCACTTCTGTTTCCACAAAAAAGTTTGTTACCAATTCGCACATATTCGTGCTGACAAGAAATATCAAACACTTCAAATTTCAATAACAGACGGCAAACATTCTAAAATATTAAAAATGTAAGTTCTATATAAGTAAGAAAATACACTTACCTTATCGTATTTAATAATATTGAAAACACATCGTGGTCGATTGTAATCGTATACTTCAAGCAAAAAATTTATACTTTGTATGTTTTTGTTACGGATTATACATTGTGGGAGGTGAAATAGTAGGAGAAGGTGTTGTAGTTTTGGTAGGATATATTGGATCTACAGGGACTCCGTCATTACAGGGAATTTGCTCATATAAACCTTTGAAACCTCGCCTACACGTAAAACCATTTGTAATGAAAGCAATTTCTTCGTAACGATTACGTAGATCAAACGTCACTAAATATAACAGTATAGTATTACAAACCTATAAGTACTTAAATTTGTGTGCTAAAGAAACAATATTAACGTACTAATTTTCTAAAATACTTTAGATAAAATCACTTCATACGACATACTGTTAATAAAATTAGTTCAATTGATTTTGTTTGTATCCATGCTAATGTTCTTATATCGATAAAAGTACTGTGTTGTGAAGTTCTTAGATTACACTTAAACTATATTTAATAAACTGTATATTCACGAAAAAGATACGTTTTCTCTGACCATTTCACGACAAGAATTCTTCTCTTTCTGGCAATTTGTATATTTAGCAAAACAAATTGAACAATTCGACTAATTTTAGATCATCAGCAACATTAATTTAAAAACATAGCACATAATGCACTAGGGATAGTAGAGGCTAAAGGTGTACTTGTCATTTTAGAGTAAAGCAAATAATTATTTTGGCATATAAGTTTAACTAGTAAGCCGCCTTTTGAAAATCGAGATTGCTAAAGTCAACAAAGATAAGGAGATACTTCACAAACTGCCTATAAAAACCGTACAAGATGAGACAATTTCTAGGTAATCGTATGGTTACAGTACTTTCTGAGATATTGCTGTTGATGTATTTCAGGGGTCATTGTGACGAGTAGGTTGCTTAGAACTATTATTTCTTATTTGTGCTACAACTTTTTGTTTTCCTTTTTTTATATTTTTTAAAAATATAATGTGTAGAATTTAACGTCAAACGCAAACACTTTTACTTAATATTAGAACACGCAGGCACGTACGTACGCCCGCACCCGCACACATACGCTCCCAGCCACCCATCCACACAACCACCCATCAATGAACTTTGATCTTTGTAGCCTTACATGCTTTAGACACACGTTTCAAGCGTTAATTGAATCGCATGACAAGATGATAATGAGAGAAGCATACTAACTACAAAATCTGACGAACTGACTTCATTCCTAGAGCTCAACTTATGTTCACTTCTAAATCTACTGGATATTACAACGCTAAACTGAGCCAACATAATTCTTTACACTGTTTTGGGAATGAATTATTAAATACTTGAATTAACCGTCCATGATCATAGATAATTCCTTGACCCACTCGTGTTATCGTAACAAAATTTTCAAATGTGCCTTGGAGTGCATTGGAAATCCAAGAACGTTGATCTAGGCAAGGCATCAAATTTCCTTACGATGGCTAAAGTGGCACAGTAAGTGCACAGTAAGTAGCAATTGGTTTACAGAAATATATCTCCCATAGTTACGTTGATGAAATGTGTAGGGGATCGACAAAATGAAGGAAAACGTACGTTTAACGGAACACTGTAGATAAGGTAAGGGATAGATTATGCCGAACTAGTCATACGGAGGACAGGGTCTACCACAGAAACGTGCCTCATAATACGACGTTGTTTAGTTTGCTCGTCGGATGCCGGATATGCTCGTCGTACCAAAAATAAAATAAAATGAAATAATACTACCAAGCACAGCCGCATTTGGTCAGTGGTGTGATGATGTTAATAAACAACACAATATAATATACATAAATGTAAAATTTAATAACGAAATATAAGCAATGATATTCAAAAATATGTAAATCCATTAATTAAATCATATTAAAAGAAATAAGCATCTGCTGCTATAAAAGCAAAAGCTCTAATTTCCAAGCACAGTATTGTGCTACTTTTGGACATGAAATTGCAGTCAATTAAAATACAGGGTGCCAACTAAGAATGCGAGGTACTGTATCTGGGAAACTATCCATCGTAGAGGCTTGCGCAAAAAAAATTTTTACTAAAACGGCCAATAGAAAAACCCGGAAAATATTTTCATGTTTCTGAAATGGCCGCTAGGGGGCGTAACTGCAATCTTGAATCTAAAAGAGTGATGTTTCTGTGAATTCTGCTATATTAACCTAATAAAAAAATAACTGATCTTTGAAGTCGAGGATAATCTGAACTTTTTTTGTTTGCCACTTTTTGAGGTATCTATAAAAATAAAGTGGTGGGGGGTATTGAAAGGTTTCCTTAAATCACCCCCCGTATCATCGAAACGGCTAATCCGATTTTAACAAACTTGGGCGCATTGAAAAGAGCTTTTCTTGGGCTACAAATGTTAAAATAATTGAAGTTTTGTTAGTTTCACATGTTGACGCTAGAGGGTTTTGTTCGATATTCCGACAAAAACGGTTAATTTTCGCAAAAAAATTAAATGCATTCATATGACTTTTTTTCATGAACAAGTAGCTAAATGATGCCTAAACAAGCTCGCGAAAACCGCATCTCGATATCTTGTTCCTAACCTAAAATATCGGCCAAAGAAAATCTCTTAAATTTTTTTTTTTAACTATATTTTTCTGGAATTGTCTCTATTATGTAAGTTGTGGCCCTAAAAAGGACCGATTTAAAGGAGTAAGGTTTTTAATGCCCCCATAAATGCTTGAAATGCTAACCATCACGCTCTATGCATTGCTGAAGCATCTCATGACTAGACAAAACTGCAGCTTCAATTTCGGCTCTCGGTATGTTAGGTATTGCGTTACTAATCCGGTTTTTCATATCTTCTCTAGTAGTAGGTTGAGTCTGGAACACGATGTCCTTTAAGCGCCCCCAAAAATAAAAATCGAGGCAAGTTAAGTCTGGCGATCGCGGAGGCCATGGAAACAGACTTCCTCTTCCAATCTACCGCTGTTGAAATACTGCATTAATATGCTCTCGCACATTAATATCAAAACGTGCTGGGCAACCATCCATCTGCAAAAACAATTTTTGCCTTGTTTCCAGAGGCACATCTTCCAACAACAACGGTAATTGATTGGCCAAAATGTCAAGAAATACTTGCCATTTAGAGGTTGCTCCAAAAAATATGTCCCAATAATTCTGCCTCCAAGTATGACACACTATACATTTAAACTCCAACGTCCTTGACGCTGAGCTTCACGCAACCAATAATGATTTTCTGCAGACCAATAATGCATATTGTGCGGATTGACTCTCCCGTCGCTACTGAAGGTGGCTTCATCGGTCCAAAAAATTTGAATTAAGAATTCTCTATTTTCGCGTGTCATGCCTAGCATCCAATGGCAATAGTTCTAACCTTCGATCAAAATCTTCCTCTTCCAAGGCCTGATGCAATACAACATGATATGGGTGCATTCTTAAAGTAATTAAGAAAAGTTTAAACGAATACCTATATATTTTGATGGCCATTAGAACTTACCTATGGTCCTTCAAAATATTTTGAACCGTCGTCCGTGATATGCCCAACTCAGTGGATACTGCTCTTGTGCTAACATGAAAATTTCCTTCAATATAGCCCAGTACACGGTTAATATTTTCTTGTGTTCTTCCAATTCTTTGCCGTTGAAACGTAGGCCGAAAACTACTATTGGCTCGTAAGCTCGCCACTAATCGGGGAAAAACTCTTACATCGCAAGGATTCCGATTTGGTTATCGAGCCGCGTAAACTGTTTTAGCTACTGCGGCATTCTGAAGACATTCAAAATGAACCGCAAGCATATCAATAGCTTCATTATTCGTAAAACGTATTTTGAAAGCACAAAAATTGCTCAAAGTAACTGCGAAACTATTGGCAATTTGAGGACTATGTATGTTTTGTTTAGGTATCTGTTTTCATTGCCTGCTTCTATTAATTGTATTTTTCGTATATATCCATAGTGAATATGCATTTAAACAAACAAAAAATAGGTCTTTCGTGTAACTTTTAGCATTGCTTACTTGCCCATAGTAATTTCAAAAAGGGTGATTTTATTCTGGTGCATAAATTTACAAACATTTAAAATCGCAATTTCTAGGTGACCTATTCAGGGCCGAAATTGAAGCTGCAGTTTTGTCTAGCCATAAGAGGCGTCAGCAATACACAGAGTAATGGTCAGCATTTAGCATAATAGAAACAATTCCAGAAAAATATAGCTAAAAAAAAATAAAAATTTAAGGTATTTTCGTACAAAGTTTTCTTTGGCCAATATTTTAGGTTAGGAACAAGATATCGAGATGCGGTTTTCGCGAGCTTGTTTAGGCATCATTTAGCTACTTGTTCATGAAAAGAGTCATACCAATGAATTTAATTTTTTTGCTAAAATTAACCGTTTCTGTCGGAATGTCGAACAAAGCCCTCTAGCGTCAACATGTGAAACTAACAAAACTTCAATTATTTTAACATTTGTAGCCCAAGAAAAGCTCTTTTCAACGCGTCCAAGTTTGTTAAAATCGGATTAGCCGTTTCGAGATACGGGGGGTGATTTAAAGAAACCTTTGAATACCCCCCACCACTTTATTTTTAGATACGTCAAAAAGTAGCAAACAATAAAAGTTTAGATTATCCTCGACTTCAAAGATCAGTTATTTTTTCATTAGGTTAATGTAGCAGAATTTACAGAAACATCACTTTTTTAGATTCAAGATTGCAGTTACGTCCCCTAGCGGCCACTTCAGAAACATGAAAATATTTTCCAGGTTTTTGTTTTGCCCGTTTTAGTAATACCTTTTTTCCGCAGCCCTCTACGATGTATAGTTTTCCAGATACAGTACCTCGCATTCTTAGTTGGCCACCCCGTACATACAAAGTTACACTCAATTCTAATTACGCATTGATGAGAAAATGTAAACAGAAACAGTATTCATAATTGACCATTAACATACTTAAATTCCAACTAATCCAGCAGTTCAAAACAGTAAATAAACAAAACATAATAATTGTAGCTAACCGCAAGGGCAACTAATTAATTTGCAATCTATTATTCCCATATTGTAATAAATTATATAAAATAGACCACAAGAGTAAATTCCAGCGAGTATACGACAAAGGCATTTAGGTATTTAAGAAAAATGTTATGAGTAACAACTTATTAACCAAATATTCAAAATACCACAAAGGCAACAGGATATCCTTAAATAAGAAAGCGCTAATTGAATTACTTTAAATCAAATGACTAATAAACAGAAAAGGCATTTCAGAATCTATAATTTGATTTAAAACATAATAAAAAACGCGTTGGTCTGTTCACACCGTAAAAGTACTACTTCTTCAAAATACAAAAAAACCGAACGTATATATCTAGATTAATTTACCAATATTACCAATGCAATGATTTCCATTTATACCAAATGATACAGCAAATTACAATTTCGTTATGCTAAAAATAGATTCAATAACTCCCACGTATTAAATTTCTTTATAAATTTTAGATATGCAGGTAATTAGGATATTGTCGTTATCCCAGAAAATAATTTTCTTAGTAATTAAAATATAAATGAAAAAGTTACTACGATTACTTAAAAAGTTTGAAAAAAATTGGAAACTAACTAACATGTACTGAGATAATTTACAGATACAGTTAAAATACTACTTTCACGGCATTTCTTCTACATAAAAAGGTATTTACATTACAAATTGACATGTAGTTAAAGCAGATGTTTGCAGAAATTTGTCAAACTAAAATACGTCATACTTAACACAATTGTTAAGACTTGATCACATTTCATAGTAACGGACCGTTACAATAATGGCAAACAAATTGGACACAAAGTGCTACAAAATGTATTACAATGGTCATATTCATAAGGGTGGCGTGAAAAGAATGGTCCCCTGTAATTTGCGTCAATTTTATAAAACATGTTTATAAAGATATCTTTAAATGTTATAAAAGAGAAGAATCACTGAGTATAGAAGAAGTTGCCTCACTAGTTATACTATATTAGACAATAACAGCGAAATTGATGTTGACACTTGGACATATATTTTCACTTTCCGCAGTTTCCTGTGTGCCTTTTAAAGTAGTGTAATTATATATCAACATAATCGGGAAAATGGCGTTTACCTTGTAAATTTAAAGTAAATTGCATTCCAAAATGGTATAATCTGAAAAACAAAAATTGAGATTGAGCTTGATTTTTTGGCCTATGATTTTCAGGTTTATAAAACCATAAAATGAAATTGTCAAAGTTAGTACATGTAAGTGTACGTGTGCGTATGCGTGTACGTGTGTGTGGGTGGCGTGTGCGTGTGCTTGTGCGTGTGCATGTGCGTCTGCGTGTGCGTGTGCGTGTGCGTGTGCGTGTGCGTGTGCGTGTGCGTGTGCGTGTGCGTGTGCGTGTGCGTGTGCGTGTGCGTGTGCGTGTGCGTGTGCGTGTGCGTGTGCGTGTGCGTGTGCGTGTGCGTGTGCGTGTGCTTGTGCGTGTGAGTGTGTCTGTGCGTGTGCATGTGCGTATGCGTTTGCGTGTGAGTGTGCGTGTGCGCGCGTGTGTGTGTGCGTGTACGTGTATGTGTACGTGTACGTGTGCGAGTGAGTGTGTGTGTGCGTGTGCGTGTGTGTGTGTGTGTGTAGATAAATGTTCTAAAACATCTTGAAGATTATATGGTAATGATTTTAAGTATTTTTCTTCACAAAACTAATCGAATTCAAAACTTTGAACTAACCTTATAGAATGACATTCTGTAACTATACGAGTATTTATGTTTAAAGTAAGGACATTGAAAATAATATAGTTCAATAACTGTAAGTTAGAGATTGGTTTTTGTCTTATACTGTGTTTCTTTTTTCTTCGTTAACATATTAAGAACTGTATAGCTTTAAAGGGTTTTATAAATAACAAGCGGTATTTCGCTCTCCCCTCACCCTTTATTTTTTCTGAGAAAACAAGATGATAACGCAAAATACTCCCTTATCCAAAATCCCTTGTATAACATATTTCTTTATATATATATATATATATATATATATATATATATATATATATATATATATATATATATATATATGTATATGGGTGTCCCAATAGTGCGTATTCGGTCGATAGCCCTTAGTCATTAAACTTAGAAGATAAGTTTAAATACTAAAGTTGTCTATTTTGATAAGCTGCATAATCTAAAAATAGTTTGGTTTCACAGGGTGTAATATAAAAGCGGTACAATATAGAACTTTTGATTTTTAAATAGAACACCCTATATATTATTTTATTTTTCGATTCTCCTTATAATTTTACATCTTTTTTATAAAAAATACTTACAAGCTAAATCTTACAGTTTTTGAGATATTTGCAAAGTTAACTAAAAACTGACATTTTTATGTAGTAATTCAAGTAGGCGTATCTCAGTTATTTTTAAAGATAAAAAAATAATCTTGGGTATATAATTTATTCATACGTGAGCTTACTTTAATCTATTGTCAAAATTGGATTTCAATATACACGGTGATCACAACAATTAATTCAATAACATAAATTTGAAAATGCTGTATCTTCATTTTTTTAAATGGCACATACTATATTTTTTTAATGCCTTGTCTTCGTCTATTAGTCGGCTTTCATTTCTGTTAAATATGTTCTATACCTATCTCTAATAGTTTCGGAGATATTTAAGTTTGTTCAATTTTTTTCGTTGATAACACTGAAGAAGAGTAACATTAGTCGGTCAAAGCAGGCTATGAATACATAAGAAACTAAAAAACATATTAACTGAACACTTAAACACTTAAAATTATAATAAATGTTCAATGTGACCACCAGTTTGTTGCTGGCAAACATGAAGTCTTTGAATAAACGACAAATTTACTTTTCGTAATGTGGAAACATTTATATTTTAAATGACGTCTCTAATTCTTGCCTTCATATCATCTACAGTCGTTGAAGGAGTTTGATAGACTTTTTCTTTAATCCAACCCCAAAGAAAAAAGTCCAGCTTTGTCAAGTCAGGCGATATTGGGCCAGGAGATCAACCCTCTTCCAATCCATTTGTTTTGAAACCGAATATTTAAATAATTTCTAACGTTTCTGCTAAAATGCGGAAGAGCGCCATCTAATTGCAGCCACGTTTCTCTAAGGGTTTGTAAAGGTAAATCTTCAGTAAAAGTTTCAAATTCGTTGCGCAAGAAGTTTAAAAATGAATCTCTATTGACCGTGTTTTCAAAAAAATATGGTCCTATAATTCTTTCCCCAATAATTCCGGCCCAAACATTAAGTGTTGATGATCAACAGGAATTATAAATCTGGGATTCTCAGTATCGTAGTAATGGTAATTATGTCTATTAACGTATCCATTTTTGTGGAAAATAGCTTCATCAGTAAATAAGATCGTGCTAAAATGGTTGGGTTTTTCTAAATTTCTATTTATGGCCCAATTGCAAAAGTTTAATCTATTAACGAAGTCATCCTCCTCTAATTCTTGTGCAAGTTGGACATGGTATGGATGATATTTATATTTTTTATAATTCTATTAACTGATGTTTTTGAAACTCCAACTTCTAATTCCAATTGTCGGCAAGAAACGTGAGGATTTTCAATCACGGATTGAAGAACTAAATGTTCATTACCTTCGTTAATTGCAGTTCTTTCTCGTTATAAATTGTCTTCGTAATGAATACTGCCTGTTTGCTCGAAACGCTCTTTCAATCTTGCAATTGCTGAAACTTGCGGGTGTCGTGCATTTGGAAATTTTTGCTTATAAATTCGATGAGCTGAAAGACAATTTTTATCGGTGTCACCAAGGACGTAAATCATATTAACAAGTTCTTCTTTCGAAAAATTCATTTTGTAATTTAGGAAGAAAGTATACAATACTGTAAAGAACCAGCATCTTATACTTATATGTTTTAGAATAAATTAGGCACGGACCATCCTGTATGTAAAATTTCATAAGTTTACGCGATATTGCACAACAAATAATTTATTCATCACTGCTGACGTGTATTACTAAGAAACCGTAAGTTTCTGCACGTCAGAACGATTTTAACCAATCATGTAACGGTATTCCCCGCACGGTAGCCGCGAAGCCGCCCACGGATACCCCTTTATAAACTCGCGACGCGCATAATAAGAGGATGAATCGAAGTAGATTCCCGTTAAGCCGATATCCAGCAGCCGCCACCGTTAACCGTTCCAGAAACCAGTAGCCGCAGCCGTTCCGTCTGTTTAGAGTAAACACCGACCTGTTGTTCCCCGACGAAGAGTCCTTCGCGATCGGGCAACCTAAAGCTCAATACCGCGATTGAAAGACACGTAAGTGGTAAAGTTATACATTCTGACAATTCACATTCAAACACTGCAGACCGTAAATACTTCCGGGCTAAGCACCAGGAGTTTTACAAAGCACACAAACACCTAGAGGCACGCAGGGTAGATCCCGACGTATCTCGACCGTAAATACTTCGGGCTAAGCACCAGGAGTTTTACAAAGCACACAAACACCTAGAGGCACGCCGGGTAGATCCGAAGTATCTCGTCACCACTTGAGGGTGAAGGGTTGTTACAGGGCTGTAAAGACCTACGACCTTTCTCTTAGTATATACAGTAAAGACAGGCCATCGCCTTCGTTTTCTGGAAATTACTAAGACCCCGTTCGAAACTCACACACTTACTGCATACAGATAACACGTAATAACCACAGATGGTGTCTTTGATTAGTAGAGGAATACCTCCATAACCTGTAGTATAAATTTGTATATAAATATAACCATCGTAAATACCGGGTGCGAGAACGTTTGTAAATAAATTAAAGAGTACGTAGATTATTCGACCTTTACGTAAACCACTTAAAATAATATTAAGTATTTCGTTCCCTAGTTTAATTATCAATAATTAACCTTAGTATAGAGTAAGTAGTATAGAGAGTAATTCATTTAGTTAGATAAATAATCTAATTGCCTACATTAAACCGGTAATAATTAAAGAAAGATTGTCCGAATACATCGAGGTCGTATACGAGCATTTCGCGTGTATTACTTCCAGGGAGTAGAACATCCTTGCTGCAGCGCTTCAGAGTTACTGGCATACAAACACGATATCGATTTTCTCAAACGAATCGGGTTCAATGCGCTGGCGCTTCGAGCAACCACTGCATCGAACACCACTCGCGCTACCGTACATACAGGACCGTATCCTAAACTGTATCTTTTAGGTAAGGATTAAGTTAAAAAGACTATTTTGTTCACAGAAGCGATTACGCACCCAGTGACACCAGGACCTGGACAAGGAAGTTCGCATGTACATATTTTGTTGAATACGTTCTTATTTTCTTTATTGTAAATATTTATTTAATATACCTGTTAAAAATGCTTTACGAATTTTATTTAAGGTTACAGTGTTAAGCCCATCCAATAATCACTACGAACCACACCCCGTTTATAAAATAAACCCGATTGAGCAAAGCCGAGGCAAAGTAAAACCGCGCTGGGTTACCAAACCAGAAGGGCGCGATATTTTATATAAATAAAATTGCACCTAAAAGTAAGGGAGCATTACAATACTACACAAATATTAGCACTGTTTGACAAGTTTGATTTCTTCATTTGTTTTCGTTCATCTTTTGTTTTACGCTCTTTTGATTAAATTGTTTAATTTTACGATGAATCGTTTAAAGACATCTCAAATATCTCTTAAAAATGGTGGTTTCATACAATATTTATTATAATTACAATTTATGTATTTCAGTTTCTTATGTATCCACAGCTTGCTTTGACCGACTAATGTTACTCTTCATCAGTGTTATCAACGAAAAAAATTGAACAAACTTAAATATCTCCGAAACTATTAGAGATAGGTATAGAACATATTTAATAAAAATTAAAACCGACTAATAGACGAAGGCAAGGCGTTAAAAATATAGGGTGTACTAATTAAAAAAAGGCAGATATAGCAGTTTCAAATTTACGTTGTTAAATTAATTTTTGTGATCACCCGTTTATTCAAAGACGTCATGTTTGCCAGCAACAAAATGGTGGTCACATTGATCATTTATTATAATTTTAGGTTGCTTTGACCGACTAATTTTACTCTTCTTGAGTGTTATTAACGAAAAAAATTTAACAAACTTAAATATCTCCGAAACTATTAGAGATAGGTATAGAACATATTTAATAGAAATGAAATCCGATTAATAGACGAAGACAAAGCATTAAAAAAATATATTGTGTGCCATTTAAAAAAAATAAAGATATAGCATTTTCAAATTTATATTATTGAATTAATTTTTGTGATCACCGTATATATTGAAATCCAATTTTGACAACGGATTAAAGTAAGCTCATGTATGAATAAATTCTATACGAAAGATTATTTTTTTATCTTTAAAAATAACTGATATACGCCTACTTCAATTACTATATAAAAATGTCAGTTTTTAGTTATTTTTGCAAATATCTCAAAAACTGTAAGATTTAGCTTGTAAGTAATTCTTATAAAAAAGATGTAAAATTATAAGGAGAATCGAAAAATAAAATAATATATAGGGTGTTCTATTTAAAAATCAAAAGTTATCTTCTAAGTTTAATGGCTAAGGAGTTATCGACCGAATACGCACTATTGGGACACCCTGTATATATATATATATATATATATATATATATATATATATATATATATATATATATATATATATATATATGTATATAGATTTAAAGAATACGTTAGGTTTGGAACATTCACAAAATTTTTTAACTTTCTGACCTTTTTTGATATATTTCCATGCTTTAAAATTTTGTTTTTGTGAACTGGTGCAACTAAAGATGATCTACTGAAAAGTACTTTAACCACTTGATTACCTTTAAAATGTTATGCCGTGCACATTATGTCTCAAGAGGGAAAAAGCACGAAATTAAGTTTAACTTACACGCTCCTCTATGCAAACTTTTCCCGCAATATCGGTAGTGATTTCCTAATAATAAATAATCTCTTTGGCATTGGTAACTATTTTCAATGTCAAAATCTAGAAAATAAAGTCTTACTGCACAATAACCATGTTGCGCTTTAAACCTAAACAGAAAAAAAATAATTGTATAACAAATACTTTTGTAAAGAATTAATTGATACAAACCTAAAACAAGCATTTAAGCCTTTACGATACAAATAAGGATATTCAGGACTGTAAATGTATCCTCTAATTGAGTCAGCTTGTGTGCATTGGTAGCTTAAGGGTTTACTGGTTATACCATTGCATTTAGATATTTCTCGCCATAAATTTTCATTAGATATTATTCTTAGCTGTGCAATACTCCAAGATCTACATTTATGAATGTCGTTAATATTACGACTATCTAAAATGAACTCGGAAGTATCAATATACGTGGTCTCTTCTCTATCATCTTTTTCATTTTCATCGATATCCTCAAACACATAAACATATCTAACAACGTCAGGATCGTATTCATCTAGATAAGTATTTTCTTTAGTTAAACGTGCTTTTTTCAAATTATTTTTATAACTATTAAGTCCTAATTTACGATGATGCTCATGGTAGTAGTCAGATGTCACTAGTTTTGGTGCAACTCGTTCAGGACAATCATCCTGCCTTACTTCTAGTATAAACCCTGTAAAGTTGCTCCGATTGACTCCACTATTGAATTTGAGTGTTTTTAAAGTATTACTAGATCGGAAGTCAAACGCCGATATCAAGTTTAAACCTGTCTGGCAACCGCAAATATATTTACCATCCA
>JARFJB010002524.1:107500-302500 GCA_036346205.1 Vesta saturnalis
TGCTCTGTCTTCCATCACGTCCAGTTTATTGTTTATTTTTTCCAATAATTTCTTCATGTTCTTATTTCCGTGTAAACAGTAAGTCTATTTACATTTTTTTTTAAGTTGAAGGTTAATAGGTAAAGTGAAGGGATTTAGTAGCTTCCAAACAAAGAAAAAAATTAAGGTGAAAGAGTGGATAATTAATTAAAGTTCTAAAATTAGTAAGTAAAGGAAGTAAAGAGGAACTGATAACAAAGAAGAAAGGTAGGACTAGAATTAAGCAGGAAAAGGCAAAAAAATAGAAAATAGTAGAACTGAAACGCTGATAAGTGAGCGACCAATAAGGCCAAACAAATGTGAATTGCAAAGAAAGATAAGCAGTAAACATAAATAAACTACAGGACAGTACTGAAAATATTTGAAATTTGTTTAAACTGAATACAAAGATTATTTACATAGTAAAATAACACAATGTATATGAGTTGAGAGAGAATGAAAGTGTGTAAAGTATTCTGAGTGGATATAAGAATTATAGCATTTTGAAGTGAAATTAGAGGATTTAAAGAATGGTGGTAACTAAATAAAGTGAAAAAGGTGGATAAAGTGCGGAAAAATTGTATTACCACGTCAAAACGGATCTCGATTTTTATGGGAGTCGAACTATATTATTTAGAATTTTGAAATCACTGGTTTACAAACACAAACGTGTCAATGGACAGAAATTTTTTTGTGAAATGAAACACGTCGTTGTAATCAAAATTAAGTTTCTCAGAAAATTTCTGCAGTTCAGACCAAGATGTTAGATTTGTGTACCTAGACGAAACATGGATTTATCACAATGGTTTTAATATCCATCGTTGGGTACACGATTCTAACAGCGAAAGTAATCCATCTAAAATTAAAACTGTGACTATGTTCGATTCGCAGAACAAAGTTCTGGATTATCATAAAACTATGAATAGGGACTGATTTCAAAATTGGGCGACTGTTGCGCTTCCCAACCTACCCGAAAATTGTGTGGTGGTTATGGATAACGCACTATATCATTCAGTGCAGTTAGACAAGCCACCCTCATTTTCTAATCAGAAAGATCAGCCGCAGGATTCGTTGGTTACACACGGGGTCGAAATTGATGGCAAAATTACAAAAAAGCAACCGCGGGACAGAATTCAAACTTTTAGGCCCAAAGGGAAAAATTATACAGTTAATATTTCAATTAAGCATGAGTATGAGGTTTTACGATTACCATTGTCAATATAACCCTATTCAAATGGCATGGGGTTGAGAAAAATGTGACCTTCACGATTTGACCTACTTTGTACCGAAGTTGTACATTTTAACAAAATAGGAGAATCATGTGTTAATATATCTGCCCTAATCGGCTTCAGGGTTTGAAATTTATCAAAAATATTTCTTAAATAATAATTTCTTAATTAAAATTAAATAAATCAAGTAACACACTTTAATGCTAATTGTGCATCCTCTTTTTAAATACATTCAGAACGAAAATAGGCAACATTGTAGAAATAAAGGCAGTAATCCATGTCTGGATCTGGATCTGAATCTAATAGAAGGGTGACCCTTAAAAGATCTCTGCACCTTGACCACCGCTAGCCATTGTCCTTCCTTCGTTTTGAAGTGCAACTACTTCCTCTCAAGCCAGCCGGTTTCCTTTAGGAATCTGATTCGCGTGTTGGAAGGTAAGTTTGCAACCTCGGACAGGCTAGTTCAGACGTCCCCCAGCATGGATCTTCGTAATTGAACGGGGCACGGGCAGTGACATAGTACATGTTCCATTGACTCGTCCTCTCCTTCGCAGCCTCTGCAGGCAACGTTCTTTGTTATACCAATCCGTTGTAGGTGTTTATTTAGCTTGCTGTGGCCGGTCAGTATTTCCATATATATATATATATATATATATATATATATATATATATATACAGGGTGCGGAATTAGTGCGTCGGAGTACGATATATCCGTTAAATCGTTAATTTCTGAGATATTTTCAATTTAATAACAGAAAGATTTTTTTTTAAATTTCTGTTATAACAAGTTAGTCGTGAACAAATAAAAGTGTGACAAATTATTATAAAAAAAATCAAAAAACATCGGTTATTAAGACAAAATTCTTATAAAATTAATTAATTTCATAATAAATGTTCAAAATGTCCACCGAAAACATTAATACAGCATTACAGTCGATCTTCAAATTCTTTATTCTCATTTCTTCAAATTGCTACATTAATACTCTGGAATGCTTCTCGTATTCTATTCTTCATATCATCTTGTATGGTTGGAGGTATTTGATATACACGGTTTTTCACATAACCCCACTTGAAGAAGTCAATTTTACTTAACTCTGGTGAACGAGGTGACCATGCAATGGGTCCTCCTCTTCCCACCCATCTTTCAGGAAAATGGGTATTATGAATTACTCTAGTGTGATGTACCGGAGCTTCATCGTGTAACAACCACATTCTTTGACGAATGTAAAAGGAACGTTTGCCAACAGTAGTGGTAAACGATTTTCTAAAAAGTCCAAATAAACCTGACCATTCAGTTTGACTATAAGTTGCTATAAGATGGGGATTACTTGTCGAATAAAAATGGAAATTGTGTCTATTCACAGTTCCATTTTTATGAAACCTGGCTTCGTCTCCAAAAGGACAAAATCAAAGAAATCCGCCTGATTGTGGATTTGTTGTTGAGCCCATCCACAAAAAGCAACCCTTCTGGGATAGTCATCCACAAGTAACTCTTGATGCAACTAGAATTTGAATCCCGCATTTTGTTTACGGACGAAGCAAACTTTTCGGGAAATTCCATCCAGAATTTTCATAACAATTTGTGGGAGGAAGAAAATCCATATTCAATAACCGAAACCCATTTTCAGCACCAGTTTTCAGTTAACTTATTGGCAGGAACTATTGGTAACTATTTTATTGGCCCCTACTTTTTTCCCGGACGACTTGATGGACAGTCTTACCTCAACTTTCTTCAACAAAATTGCCTTTGCTGTTAGAGGATGTTCCTGTAGCAACAAGAACATGCACGATGGTGCACCAGCGCATTTTAGTTTAATGATTCTGAACTACCTACAAGCTGTTTATACAAATCTTAACAGCTTGTATTTTTTTTGTGGGGCCATCTTAAGTCGTTAGCGTGCACACGTTCTATTAATACTGTTGCAGAATTGAGAGACAGAATAGTTACAGCTTGTGACACAATTAGAAATACCCCGGAAATATATCAACTCGTGCGTAGTTCCATGAGCAGAAGAGCGGAAGCGTGTATATTAAGTGAAGGAAGCCATTTCAAACAATTTTTGTAATGCCTAATAGTTTTATGTTATTTGTTGTAATTTTAAAATCACCAAGCTGACGTGAAACACTTACTATAACGTTTGTTTTGTGTTTAATACTTACATAATGTAGGTTTTGTTAAAATTTATGTATTAACTGTAGTGTTAATAAATTGTTAATACAACAATAAATAAAAAACGGTGTTTTCTTTTGTTAAATGGCCATTTTTCTCAAAAACGATTAACTTTAGCGCTTTTAACCAATAGTACCTTTTTTGTGTAGAACATATGGACGGCTCAAATACGCATGTCAAAATCTGATTTGTTTCAATGGCTTAGAAGTTATGGGAATTACAACTCACATTCTACCCAACATTTTCGCCACTGACTTTTTTAAATATTTTATTTTTAAGTAAAAAACGTGGGTAAAAGCTTAGCGCTGTATCTCAAATGTTTTAGAGGTATTGACAAAAAATGAAATAAAAATTAAATTTTGACACCCCGTATCTTAATGCGTTTGAGGATACATGTTAATAAGAAAAAAAGTCTTATTTTTGATGTAGAATCAACTCCTTCAGTATCGGCATATCATTAACAAACACCCTGTATATGATGTTATCAAAAAAACACGATCTATGCAACAACCTATATTTTCCATATTTAACCAGCCCACACTACTTAATTTATGGTCAAAACGGTCATTGTTTTTTATTCCGAGTATCAGACGTGGACAGCAATTTTGGATTTTCTGATTTTTTTTTGTAGTATTCTCTGTCAAGACAAGGTCCATAAACAACAGTAATTAAATAAGGAAATCACTAATGACTCACACAACATGGTTTTAGTTTTCTTACTCAAAAGATATTTCATTGTGTACAGTTGTTTGATGCTGCCTACCATAAACTTTTTGCGTTAATTTATTAACATCTGTTCTAAACCTCATATCCACATCTATAATAAAACCCAAGTTCTTAACCTCATCTTTAATTGACAAAACGGAGTCATTAATTTTGATTTTAAGGGTTTGTACTACTACCAAACATTGTTTTTTCCTCCCAAAGATTAAAACCGCCGACTTATTCGGATTTATTGTTAACATATGCCGCTCGGAGAAGTTAACAAGATCATTTAGGTCATTATTGATTTCCAATGTAGTTTGGTTAAAATGTGCAGAGCAGTTCCTCAACACAGATGATAAATTACACGTATGGATAGAAAATAATAAGGGATCCAGAATGGAACCTTGCGGCATGCCAGTCTCAAGTTTTCATATACTAGATTAACTTCCATCCAAGCGAACACATTGCATTCTACGTTTTAAGTAATTTCTTATTAGTTGATATAAGTCACTGGAAAAACCAATATGAGGGAGAATAGCTAAAATTACATCAGGATAAATAGTGTCAAACGCTTTAGAATAGTCAAGTAATATCAAGGCAGTAAGTTTGTTATCAGTAGCGCCTATAGTATCACCAATAATTTTGGAAAGAGCTGTAACACAACTATAACCAGTTCGATAACCAGATTGGGTAGCAGGTGAAATATTGAATTCGTTTAAATGCTTAGTTTGTAAGCTAGTTATTTTGTCCAAAATTTTAGAGAGAACAGGCAGAATACTTATTGGTCTTAAATCTTTACAATTTGTAGGAGGAGTAACCTTAGGTAAAGGATGCACCACAGCTTCTTTCCGGCACGAAGGAAAAACGCTTTCTAGTAAACGGTAATTAATAATATGAGAAATATACGGCATTGAATATGACGAACAGTACTTAACTAATTAAAATACGGATAATACGATTTAAGCATTTTCAATCCTATGTAAATAATTTTTAGGGTGATTTGTATTAAGAAAAGTTATAATGAAAAATTACGTAAAATTAAATTTTCTTTTAAGAATATGTCTACACATTTTCTTAAAGATAAATAGTTATTCCGATATGAAAAAAAATTTAACTAACATTCAAATTCTGCTTTAGGACTTTTTTGCAGTTAAATTACACTAGAAAGTAATTAATGTTTAAGGTCTATATGTTAGTATGTTTGTATCCCTAAAATATGCAGCACCTTCAGAAATATATGATAAAAACCAAAAATATCACCTAATAACCACCCCTCTTCACCACTGAATTTCTACCAAAATCTGGTCAGTTCAGGAGAAATGAAAACAAGCTTAAATACGAAAACTGAAGTACGTACGTATTGTCGTTCTCGAGTAATCATGGACACAAACATATGTAAATCCAGACATACACGCACGCACGCACGCACATACACAGGCGCGTGAAGTTCTACAGATTTTAAGCATTCTTTTTGTTTTATTTTTGGACAAAAATATTGTTTTTTTATAAAAGCATTGAGTTATATGAACATCTGGTGTTCTTTGCTTTTATTGCTGTGTAGGGACGGCATAAGAATTTTCCTGCAGCAGAGGCCAACCAATTACACGTCCCGTGTAATTAAGTTTAGTTATTCATTGAAGTTTATTATAGTATTTGCTTATAGTTAGGTAGTCTTTCATTTAGTCATTTATAGTTATTTTGTGGTTTAAGGACAGTTAAGATAGGTTAGGCATAATGACGATTAAGAGAAGACGAAAATACTGCGAGTGCTTGTTGGAGTGTGTGTTTATATGTATAAATTTGCACTGCAGAGTGAACGTTCCCAAATATTGCTGATAAAATACCAATTAAAGTTAATTCTTGAATTTCAGTCAAAGAAATATAATGAAGATTTAATTAGGAAACGTAATGCATATTTAATAGACACAGATACACAGATACGCCAAAAAAGGGGTTGAAAGTAAATTCAATTTAAAATTCAAAAATTAAACGAATAAATATATAAACTACAACTGGTAAAACCTTGCACAGAATTAGTTTCAAAAGGTACCGATTTTGACACCACCTGTCAATGAAAATAAGGATAAATTTAGCATTAATTATGACTGAATAAAGAATTTTAAAGTACATAATGTACACAAACGCACAAGCACACGCACACGCACACGCACAGGAACCCGCACACGAACACGCACACGCATCCGCACACGCACTCACACACGCACACGGACACGCACACGCACACGCACATGCACATGCACACGCGCTCGCGCACGCACGCTCACCCGCACACGCACAAGCACACGAACACGAACACACACACACACGCACACGCACACGCGCGGACACTCAGTGTGAGTCTGAGTGTGGGTGTGAGTGTGAGTGGGAGTGTGAGTGTGAGTTTGAGTGTGCGTGTGCGTGAGCGTGTGCGTGTGCGTGTCCATTTGCTTGTGCTTGTGCGTGTGCGCGTGCGCGAACTCGAACGCGAACACGAAAGCAAACGCCAACGCTAACGTGAACGCAAACGCGAACGCGAACGCGAACGCGAACACTAACGAGAACGCTAACGCGAAAGCGAACCCAAACGCGAACGCGAAAGTAAACGCAAACTCGAACGCGAACGCAAACGCAAACGCGAACGCGAACTCGAACGCGAACACGAAAGCTAACGCGTACGCGTACGCGAACGCGAACACGAACGCGAACGCGAATGCGAACGCGAACGCGATCGCGAACTCGAACGCGAACACGAAAGCAAACGCGAACGCTAACGTGAACGCGAACGCGAACGCGAACGCGAACACTAACGAGAACGCGAACTCGAAAGTAAACGCAAACGCGAACGCGAACGCGAACGCTAACGCGAACTCGAACGAGAAAGCGAATGCGAACGCGAACGCCAATGCGAACGCGAACGCGAACGCCACAGCGAACGCGAACGCGAATGCGAACGCGGACGCGAACGCGAACACGAACGCGTACACGAACGCGAAGGCGAACGCGATCGCGAACGCGAACGCGAACACGAACGCGAACGCGAACGCGAACACGAAAGCGAACGCGAACACGAACGCCAACGCAAACCGCAACGCGAACGCGAAAGCGAACGCACATACACACACACACTCACACACACACACACACACACATACGCACACGCTCACGCGCACGCAAGCACACACTCATGCAATCACGCACGCACGCGCGCGCACGCACACACACACGCACACACACACGCACACACGCACACACGCACACACGCACACAAACACACGCACACGCAAACGCGAACGCGAACGCGAACGCTAATGCGAACGCGAACGCTAATGCGAACGCGAACGCGAACGCGAACTCGAACGCGAACACGAAAGCGAACGCGTACGCGTGCGCGAACGCGAACGCGAACACGAACGCGAACGCGAATGCGAACGCGAACACGAACGCTAACGTGAACGCGAACGCTAACGAGGACGCGAACGCGAACGCGAATGCGAACGCGAACGCGAACGCTAACGCGAACGCGAACGCGAACTCGAACTCGAACTCGAACGCGAACGCGGACGCAAACGCGAACGCGAACGTGAACTCAAACACGAACACAAACGCGAACGCGAACGTGAACTTGAACGCGGACTCGAACGCGAATGCGAAAGTAAACGCAAACGCAAACGCGAACGCGAACGCAAACGCGAACGCAAACGCGAACGCAAACGCGAACGCGAACGCGAACGCGAACTCGAACGAGAACGCGAACGCGAACGCGAACGCGAACGCGAACGCGAACGCGAACGCAGCGCGAACGCGATCGCGAACTCGAACGCGAACACGAAAGCAAACGCGAACGCTAACGTGAACGCGAACGCGAACGCGAACGCGAACACTAACGAGAACGCAAACGCGAACGCAAACGCGAACGCAAACGCGAACGCGAACGCGAACGCGAACTCGAACGAGAAAGCGAATGCGAACGCGAACGCCAATGCGAACGCGAACGCGAACGCCAAAGCGAACGCGAACGCGAATGCGAACGCGGACGCGAACGCGAACGCGAACACGAACGCGTACACGAACGCGAACGCGAACGCGATCGCGAACGCGAACGCGAACACGAACGCGAACGCGAACGCGAACACGAAAGCGAACGCGAACACGAACGCCAACGCAAACCGCAACGCGAACGCGAAAGCGAACGCACATACACACACACACACACACACATACACACACACACGCATACGCACACGCTCACGCGCACGCACGCACACACTCATGCAATCACGCACGCACGCGCGCACGCACACACACGCACACATAACGACACACGCACACATGCAACACGCACACAAACACACGCACGCAAACGCGAACGCGAACGCGAACGCTAATGCGAACGCGAACGCGAACGCGAACTCGAACGCGAACACGAAAGCGAACGCGTGCGCGAACGCGAACGCGAACGCGAACACGAACGCGAACGCGAATGCGAACGCGAACACGAACGCTAACGTGAACGCGAACGCTAACGAGGACGCGAACGCGGACCCGAACGCGAACGCGAACGCGAACGCGAACGCGAACGCGAACTCGAACTCGAACGCGAACGCGGACGCAAACGCGAACGCGAACGTGAACTCAAACACGAACACAAACGCGAACGCGAACGCGAACGTGAACTTGAACGCGGACTCGAACGCGAATGCGAAAGTAAACGCAAACGCGAACGCAAACGCGAACGCGAACGCGAACGCGAACGCGAACGCGAACGCGAACGCGAACGCGAACGCGAACGCGAACGCGAACGTGAACGCGAACGAGAACGCGAACGCGAACGCGAACGCTAGCGCGAACGAGAACGCGAACGCGAACGAGAACGCGAACACGAACGCGAACGCGAACGGGAATGCGAACGCGAACGCGAACGCGAACGCGAACGAGAACGCGAACGAGAACGCGAACGAGAACGCGAACACGAAAGCGAACGCGAACACGAACGCGAACGCGAACTCCAACGCGAACGCGAAAACGAACGCACACACACCGTACACACACTCACACGCACACACACACCGCGCATACGCACGCCCACGCGCACGCACGCACACACGCACGCACACACGCACGCACTACGACGCACGCGCGCGCACGCACACACACACACGCACACACGCACACACGCACACACGCACACACGCACACACGCACACGCGCACACACGCACACACGCACACACGCACACACAAACACTGGCACACGCATACGCGCACGCACGCACACCCACACACACGCACGCAAGTACGCACCCACGCACGCACACACACACATACACAGACATACGCACACATACACACACATACATACTCACAGACATACACGCATATCCACGCGCACACCCACACGCACACGCACACGCACACGCACAGGCACAAGCACACGCACACGTACACGCACATGCACACGCACACGTACACGCATACGCACACGCACACGCACACGCACACGCACACGCACACGCACACGCACACGCACACCCAGACGCACACGCACACCCACACGCACACCCACACGCACGCACGCACACACGCACGCACGCACGCACGCACACACACGCGCACGCACACACACGCGGCACGCACACACGCAGGCACGACACTCACGCAGGCACGCACGCACGCACTCACGCACACACGCACGCACGCACGCACGCACACACACACACTCACACAAACAAACAAACAAACAAACAAACAAACAAACAAACAAACAAACAAACAAGCAAACGCACACACATCCAGACATCATGACGAAACTTGGCCAAAATTTGTAAAATGAGCTAACAAGTCGATTTATCGATAATAAAAAAATCTATTGCATAACCTTCTATACCTACATATGTATATGTAGGTTGGATGGTAAAAATTTTCTGCAATAGCAAGGGTTTAAAAATATTAAGAATAAATGATAGTATAGATGTAAAACTGTTTAAAGGAAACATTTTAATGGAGAGTAACAATCTCCGTGGATCATTATGTAATTTCTAACACATATACTATCGTGTCTTTCATTTACCTGATAAGGAATAAATCGTATAAATCCGATCATATATATAGAGGAGTGACTTTATATGTAACTTTAGTTCGGGCGCTTAGGATGATGATTGCACGAGTGTGGAAACGCGGTAGATTTTTTGTAGTGTTTTAGTGTGCGATTTTATATTTCTCATTTGAGACGTGTGTTCATACAAATTACGTTGTGAATGTGTATATTATCAGAAATCAGCAACCCCAAGAGTCATTGTAGTTTACTAACATTCTCTAACAACTTAATATTGGTCCACACCTACAAATGTTTAACAAATGAAAGTTTTAAAATTACACTTCATATTTCCTTATATCGTTGACATGGTTCATGTTTATTGTTAAATTTTCAAAATTAAAATATAAAGACTCAGGTCAGCACTAAAATTATCATATATATTTATGACGTACACCTTGTAAGAGACAGAGTCAATACATGGTACGATCGTGAGATCGTATTAGCAAAATGATATAAATAATTTCATACCTAAAATGAGAAAAAGCTTTATCTATTTAGTTCAAAGCTGCACTCTCAAATCATAAAAAATTCGAATTTTTCTATTTGCAATTTAATTGTTGGTCGTATAATTTGTGACAGAAGTAACATTTATAAATCGTCAATTACCAACTCATTTCGTTCACTTTTGGTTTATAGATTACAACCTTTAAACTTTAAAAATATTCCAAAACAAGTAATATGTTCATATCTATTTTATGCAATATTTAGTAGATTTTTATCTGTAAGATAATTATATACCTAAAAAGTAAAATAGGTAAGTTTGTATTAATTATATTAAGAAAAGTAATCCGTATACGTAAAATAACTTTTGAATTATTATGTATAAAATATTCCACTTTCATAAAAACAACATTTGTAAGTTTTTTCGAGTCGCAAATATTTTGAAACTCAAAGCATTCGTGAACGAGAAGTAATTTCCAGTAATTAATTCAAGCATGTGGGACCCAGTAAGAAAATATCCCAAATATATCCGTTGGTATTGACAACGGGAAATTTCCGAACGGAAATCGCCCGTGGTTGTTGACGGGATATTTCAATAATATCATACGTAATAAATGAGTAAGTACATTACGAGTTGTTTAGAATGGGATGGTACAATAAACAATTTAAATTCTCCAAATTTCCTATTTGTAATGTAATTGTTAAACATATTGCGACACAAGGAATATTAATAAATCGTCAATTACTAACTCTTTTCAGTTCAATTTGTTTATATACTACTATCTAAAACTTTAAAAAGTTTCCACTGTATTAAAAAAATTCCAAGACAAATAATTTTTTCATGTTTTATAAAATATTTAATGGGTTATTATTACCTGTAAACTTCTCATATACCTAAATAATGGAGTATATCAATTCTTGTAATAAATTAAATCCCAATATATCACCAACTTTGGAATTGTGTAGTAAATCATACTTGTTGAATGAGTAATGGATAATCATTATTTTAATTATACTTATTTACCACGGAACAGTAAACCTTATGTAAACTCGGAGAAAAAAAGATAGACATAGATTACTTCAACAGGAAAACTACACATTTTCCAAAATATGTGCCTTATCACTATTTATTTTTAAGAAATATTAAAGTTAAAATTATAGGATGATAATATACGTAAATGTTATAAAATTAATCTTTAAACTGTGTGTTGAGTAGCTCGTGATTATCGCAGAATTGCTATTAATGCGTATCTTTGGATTGTGATTGAACTGTAAATCTACGATAACATCTGAAATAGTAGTATATAAGACAGCTCACTTCTTCTCAAACCATAATTGAGTTAGATTTGTCAAAGTGAACTATAATTTGTGAAAAATGGGTCGGTGGAGTAACACCAACAGGTTAGCTACCCTTTATCATTCATATAATGTAATTTATATTTATTTAATTAAATTAATAATTTTTAACTTTATTTACAGAATAAATGGAACACATGGTCACAACCATGTTCATTCCCCAAATGGTACAAATGGAAATGGAAAGCTAAAGCCAAAATTGACTTCAGGCAGTTTCGATCAGGAAAATAGGGACAATTATGAGTTTGGAAAATATGGTTACGGCAAAAACCACGTTAAACTGCTTCATGTATTCAGAGACGGGCCATTGCACACAATAAGAGAATTCGAGGTCGATACACATTTAAAATTAAACACCCAGAAAGACTACTTAGATGGAAATAATGCAGATATCATCGCGACAGACACACAGAAAAACACAGTTTTCGTTTTAGCTAAAAAACACGGCATTAAAACACCAGAAGAATTCGGTTTATTAATCTGCAGTCATTTCTTGTACATGTACCGACATGTAGAAGAAGTTGAGGTTTCGCTTGAAGAATATCCTTGGGAACGATTACAAGGTGACGGACAAGAGCATAATCACGCTTTCTTATTCTCTCCAAATGCTATTAGATTCGCGATTGTCAGCCAAAACGAAACGGTAAGATTAATAATATTACTCATACAGTTTGCTTATTCACTGATAAAATTAGTACAACAAAAATACAAAATATAAACAATTCCGAGAATTACCATTTAATTCACATCTAATTTTTATTTCAGAATCTCCTATTATAATTGGTGGTTTAAAAGGACTTCGCGTTTTGAAAACAACACAATCTGCATTCACAGATTTCTATCAAGATGGTTATAGAACATTGCCCGATGACAATGATAGAATATTTAGTACTGTCGTAACAGCAACGTGGGAATTTTCAACAGCGAACGGAGTTGATTTCGATGATGTTTGGATGTCGATAAAGAATTGCATATTTGATAAATTTGCCGGTCCCCCAGACAAGGGTATTTTCTCACCCTCTGTACAAAACACATTATATTTAGCTGAGAAAATGGCATTAGATAAAATTCCACAGGTAATTATAATTAGAAATTTGCAATTTAATAAACTATTTATTTTGATAAAGTTAATCCATTAAACCATAGATTTAAATTTTCTGGACGTGTAAATTTATTTGCATATTAATTTGTAACATTCTAAATCCTAATTAGTATTTATGATTTATACAGATAAGCCGCATTGAAATGCAAATGCCAAACAAACATTATTTAAATGTCGATATGTCGAAGTTTCCTCCAAGTATTTTAGAAAACAATGAAAACAAAGAAGTTTACCAACCTGTCGACAAGCCATCAGGAATTATATATGCAGAACTACTTAGAAAAAACTTAACGTCCAAATTGTAATCCAAAAGTATTCTTTTCTGTATTGTATTTGATATAATTAAGTATTTTTATAAGTTATTTATTCTATGTTATGTTTTATGTATGTATTTAATTCTAACTTAAGAAACTATCTATTTGTAAATGAAAATAAAAAAAATGAAATTGATACAAGTAAGGAATTATATAATTTAAACCCTCATCTATAACAAAATCAAGCACTTTCGGGTAACTTTTCTTTATTAGAAATTTTTCGATGCTGCTTTTACGTAAGCGAACAGTACTGTAATTACTTTTAATTCTTTTTAATACACTTTTAACCGATTCTAAATTAACTAGTTTCATGTTTATGATCCTACCCTCAATAATGCCGTTCAAAGCAAGAATCTAGTAACACCAAATTTAAAGATTTTGGCTTGAGCAACTTGTTTCTTTTAAAATGATTTGATAATTTCTAAGTTAGTGGATTTAATGATCGCCCTGATATGCGGCTTTAAAAGGAAGTAACTCCACCTACTAGATATTTTAATAAACTAAATGCCCAAAAACAATAAGAAAATCAAGCAACTGGATATATCCTTTACACTAAAAGAGTATAAGCAATGAAAATAGCTGGAACACCACACGACCTTACATCCTACAAAATGGAAATTAATAGAAATTAAATAATTTTAATATTTTTTTAGGATAATTATGCAGCCTCTTTTATAAGTTAATTACGCAAATATCAAAAATTGTAAAAACAGAAACACTAAACTTACGTCAGACGTTTAAAACGTCATGTCTAACAGAGGTAAATATACTTACATCTAGGCGCTAACTAAAAAATTAAAATAAATTAAATAATTTCAGTTATAATTTTTTAGGGCAACCTCTTTTTTATACGTTCATAACGAAACCAGACAACGTTGTAAAATCAAAAAAATAATCTGTCAGAATGGCATTTTAAATTTCATATTAGACAGATATTAATATATACATGTGAACTTACAAAACATTCCAAAGCCGCCCGCTTCTAAAGGATATCAATAATGCAGTATAACTATTTTCATTCATATTTAACTAATTTTTGACTTGATTATATTAAAAAACTTTATAAAGAAAAGTTATGTAAAATTAAATTTTCTTTAAAAAATACGTCTACATTTTTTTTTATAAAATTAATCGTTATTCAGGCAATGAAAAAATTTTAACTAACACTGTAATTCTACCTTAGGAATTTTTTTTGCTGCTAAATTACGCGTAATCGACATGTTCAAGGTCTACATCTGAGTATTTTATATCTTTGAAATTGCAGCTGTTTCAGAAATATTTGTTAAAAACCAAAAACCAATTCTAATAAACCTCCCTCGCCGCCGCTGAATGTCTCACAAAAATTAGTTCTAAGCAAAATAAAAACAAGCTAAAATATAAAGATTTTAATTGCGTAGGTGTTTTCATCCTGTAGTTATCGTTGATACTAACATATATCCATACACACACGCACGGACGCAAGCACGCACTAACGTACCCACCCACGCATACACGCACGCACACACGCACACACACTCACACACTCGCACACTCGTAAACTCACACACTCACACACCACACACCACACACACACACACACACACACACACACACACACACACACACACACACACACACACACTCACACACTCACACACTCACACACTTACACACACACACTCACACTCACACACTCACACACTCACACACTCACACACTCACACTCACACACTCACACACTCACACACATCACACACTCACACACTCACACACTCACACACTCACACTCACACTCCACACCACACACTCACACACCCACACTCACACACTCACACACTCACACACACACCTCACACACTACACCACACTCACACACTCACACACACACACACACACACGGCACTACACACAAACCAACACTCACCACCACACACTACACGACACGCACACAGACACACACACAACACACACAGGCTACACAACCACAGACACAGACACACAGACACACAGACACACAGACACACAGACACCACAGACACACAGCACACAGAACACAGACACACAGACACAAGACAGACACAGACACACAGACAAAACACACAGAACACACAGACACACAGACACAGAACACAGACACACAGACACACAGAACACAGACACACAGACACACAACACACACGACACACAGACACACAGTAAAAACAACACAGACACACAGACACCAGACACACAGACACACAGACACAGCACACAGACACACAGACACACAGCACACAGACACAGACACACAGACACACAACAACAGACACACAGACACACAGACACCAGACACACAGACACACAGACACACAGACACACAGACACACAGACACACAGACACACAGACACACAGACACACAGACACACAGACACACAGACACACAGACAACAGACACACAGACACACAGACACACAGACACACAGACACACAGACACACAGACACACAGACACACAGACAGACAGACACACAGACACACAGACACACAGACACACAGACACACAGACACACAGACACACAGACACACAGACACACAGACACACAGACACACAGACACAACACAGACACACAGACACACAGACACACAGACACACAGACACACAGACACACAGACACACAGACACAGACACAGACACACAGACACACAGACACACAGACACACAGACACACAGACACAGACACGACACACAGACACACAGACACACAGACACAGACACACAGACACACAGACACAGACACACAGACACACAGACACACAGACACACAGACACACAGACACACAGACACAGCAGACACAGACACAGACACACAGACAGCACAGACACACAGACACACAGACACAGACACAGACACACAACACACACACACACACACACACACACACACACACACACACACACACACACACACAACACACAGACACACAGACACACAGACACACAGACACACAGACACACAGACACACAGACACACAGACACACAGACACACAGACACACAGACACACAGACACACAGACACACAGACACACAACACACACAACACACAAGACACACAGACACACAGACACACAGACACACAGACACACAGACACACACACACAGACACACAGACACACAGACACACAGACACACAGACACACAGACACACAGACACACAGACACACAGACACACTGTAACGAACCGCAAGTCATTACTACAAAATGTTTTAATTAATTAATTATTTAACAATCAGCCCTGGTAAAAGAAATGATGTAAGATTTCTTAGTATTCAAACACCTGAAAGACTTGATCTAATATTTCTTAGTATTCCGTATTACTCAGTTCCTAACTTAATATTTCTTATTATTTCGTTTGATTGCACAACAAAAATTAATTTGTTTCCCCTCCAACGTAGATTTCATAAAACATCGAATGTTTTATACGTCAGAGTAATCTCCGCCAATTACAAACAGGATTCCCCCAAACAGAAGCCACCACCGCCTACCGAGAGACCCCTATAAAAACCGCGCCGCGCACCTTTTAGAAGTTAGTTAATTATTATTATTGTTAATGTTAATATTGTTATTAGTACGAGTAGCCGTAGCCGACCAGACTAGTAGCAGCCGTATAAGAGTTCCGTCGCGCCACGTGAACGCATCCGCCGCCGAGAATTATTTAGTTGGTTTTACCAGCTCCTGTAGTAGTTAGTCCGTTTGACTAACTCCGATTCCAGAAAACCTGCACGTGACGGTTGCGTTAAAGTAAATCGCCGCAGACCTAGTGATAGCCACCGCGAGTTTAGCTCCCTGTATTTGCGAACGCACACCGCGAACCTTTTGTAAATAGCTATCCTCGATCTTTGTGATTAACGACACGTAAGTCTGTAGAATAATTCAGTACCCAAACACCAGCACACTAAAACCCCAGACCGCCACGGGCAAAGCCACGAAGCAGTCGGGAGATCACAAACGCAACACACACCAATCCCCAGACCGCCACGGGCAAAGCCACGAAGCACTAGGGAGGATAAACACCAGCACACAAAAACCCCAGACCGCCACGAGCAAAGCGGGAGATCACAAACGCAAACACACAACCCCAGACCGCCACGGGTCACCCCGAAGCAGTCGGAGTACAAACACTCACCACTATACCATATACCTGACGACGAGAGCTAAGTAGGACTGTATAGACCTGCAGCTTTTATCATTTACTATCACATACATCTAAACACCTGAATTCACCAGCTCGCTGGCGAAGACCGAAGTGCCTGTAATCACAAACGAATTAAACGTAGAGTATCCGTCAAAGACCTGTCGTAGGAGAAACCGTATACCGATAATCACGCGCGTAGTAACGAATTTCAAGAAAACAATCAATTAATTGTTTTCCACCAGCTTATTCCGCAAGTATAAACCGCCTTTAATAAATACGCGTTTTGGTGCGTATATCATTAAGTAACGTTCATTTGTATCTACGTGAGATTTCATTCATTTGCATAAAAGAAATCATCGCCATAAAATTACATCCCAGTAGATAACGTGCAAATATATTAATTATACAACCAAACTTGTATAATCCGCCCAATCTAAATTTAATGCGAGAGTAAACCTCTGAAGATAATTCATATCTCAAACGTAATAGATCGTGAGAATTGCTTCACGAAGCATACGCGTCTGTCCGTCTTCCAGAAAGTACTGAAGGTAAAAGGAAGCAAGCATTAGACCGGTGTACGCTCGTCCTGCGCAACCCCGTTTTAATAACCAGTAGTTTGTTTATACATTCTTTTCTTTTGTAGACAGGGCCGTATCCAGCATAAATAATTAATTAAACGCAACGTTATTAATCATTTAAATATTACGTTCTTCATTGAGTGTAACTAGGGAGTATTAATGTCTATTTACAGAAACGACTTCGACAACAAAAAGCCGTCGTATCGAGCGAGTGGAAGGAAGGAGGACATCCAAATTCGCCGTCCAAACCGAGTGGACGCCCCGACGTAACCGTCTAGATTTTAAAGTCAAATTTTTTCGTTTACGTTAGTTGTTAACCAGGTAGTTATTTAGCTTAAGTGTGAATATATTAGAACTGTATGGAATAAGATAATATATTTTTTTGAACCGTTTTACTATAATTATTTTATGTCGACAGTGTAGAGCTAAAGATTAAATATTCCGACGAACCCACCCCTCTTTAGTTTATAATCTAAAGACCGATTGCAGTTTAGCCGCGGCAAATATAGAAATTGTGAGAAAGGACCTTACACAGACACACAGACACACAGACACACAGACACACAGACACACAGACCCACAGACGCACAGACGCACAGACGCACAGACGCACAGACGCACAGACGCACAGACGCACAGACGCACAGACGCACAGACGCACAGACGCACAGACGCACAGACGCACAGACGCACAGACGCACAGACGCACACAGACGCACAGACGCACAGACGCACAGACGCACAGACGCACAGACAGCACACAGACACAGCACACAGACCACAGACACACAGACACACAGACACACAGACACACAGACACACAGACACACAGACACACAGCACACAGACACACACACAGACACACAGACACACAGACACACAGACACAACAGACACACAGACACACAGACACACAGACACACAGACACACAGACACACAGACGACACAGACCACAGACCACAGACCACAGACCACAGACCACAGACGCACAGACGCACAGACGCACAGACGCACAGACGCACAGACGCACAGACGCACAGACGCACAGACGCACAGACCACAGACCACAGACACACAGACACAGACACACAGACCACAGACACACAGACACACAGACACACAGACACACAGACACACAGAACACACAGACACACAGACACACAGACACACAGACACACAGACACACAGACACACAGACACACAGACACACAGACACACAGACACACAGACACACACACAGACACACAGACACACAGACACACAGACACACAGACACACACACACACACACACACACACACAGACACAGCAGAACACAGACACGCAGGCACGCAGACACGCAGACACGCAGACCGCAGACGCGCAGACGCGCAGACGCGCAGACGCGAACCAGACGCACAGACGCACAGACGCACGACGACACAGACGCACAGACCACAGACCACAGACCACAGACACCAGACACACAGACACACAGACACACAGACACCAGACACCAGACCCGACAGACGCACAGACGCACAGACGACAGACGCAGACGCACAGACGCACAGACGCACAGACGCACAGACGCACAGACGCACAGACGACAGACGCACAGACGCACAGACGCACAGACCACAGACGCACAGACGCACAGACACACAGACACACAGACACACAGACACACAGACACACAGACACACAGACCACAGCACAGACACACAGACACACAGACACACAGACACACAGACACACAGACACACAGACCACAGACACACAGACACACAGACACACAGACACACAGACCACAGACACACAGACCACAGACACACAGACACACAGACCACAGACCACAGACACACACACACACACACACACACACACACACACACACACACACACACACACACACACACACAGACACAGACACACAGACACAGACACGCAGACACGCAGACACGCAGGCACGCAGACACGCAGACACGCGGACACGCAGACGCGCAGACGCGCAGACGCGCAGACGCGCAGACGCAGACGCACAGACGCACAGACACAGACCACAGACACACAGACACACAGACACACAGACACACAGACACACAGCACACAGCACACAGACACACAGACACACACACACAGACACACAGACACACAGACACAACAGCAGACACGCAGACACGCAGACACGCAGACACGCAGACACGCAGACACGCAGACATGCAGACACGCAGACACGCAGACACGCAGACACGCAGACATGCAGACACGCAGACACGCAGACACGCAGACACGCAGACACGCATACACGCAGACACGCAGACACGCAGACACGCAGACACGCAGACCCATAGACACACAGACACACAGACACACAGGCACACTAGACATCCAGACATGAAGGCCGACCTTGGCGAAATTTGTCCAAAAGTTGTAAAATGAGCTCATAAGTAGATTTACGATAGTCGATTGCATAACTTTACCACTTAAGAAAACATTGTGTGTGGTGTGTGTGTGTGTGTGTGTGTGGTTTGTGTGTAATGGTGTGTGCGTGCGTGGTGCGTGCGTGTGCTGTGTGTGGGTTCCTCGTGCGACACACAGACACGACACAGACACACAGACACCAGACACAAGACACACAGACACACAGACACACAGACACAGACACACAGACACACAGACACACAGACACACAGACACACAGGCACACAGATACACAGACTCACAGACACAGACACAGACACACAGACCCACAGACACACAGACACACAGACACACAGACACACAGACCACAGACCACAGACACACAGACGACACAGACACACAGACACACAGACACACAGACACACAGACACACAGACACACAGACACACAGACACACAGACACACAGACACACATTCACACAGACAAACAGACACACATACACACAGGCACACAGTCACACAGGCATACAGACACCTAGACACAGACACACATACACACAGACACACAGACACACAGACACACAGACACACAGACACACAGACACACAGACACACAGACACACAGACACACAGACACACAGACACACAGACACACAGATACACAGACACACAACACACAGACACACACACACACACACACACACTGACACACAGCACACACACACAGACACACACACAGCACAGACACCAGACACACAGACACCAGACACCAGACACCAGACACCAGACCAGACACCAGACCGCAGACCGCAGACGCGCAGACCCAGCACGCACAGACCACAGACCACAGACACACAGACCACAGACACACAGACACACAGACACACAGACACACAGACACACAGACACACAGACACACAGACACACAGACACACAGACACACAGACACACAGACACACAGACACAACAGACACACAGACACACAGCACACACAGACACACAGACACACAGACACACAGACACACAGACACACAGACACACAGACAACACACAGACACACAGACACACAGACACACAGACACACAGACACAGACACAGACACACAGACACACAGACACACAGACACACAGACACACAGACACACAGACACACAGACACACAGACACACAGACACACAGACACAGACACAACACACAGACACACAGACACACAGACACACAGACACACAGACACACAGACACACAGACACACAGACACACAGACACACAGACACACAGACACACAGACACACAGACACACAGACACACAGACACACAGCACACACAGACACACAGACACACAGACACACAGCACACAGACACACAGACACACAGACACACAGACACACAGACACACAGCACACGACACACAGACACACAGACACACAGACACACAGACACACAGACACACAGACACACAGACACACAGACACGCACACAGACACGACACAGACACACAGACACACAGACACACACGACACACACACACGACACAACACACACACACGACACACGACACACACGACACACACGACACACACACGACACACGACACACAGCACACGACACGACACGACACACACACACGACACACGACACGACACACGACACGACACGACACACACACGCACACGACACGCACGACAGCACACGCACACGACACACACACACGCACACACACACGCACACGACACGACAGCACGCACACGACACACACACACACACACACGACAGCACACGACACGACACGACACACAGCACACGCACACGACACACGACACGCACACGCACACAGCACACGCACAGCACACGCACACGACACGACACGCACACGACACGACACGACACACGCACAGCACACGCACACGACACGACACGACACGCACAGCACACGACACACGCACACGCACAGCACACGCACACGCACACGACACACACGACACGCACGCACACGACAGCACACACACGACACACGACACGACACGACAGCACACGACACGCACACGACACACGCACACGCAGCACGACACACGACACGACACACACACGACACACGACAACGACACACGACACGACACGACACGCACGACACGACACGACACGACACGACACCACACGACACGACACACGCACACGACACGACACACACACGACACGACACAGCACACGACACAGCACACGCACACGACACGACACGCACACGACACGACACGCACACGAACACACGACACGACACGACACGACAGCACACGACACGACACAACGACACGACACGACACGACACGACACGACACGACACGACACGACACGACACGAACACACGGACACGGACACGACACGGACACGACACGGACACGGACACGGACACGGACACGGACACGACACGACACGGACACGGACACGACACGGACACGGACAGACACACGACACGACACGACACGACACGACACGACACGGACACGGACACGACACGACACGGACACGACACGACACGGAGACACGGACACGGACACGACACGGACACGGACACGACACGGACACGGACACGGACACGGACACGGACACGGACACGGACACGACACGGACACGGACACGACACGGACACGACACGGACACGGAACACAGACACGGACACGCACACGGACACGACACAGACACGGACACGAACGACGGACACGACACGGACACGACACGGACACGGACACGGACACGGACACGACGACACGGACACGGACACGGAACACAGACACGGACACGGACACGGACACGGACAGGACACGACACGACACGGAACGGACACGACACGGACACGGACACGGAACGGACACGGACACGGACACGGACACGGACACGGACACGACACGGACACGGACACGACACGGACACGGACACGGACACGGACACGGACACGGACACGACACGGACACGGACACGGACACGACACGGACACGACACACGGACACGGACACGGACACGACACGACACGACACGGACACGACACGACACGGACACGACCGACACGACACGGACACGACACGACACGACACGCACGACACGACACGGACACGGACACGCGACACGCACGACACGACACGGACACGGACACGGACACGGACACGGACACGGACACGGACACGGACACGCGACACGGACACGGACACGGACACGACACGGACACGGACACGGACACGGACACGGGACACGGACACGGACACGACACGCGACGGACACGACACGCGACACGCACGGACACGACACGGACACGACACGGACACGACACGGACACGCGACACGGACACGACACGGACACGACAGACACGCGACACGACGCCGACACGACACGACACGACACGACAGAACAGACACAGGACACGACACGACACGACACGACACGACACGACACGGACACGGACGACACGGACACGGACACGACACGGACACGGACACGGACACGACACGGACACGACACGACACGACACGACACGACACGAACGACAGACACGACACGAACGACACGGACACGACACGGACACGACCGACACGAGACACGGACACGGACAGCGACACGGAACACAGACACGACGGACAGGACACGACACGGACACGGACACGGACACGGAGCGACACGGACGACCGGACAGACACGGACACGGAACACCGGACACGGACACGGACCGACACGGACACGGACACGGACACGGACACGGCGGACACGGGGACACGGCGGACGGACCGGAACGGACACAGCGGACACGGACGGACACGGACACGGCGGACGGACACGGGGCGGCGGAGCGGACACGGACCGGACAGACGGACACGACACGACAGGACACGGACACGGACACGGACACGACACGGACACGCGACACGGACACGGACACGGACACGGACACGAGCACAGCAGGACACGGACACGGACACGCGACACGGACACGGACACGGACACGGACACGGACAGCGGACACGGGACACGGACACGGGACACGGACGACGGACACGGACACGGACACGACACGGACAGCGGACACGGACACGGACACGGACACGACGGACACGGACACGGACACGGACAGACGGACACGGACACGGACACGGACACGGACACGGACAGCGGACACGGACACGGACAGCGACACGGACACGGACACGGACACGGACACGGACACGGACACGCGGACACGGACACGGACACGGACACAGACCGACACGCGACACGGACACGGACACGGACACGACACGACACGGACAGGACACGGACACGGACATCGGACACGGACACGACACGGACATTCGACACGACACAGACACGCGGACAGCGGACACGGACACGACGCGACAGCGGACACTGGACACGCGACATCGGACAGCGGCACGCGGATCAGCGGACACGGACACGCGACACGCGACACGCCGACACGCGGACACGCGGACACGCGGACACGCGGACACGCGGACACGCGGACCGGCGGACACGCGGACACGCGACACGCGGACACGCGGACACGCGGACACGCGGACACGCGGACACGCGGACACGCGGACACGCGGACACGCGGACACGCGGACACGCGGACACCGGACACGCGGACACGCGGACACGCGGACACGCGGACACGCGGACACGCGGACACGCGGACACGCGGACACGCGGACACGCGGACACGCGGACACGCGGACACGCGGACACGCGGACACGCATACACACACACACAGACCCATAGACACACAGACACACAGGCACACTAGACATCCAGACATGATGGCCGACCTTGGCGAAATTTGTCCAAAAGTTGTGAAATGAGCTCATAAGTAGATTTAGCGATAGCGATTGCATAACTTTTACCTACTTAAGTAGATAGCTTACATGTGTGTGTGTGTGTGTGTGTGTGTGTGTGTGTGTGTGTGTGTGTGTGTGTGTGTGTGTGTGTGTGTGTGTGCGTGCGTGCGTGCGTGCGTGCGTGCGTGCGTGGTCGTGCGTGCGTGCGTGCTTGCGTGCGTGCGTGCGTGCGTGCGTGCGTGTGTGTGGGTGGGTTCGTGCGTTCGTGCGTGCGTGCGTGCGCGTGCGTGTGTGTGTGTGTGTGTGTGTGTGTGTGTGTGTGTGTGTGTGTGTATGTATGTTAGTATCCACCATAACTCCAGAATGAAGGTACCGACGTACCTAAAATTTTGTATTTAAGTTTGTTTTCATCTTAGAGCTGATTAGATTTTGGGAGAAATCCAGCGGCGGAGAGGGGGGCTGGGGTTTATTGGGGATAGTCTTTGGTTTTTATCAAATTTTTCTAAAACAGCTGCATATTTCAATGGTATAAAAATACCTAGTTACAGTCCTTGAATATATCGATTAATTATGCTCTACGCAATTTTTTGATATTACGCGTAATTTTACAGCAAAAAATTCCTAATGTAGAAGTTTAAGTGTTCAGTTCAAATTTTTTCATTATTTGAATAACGCCTAATTTTATAAGAAAAAGTGTGGGCGTATTTTCTACAGTTTTTTAATGTAAAGCGAAATAAATTTGAAAATTAAATAAATGAGATTGAAAATGCTGAAACTATGTTATTGATATTTTTATAGCAGCTTTCGAATTTTTGGTTTTATTTATGTCTACGAATCTCTATCTGACAGTAAGTTTTAAACGTCATTCTGACATAGATTATGGTTTTACAATGTTGCCTGTTTTCATTATGAACGTATAAAAGAGGTTGCATGGTTAACCTAAAAAAAATTGGAATTAAAATGATTTCATCTCTTTTAATTTAAGTTAGCATTTTGTAGGTTGGAATGTCATGTGGTGTTCCACGCCAGATGTTTATTTTTATCAAAACAAGTTTCCACCATGGTAACCAACATTACAACTTTTTGTAAAAACTGAGCAGTAATTTCATTATTTTTAAAACTTAAAAAACAAAAACCCAGTAGTACTAATTATCGCCTAACAATTCCAGTATTTAAGGCTTCACAGTAGTTTTTAGTTTTGAGCAGCAGAAACTGCTGTCATCAGCATCCCTTCACGTGGCGGATTTTTCCAAAGAAAAAGATTCGCTCTCTAGTTTAGGTTTAAAAAGAGTTTTTAGAGCCTTTTTCAAATTGAACACACTTTATATCGCTAAGTTTTGGAAAGCTGATCCCTTTTTTCTAGTTTTGACAACAATTTTCGAATTCTAAAAAATCTTCTACACGTAAATGAACGACTTGTTTAGCTTCTTTGATTCAATTAAATTAACGAGGTCTTCGTAATCCAAAACTTTTGGGGTGCGTTTCCTTTTTTTACCTATAGGGCCATGAACAGCTGTGTCGTAGTTCAAAATACTTAAAAATGATACTTTCTGGTCCACATACTTCGTTAACGAATAAAGCTGTAAAAAGAGTCCAGTTTTTATTTTGTGCTGTACAGTTGTCAGCCCAGAAAATTACGTGCTTCGTATCATTGTTTAGTCTTTTCAGTGCATTGTAAAATATGCAGTCAACGTCTGGCCCATTTCGTCCCCTAATGGTTTCATGCCAAAGTACACATTTATTTTCATTTGCCTCTTTCAGGTTGGCAAATTTTTCATGAAACACAACCAAGCTGCTGGCAAAAAAAGAATTTTTTATGGTCATTTTTGGTATTTTGCATTGTATGCTACGACTTTTATGAATTTCGTATTCTTTCAAATGTCACATTCTGCTTTTTTAAATTCTACTAGTCCTGATTCTTCTTCTTTCTTTTAATTGAACGCCTGTAATAGCATTTCATTGTCATCACAGACGAAGTGATCAGTTGTAGCTTTTAAGTATTAAGACACGTTATCTCACTACATTCTAGCAATATTACCATGATCATAATGTTTTTTTCACGTACGTATGGTTAACACTTGCGGGAAGCGAAGCGAGGAAATTTTATTACATTAATAGCAACAGGAAATAGAAATTGTTATCGCGAAAGGAAGATTATTAAAGGGTTCTAATAACTGTCAATAAGTCCTAATATTTGATGTTTTTCGGTGTATATTTTAATTTATGTATAATATGTAACTAAGATTTAAATGTTTGTAATTAAAGGTTGAAAAAGGAAATAAAACACATGTTTGGGTAGGAAAACAGGCGTTTTCTCACGTGGCTCGAAACTCCGTTATTCCACTAGACCGTTACAAATCGTTTAGAGCAAAATTGAGTGAATTGTCACCAATTGGTGATTAATTACACTATAGTATACGGCAAAATTATTGTTTATTGCGTTGTAATTCGAAACCTTTAAGGTTTACTACGGACGAGTAGATATTTTAAAAATTAATACCTCTTTTGATGGAAAATATGAGAAGAGGCAGAATATTCCCACGTAAATTTCTTGTCCTTTTTACTATTTAATAGCTATTGAAAAACGGTGCTGTATTTGGTAAAAACGCTGACTTGTAATTAGAGGGTTGGTTCGATCGTACCTACCCAAGTATCAACAACGGATTTGGCTGAAGCTTGGCAGATTTTTGATACTCACAAAAGTAATCGACACATGTTTTTTATCGGCAAAGATGAAGTTTTAAGACAAAATGATATAAAAATGTTCAGGCTCTTGCAATAACATAAAATATCTTAAACCTTGGTATGTAATGGTTTTTGAGGTCTCTGATTACAAATCTGATGTTAGATTTATAATATTCAAAATGGCAGATGGAATTTCTTTAATACATTTGAATTTCAGTCATACTTTATGTATGGGGTTTTTGAAGTCACTGATTGTGAATTTGAGGTCAGATTTACAAGATTCAAAATTCAAAATACGTTTTATATGTGTACCATTTATGATGCCAGAGCGCACGGTATTGAGGTTTACGGTAAGATTATATTCCCTTGCTTTTTTATTTATTTTTTTTTAATTTTTAAATTAAAATTTTTACATTTTGAACAAAGTGTTTCAATGTTTTGTTTAAGAAAAGCTGACGACTCAAAACTCATTCTGTTAATGGGTAAAATAATAGAGATATGTAAAAATGAAGACTGCTCATTCTGTGTAGTGCTTGTAGTAGTGATCGTCTATACAGTAATGTGTAAAGCACATAGATTTTGTACACCAAGCACATTTCATCATGGCTGCAACATTTCAAATATCGTGCTCTGGTGTCTGTCGTACCTGCGGATATAATTTCGCTATACTTGGTCCCCGTGCAACTCATTGAATGTAGCAGAGTTCTGACCACTCCAAGAATCAAGCAACAGAGTATCGAATTTCCGGTAGTTTGTGGAAAGAAAATTTCAAACCAGGTTTTAGAAAGCTCTAAGTTACCGGAGTTTGACGCTAAATCGAGAACGTTTTCTGCTTTAAACAGTTTTTGTTTGACTAAAAGCCCAAATTGGTCACCTTTTCCTTGTAAGACAATAAGACACCATTTGCTGAAATTGAAGGTAGTATGATGCAATTATGAGTCTTGCCATGTAAAGATTTTATCATGGTTTCAACTTTTGGTTGACCTCTAAATGCAAGTGTACGTCCCGTGTGTCTAAATCCAGACTGATCAGAGTTAAAAACACTGTCTTCTCCAACGTTGGTTAAAACACACTTTACGTTGTCAGTGATAATAGTATTTGATTTTACAACGTTACTGGATTTTGGGTGATAAATTTATATATTTTCTAGAAACAACAATTCCATGTGCTTTTTAAACGTATAAAGTAATTTTTCAGAGGCTCTAGACAAACTTGCTCATAAAGAAGGCTTTATCTCGTGATTCTAATGTCCACCTTCGAATGTTCAAATCATGCACTGTCAGTCGCTTATCGAGAGCTTCCGTAGATCGGTCCAACACGTATACAGAAATTCCTTTTAATGTTTTGATCCGAGTACCCTGATTCAAAAGCAGAGTTTGTCAACAATATAATTGTCGCTCGAATTTTGAAAGCTTAAAACGGTTTTTAACTGACTGAAATTTAATCTCCTTTTTCCGGAACTACAAAAATCAACAACCATTTGTTTACACTCCACACTAATATTTATGCCTTCTGCCAAATGTGAGTTTGTACTTGTTTCCTTACTAACTGAACACTTCTAATCTTCCACTTCCATTGCAAGTGGAGGTGACACCGAGTTTAGACCATCTACATAGGCTTCTACAATTTAAAAATCGTTAATCGCATCTTTTATTAGGGTTTCTAATTGCAAACTAAACGTTCTTTAACTTTCAGATGTGGCAGATTAGTAATCATATTTTGGTTAGTCGAGAACTATTTTTAATAACTTTATAATATTTCTAGGAATCATAGCCATATTCAGTGAGTAAAAATTGAAAGTAACTCATAGGTCACGAAAAATAATTATCATGAACAAGTAAGATTAATATAGAACTAAAAAAAAACATAATAAATCATCTATAACTAATAATTAAAATACAAACCTACGGCTCGAAAATAATTCTCGTAAAGCAAAGAATTGACAAAACTGTAGCAGTACTACTTTTGTAGTACCAGAGTCAAACCATAAAAACCATTAGACATGTGGCAATAGCACTGGGTTTCAACAATGTACTTTACTGAAACAAATTACTAGCTTAGCTGCTGTAAAGTATGGAAAAGACTATTGTATTTATTTTAATATAATTATTTTAACTATTTAAAATAGGTACTTAGTTTTTTTGGGTATTAATGGTGTATTTTTGTATTTAGTTTATACGAATCTAAACGTTTAAGAAAACATAAGCTTGATATTAATATATCAGTTCGATAAACGTATAAAGCCAACTATTGAATAACTAATAAACTGCCTTGAAGATGACAAATCAGAACGCCCTCTACCGGTCGAAGGCTAACAGTGAAATGAAATGTCATTAGCAAAGAGCAAATTTAACAACACTTTATCAAATTATGAGGTAAGAGTAAAGTTGTAAAACACTTTAATTTTAAATCGATAAAAGCATTCACCAATAGGAACTTGGCACTGATTAAAGATCCATTCCAGTCCAACAAAGAAATAGGTTTGTTTAATAAATGTAAATGTTATTTAAATAATTTCTAGAAGATTTTATTACTACTGAGGATGATAACTGTAAGTGTTATCAAAACGTTTAGATTTGTATAAATATAAATACAAAAATACACAATAAACACCCAAAAAAGCTAAATATTTTAAATATGTGTAATAATAGAGAAAGTTAGTCTCATATTTTAACTATTAGGTATAGATAATTTATTACAGATTATTTTAATTCTAACATCACCTTACTCCGTTTGGTTAGTTCTATGTTCATCGCACTTATTCAGGATAATTATTTTTTGCACTGTCGAGCATTTTTGTTTATTTACAATATTTGTTCGGTAGGACGATAAGATATGTATACCGGTTGATCGACCCAACACGTCGGTAACTAACCGACGTCTCAACTAAACGCTATTAAATGATATTTGACAACTTGAACTTACCGCGAAATATTAACATCACTTTTGACTTTTCGTTTAGTACAAATTAATTTATTTGAATTGAATTTAATACGATTTTACAAAAACAGTATAAGCATCACGAACGTTAGGGGTTGTACCGGTCTCCGGCAAAATTACCATCGACCGGTAAACGTCCCTTACCGTTCTTGATGCTTAATATACTATTTCTTTCCTATGAATCGTTTTCTATTTTTACTCACTGAGTGTGGCTATAAATCCTAGAAATACTAAAACAGTCATTAAAACGGTTTTTGACCTACCAAGATATGATTCCGAATTAGCCATATCTGAAAAAGAAAAAAACGTTTAGGATGCAATTAGAGGCGCTAAAAAAGAATACATCTAATTTAATTGTGGAGCCTATGAATATGGTCTATGCTCGATATCACCGTCACTTGCAATCGAATAGGAAGAACATGTTTAGTTAGTATGGAAACAAATTCAAACTCTAACTCTAACTTAGAACGCTTAGAATACACGAATTTAGATATTAGTTCGAACGATGTCAAAATTCATGCTAGCAGGAATACACTGAATTACTGAAAACTTCTAACCGATCAAGGTAAAATTGATTATTCCAGTCTAAACCTTAACTCAAGCGTTGTACTGAGAATGTGTCATATTTTGTAGCTGATCCCGAAAGACCAATATGTGAAAACAGCACAGGAGTAATCCTGGAAAGGATAGATAAAAGATGTTGATAAAGTTTTACTCAGAGAAAGTGCGAGGAAGTTACAAACAATTGCATAATGAAGTCTGTGGGTAATGTTTAACTATAAACCTAAAAATAGGATAACGTGTTTATGTACGATGAGTTTGTACTGTCTGATAACTTATGTATCCGTCCCACCCAACTTAGTAATCCTAGATGACTTCAATGCCCGACACACACAATTTGATGATTTTATAAGCAATGGCAACGGAATCGATCTTATTGTAGCTGGCGCTTTTGCAAATCAATAACAACAAAATCACATTTTTTTACCAATCCAGTACTTCAATAATAGATCACACTCTCTATTCTAATTCCATAGCTCGATATTTCGATTGAGAATCCTTTATAAACATACGCCTTAGATCATTTGCGCTTCCTGTCAAAACTTTGCTTTGTCCAGCTCCCCCAGCACCTACGACAGATACAATATTGCAGGCGGCAATTTGTGCATCAAAGACATCTCCAACAAGATTTCAACACCGGACCTTCGCACTACCCAGGATCTTTCGAGAGCCATCAAAAACATAACTTCCTTTATTACGTAAGCAGTCAAAACCTCATTATTATTAAAACCATCCGTATGTCTGACAAACAGTTACCGCGACAAAACGTTAACTGGATTAAAAAGAAAAACATATATATCGAGATTTGGTGATCAGGCTCCCAAGGCAGAATACTGCCGCGCAACGCCCTAGTTAGACGCGAAACAGGCGGAACACATCAAAGATTCGTGGACGAAAGACACCACCAAGTTAGACTGCCGTAGTGGTAAACTCTACTACCAACAGTTCGACAGACTGACCAGAAGAAAAGTAATCTGGAAACTACATGTTACAGACTGCCAGGGCAATTTCATTTTCACATACCATACATAATCTATTTTCCAGTCTCCCAACGATCCTCAATTGGACACGCGGTTCAATGAACTCTTAAAGATTCGCCTTGAGCAATTTGTAACGTCTAAATTTCATCTACTTGAATATTAAACCTATGTATATAAAACTATACAATGAAAGATAGGCAACATACTTTACGTGACGTCAAGCTTAATTTATTACAATTTTAAAATCGTAGCTAATTTCAATTTATTTAAATTTCCTCCTAATTCAAAAATTCTGTTCTCATTTTTCGCGGTGCAATTAAATGTAACTAGAAAGTAGGAATTCGCCCACTGTAAAGAAATGTTCTCAAAATTTTCCTGTTTACTTTTAAAAGGTGCATATGTAAGGGTTACAGCACATTTTCTGGGTATTTAACTCGTACCAACTCTTATTTGGGATATTCACCTAAAATTAAACCATTTAGCGGTTTACTACAAAGACAGTTTCTAAGTGATGCCCTAAATTGTAAATGGGACAGACTCTGGATAACATGAAACCGACCAAAATCTCAGGTACCGTTACGTTGCACACTGGGTTGTTAGGGCTCTTACATTCTACGGCATCTTTTAGGTTTTTTTCTGGTTGCTAACCAAACGAAAACGTATACTTCAACCTGTACAATTGGATACTTATATTGTCTGCTGCACGAATAAATAATACCACAACCGTTTCCCAAACATTGTTCTACCTTTCGGCAGTGTCAGGGCCTCTCGCTTGATAACTATAAGGTCAGACTATCTCAAGTAATTTTCATAACAGCTAGAACGAAGGACTTGTAAGATTTGGAGTTATCTACGATGAACCTCCCAGTTCAGTGCTGCCAGTTAGCCATTTGTTACGTACTGACCACTTAAATTTAATATATAAATCATCTTAGTAGACTATTAAATAAATTGGTGTTAGAATGTGACCTTAGCGCAAGCAACAGCGCTTAATGTTTACCACCTGAACGTTATTTTTTTTGGAGGCTATAACAAGCAATTTTTAGCGTAACAATTTTTTTGTCTATTGCAACTACTCGATAACCGTTGTAGCTACTGTCCTATGTACACAGAGTTATGTACAGGGCAATTCACTAATTATTATTATAATTTTTTTGTGTAATTTAAGTTTAGCTTTAATACATTAATTATTAGGTGTTTTGTGTAACATAAATTTAGCTTCAATCCATTAACTATTAGATTCTTTTATTCTTGTGTAACTTAAAATTTGGGTTCCATTAATTATTATATTTTTTTTATAACTCAAAGTTAGATCTACGTATCTGTTATTCTCAACTAGGAATTCGCACCACTAATTTTCTTTATTGCAATAATCCGAAGCATAAATTCGATACTGCAGGGTGACTAGCAAAATTTACTCTTGTCATTTTTTTTTGTTTCGGGATAGAGGCGCAAGGGCTACTGGGTTTTCAGGTTATAACTACACAACTGTATATATATATATATATATATATATATATATATATATATATATATATATATATATATACAGTGTGGGTGAGTTTGCATTACACACCCGTAAGTTTCTAAATATCAAGATATTTAAATCTTTCAAAAGTATTTCTAAATAATTTTTTCCGCTCTTTTCAATGCTCTTACTTAAAATGCTCCCATGAAAAAAACAAAAGAGCAGCAAAAACTAAAGTGATTTATTTAAATGGAACACCCTGTTATTTTTTATTATCTGAAATTCTATTAAATTCTACATATGACACCATTTTTATTTTTTCTTAAAATCGATAAATAAGTTAATTAGGAACAACAAAAGAAATTTCCGGTAGTTGGTCATGCTTGCGGTAGTCATACAAACATTCAAATGTCGGTTTGTTGTGAAAACATTAATTTATTTAAAAAAACTAAAATGAATAACAAAGACGAAGAAAAATATTAATGCATTAATTGTTCAAAATGTCCACCACTGTTATTAAGGCATAGCTGTGCTCTTCTGAATAAATTCTGTTGACATTTGCGTAACATTTCGGGTGTTATTTGCTGGGCTGCTATTCTTATTTTATTTTTCAGCTCTTCCAAGGTTTAAGAATTGGTACTGTACACTTTATTCTTTAAGAATACCCAAACAAAAAAATCGAGTACAGTTAAATCAGGTGATCTGGGCGGCCATAAATGGGGTCTCCTGTTTCCAAACCACCTATCACCAAATTCTCCATTTAAAAAATTTGTCACTGGTTGTGCATTATGCGGCGGTGCACCATCATGTTGAAACCATATTTGAGTCAGAAGATTTAAAGGGAGATTATCTAAGTAATCTTGAAGTTCATTTTGAACAAAGTTTAAGTAGCGATGTTGATTAAATGTTCCGTTATAAAAATATGGTCCTAATAAATGATCACCAACTACACCTATCCATACATCGTAGAAAAATGAACTTGATTCCTTACTTCGCGAACTTTATGAGGGTTTACATCATCCCAAAAATGATTATTATGTTTATTAAAAACAACATTCCGATGAAAATTTGGCTCATCGGTCCACAAAATAAAAGGCAAATACTGTCTTCCCTCATTTAATACCCAATTGCAAAAATTTATTCGATTTTGAGAATCACGTGGCTGTAGATTTTGTACAAGTTGTACTTTAAAAGGCTTCATACCATATGCTTTTAAAGTTTTCCGTATTTTATTTCTTGAAATTTGTAGCTCACCAGTTGCATCCCGGGTAGATAAGGTCGGAAAAGCTCTAAAATAAGCTAAAATGTCTATTTCCTCGTCCTCATTCCTATCTACATTTCTAATCCTTAAATTACGTGGTTTTTCAAAACTCCCAAATCTTGTTCATGAGACGTGCAAATTTAAAAAAGTTCTGTAATGAGGTTGTCTTCTATCAAAATATTGATTATTATAGAAATATGATGCTTGGCGGTAGTTTTCATTTGATAAGTAGAAACAGCGCAACATATCTGTTTTTTCTACGTTTGTAAATGACATTTCTTTTTTTGCAACTCACAAAAACACGTACGACTAACGGAACAAATCTACTTATTAATTTATTAAACTAATTTCTGGCAATTTTAACAACAAAGTGACATTTAAGTTATTTCCATAACTACCGCAAATGTGGCCTACTAGCGACAATTTTTTTGCAAAATCCACATAATTTAAGGATAATAATGCATAATAATAATAATGCCACCTAATGCACAACCAGTGACAAATTTTTAAATGGAGAATTTATTAATAAGTAGTTTGGAAACAGGGGACCCCATTTATGGCCGCAAGAATGACCAACTACCGGAAATTTCTTTTGTTGTTCCTAACTAACTTATTTAGCGATTTTAAGAAAAAATAAAAATGGTGTCATATGTAGAATTTAATAGAATGTCAGATAATAAAAATAACAGAGTGTTCCATTTAAAAATCACTTTAGTTTTTGCTGCTCTTTTGTTTTTTTATGGGAGCATTTTAAGTAAGAGCATTGAAAAGAGCGGAAAAATTATTTAGAAATACTTTTGAAAGATTTAAATATCTTGATATTTAGAAACTTACGGGTGTGCAAACTCACCCGCACTATATATATATATATATATATATATATATATATATATATATATATATATATGAGTGTTCTAAAAGTCCATCAGGAAACTCCGGGAGGAGAATCTACGAGCTAAAATAATAGCAGTTTGTAAGGAATTTTTTTTCGGATTGTCATTTGTTTGCAAGTTACGGCTTGTCAAACACCGATTTTTTTAAACTTTTTTTTTAAATAACTTCTGCAGTTCAAGGTCGATTAGTCTCTCATTTGACATGCTTACTAATTAGATCAAGTTCTATTGGAGCAGTGTTAAAAAAGTTCCATTGTGCGCCGTTAGAGGGCACTTTACCTAAAACACAAAATTTATTTTGTTGATAACTTTTTTCTCTTGCCAAACATCGCAAAAATATGAACATTATTATAAAGAGAAACAATATTAGAAAAAAGTATGTGCTCTTTATTCAAGCCGATAAATGCAACCGTTTAGTCAGAAATCGCTATTAAAGTTTTATTAAAACATCAAATGATAATTCCATTCGTTAATTAACCGAATTGGCATGCTTCAAATAACTGTTATTAATACTCTTCATACGAATTGTCACGAACATTGTTTAATCTTCGTGTAAGTTTGAGTTTTTACCATAATAATTTGGAAAATGGCTCAGCAATACTCAAGTACTGAATTCCGTGACATGCATTTTTGTTATAGACAAGCAAATGATAATGCAGAACAAGCGCGCCGGAATTACATAAATGCATACCCTGATAGAAGAATACAGAAGAATACCACATGCACAAACATTGGTTCACATTCACAGACGTCTGGGGGAGCAAGGTTCTTTTAGAAATTATATTTATGACTCAGGAAGACCAAGAACTACGAGAACTGTAGAAAAAGAGGAAGAGTGCTGGAGACAGTAGAGGCAAATTCGGCGATAAGTACAAGAATTGCCGCGCAGGAGGGTATTGCCCATTCTTTAGTTTGGAATATTCTTCACGAGCAACTTCTTTACCCATTCCATGTGCAAAAGGCACAACCACTTTATCATGAAGATCCCGTGTGTCGTTTGCAGCTCTGTAATAGCATTATGGAAAAATATGACGAAGATAATGCATTTATTAATAACATTTTGCTTACTGACGAACCCGGCTTTACCAGAGATGGTATTACAAACTATCATAATACTCATCGATGATCTGATGAGAATCCACATGCATACTAGGAAACAAAACATCAATGAAGATTTTCTCTTATCGTATGGGCTGGAATCGTAGAAGATCAATTACTGGGTCCTTACTTTTTTAATGGAGTGTCAAATGGAGATAGTTATTTGAAATTTCTTCGAAACGATCTTCCAGATTAATTGAAGATGTTCCTCTAAGAACAAGAGCAAATATGTGGCTTCTACAAGATGGCGCCCCTCCATATTTTAGTTTGGCTGTTCGTAGATATTTAGGCGAGGTATTTCATAATCGTTGGATCGGAAGAGGTGGACCAATAGCTTGGGCACCGCTATCGCCAGATCTTAATCCAATGGATTTTTTTCTGTGGGGGCATTTAAAATCCATAGTTTATAAAACGCCTGTTAACGACGTCATTGATCTGCGACAAAGGATTATTGGTGGGTGTGAAACAACTAGAAACAGTATCGGTGTTTTTCATCGTGTCAGACGATCATTTCTAAAACGTGTTAGAAAATGTATAGAGGTGAATGGAGGTCATTACGAACATTTGTTATGATAAACTTGTAAATTGTTACTTACTCTTTGTAACTTTAATTCAATATACAATAGTTTTAGAAATGTTAGTAACTTATAATCCTTATGTTATGTGTGTAGTATTTTCTCTTGTATTGGTGTTTATGTATTTGTATTTAGTTTTTTTTTCAGTTTGTCCTGTAATTGGTACTTGTTTCTGTTGGACAAATAAAATGTATTATTATTATTATTATTATTATTATTATTATTATTATTATTATTATTATTATAAAATAGGAGAATCTGTCATACTTTGTTCGTGTAATTCCACTGTCTAACGCTATCTCTTTGTAAAACCAGAATCGTTAATAAATAAAATAAAAAAATTGGTATTTGATAAGCCGTAACTTGCAAACAAATGACAATCCTAAAATAAATTTCCTTACAAGCTGCTATTATTTTAGTTCGTATAATCTCCTCCCGGAGTTTCCTGATAGACTTTAGAACACCCTGTATATATATATATATATATATATATATATATATATATATATATATATATATATATATGTATGTATAATATTAATAATAATAATAATTTATTACATATATAAACCTTTATGTACAGAATGCTCGTCAAGTATAGAGAAAAGAAAAATATGTAAGTAACATAAAAGGTAAAACTTGATTACAACATATAACAAAAAACTCAAAACACAAATGTATGCATATAAATGCTTAAGAGAATTCTGCAATACTGTACATAGCCATTTTAACAAGATGCAGTTTTGGCTCTTTTTTAAATTTAAATTTTTAATATGGCTAGGTACTTTATTAAAGAATTTAATGAATGCATAAGCTGGCGACCTTTCATAAAGTGCTGTTTTATGCTGCCTACCTTTTAACAATTTGTTGTGGCGCGTTTGAAAAAAGGACGACAAGAACTTTTAGGTGGTATACCAAACATTAACCCCCATGAAGCAATATTAGTATAGCTTAAAAATGAGTACGCTAATGTATAGTACCCATTTATCAGAAACTGAACACATATGATCGATTTATGTCTATTTATTGCATAACAAGCATTATTGATTGTGGCACAGACATGGTCAAGTTGATAGCTCCATAATAAAGACTTGTCCACCGTTACTCCCCAAAAAACCTTGAAAATCGTGAGATGTTACTTGGATGCACCTTTAAACTGTTTATTTGAGTAGCACAAGAATGATTTAATACTTTCTTACTTGAGAAGTATACACAAGACGTCTTAGAGAGATTAAGAATAAGATGATTCCGTGAACACCACCTTCCAAAATCACTTACAATGCTATGTATCCGAATCGTTAGTTTAATATGTTGTGTCAGGTCATTAACAAATAAGCTAATATCAGCGGTCCTAGCACAGAGCCTTGCGGGACACCTAATTTTATTTCATTTTCATTTGACAGCTCCATTTGCATTAACAATAAGTGTTCTGTTAGATAAATAAGATTGCATCCAAGGTGACATTACGCCACTAATTCCGAGAGTGTTAAGTTTATTTATCACAGATTCAGGATTGACGGTGTCGAAAGCACAGCTAAGGTCAAAAAAACGTCCTGCAGTTTCCAGACCCATTTCCCGACTTTCATGAAATGATTAGACGAAGTGAAAAGTCCTGAGTGCCTAAATTCTCTCGAAATCCGAACTTCACATTACGTATTATGTTGTACTTACACAAATAGCTTTTTAATCGTTTTATGGCAAGCTTTTCTAGAATTTTCGAAAAACAATATACAGGGTCCGGCAACAAGAGCGCCTTCTTCTATATCTTTCGTTTCATATAAGCTAGATTAATAAATAGATTATTTAAAGATGACCAAACTATAATAAAAAAGATTTAAATGGAACACCCTGTATATTGTTACTTTTTGGAATTCTACACATTGTTCCTAACAAACTCGCAATATATTTCCCTATCCCTAAATATAGCTGTTTTTGAGTTATGTCGATTTTTATAAAAAAAATTGAAATTACAGAGATAGCTTTGAAAATGTACCTCCTTAACCGTTGAAAAACAAAAGTTATGTAATTTATATCAGAACAAGTACACAGATAGAGCTTTCTTATAATGCAAAGAAAATGCCATAATTCCAGACAGGGTGTTCACAATTGACTTGCCAATCAGACATTATTCCAACTAGTAAAAGTTTACTTTTTCAAATAGAACACCCTGTATATTATTCCGTTTTTGGTTTCTACATATTAACCCTTATCAGTTCGATATACAATTCCCTATCCCTAACTATAACCGTTTCCGAGTTATTTTCAATTTTTCAAAATGTAAAAGATTATTGGAACATTTTTTTAAAATCCATGGCCTCGTATAAATAGAAAAAAACACAGTGGAAAACAATTGTATTGCAAATTAAAAAACTCAACAGAAACTAATACACTATAATTATTAAAATTATTTCTAAAAATACAAAACTAATAAAATAAAAAAAAATAATTTAACGCGAATCATTACCGATAATGATTTATAATAGTTGTTCAAAATGTTGTCCGTTTTCTCGGATGCAGACCTGAAGTCGATCTTTAAAAGATTGTTCAACTGTACGCAACAACTCAGGAGTAATGCTATAAAAAGCCTGTGTTATACGATTACGCATATCTTCGGCAGTGGTTGGTGGTTCCGTATAGACAATACTTTTTATGTATCCCCATAAAAAGAAATCTATTCTTGTCAAATCAGGGGGCCTAGCTGGCCACCTCACAGGTCCATTTCGCCCAATCCATTAATTTGGAAAGACTCTATTGAGATAATCCCTTACATCTGCAGAGTAGTGAGCAGGAGCGCCATCATGTTGATACCACATTGTGGCTCTAATATCAAGAGTAATATTTTCCAATAAGCCCGGTAAATCGTTACGCAAAAAGTGAAGGTACTTCTCACCATTCAAGTGTCCATCAAAAAAGAATGGACCGATGACATAATCCCCAACGATGGCACCCCAGACACTTAAAGACCACTTATGTTGATTATCAACTTGTCTTAATAAATGTGTTTTTTCTCTGGCCCAGTTACAAAATCTTACTCGATGATCGAAGATTGCATCGCTCAATTCTTGGTGTAACTGAATATGATAGGGATGCAAGCGATTCTTCTTTAAAAGACGGCCTACTGATCTCTCACCTACACCAACTATTTCACTTATGTCCTTTTGGCTTCTGTGATGCTCCTCTTCGATGGCGAGAAGAACCCTCAATTCACTATCTTCATTTGGAGAAGGTTTAAAACGTTCATGTTTGGAGTAATTGGCACATGAAGTTGCACTAAGTCTACTCATAACTTTCTGAAACGATCTTGCGTTTGGACGTCTTTTATCTGCATATCTTTCAGCATAAATTCTGCTGGCCAATAAACACTTTCATTCTGCAGCACCCAACACGAATATCATATCAACACTCATTTTGTGTAAAATTCATTTTATAAAAATCTTGATTACTAACAATAACACTCGTAAATGGTTAAATACAGTTTTATTTATTTTCGTCAAACATTCAATTTTTATAAGAAGCACACTTGATTTTATAATTTTACTTGAAACTGAAGTAAATATTTGTCAAATTCTTGTTAACATGCAATGCCTCCAGTACAAAAATTGTAATTAGTCTTCTATCATAATATATTAGTTTCTGTTGCGTTTTTTAATGTATAATACAATTGTTTTATGATGTTCTTTTTTATCTATACGAGGCCATAGATTTAAAAATGTCTCAATAATATTATACATTTTGAAAAATTGAAAATAATTCGGAAATGGCTAGATTTAGGGATAGGGAGTTGTATGGCTAACCGATAACGGTTAATATGTAGAAATCAAAAATGTAATAATATACAGGGTGTTTGATTTGAAAAAGTAAACTTTTACTAGTTCGAATAATGGTTGATTGGCAAGTCAATTATAAGCACCCTGTATGCAATTATGTCATTTTCTTCACATTAAAAGGAAGCTCTATCTGTGTACTTATTCTCGTACAAATTAGATAACTTTTATTTTTCAACAGTTAAGGAGGTACAGTTTCAAAGCAAACGCTGCAATTTCAATTTTTTTTTAGAAAAATCGAAATAACTCAAAAACGGCTATATTTAGGGATAGGGAAATATATTGCGAATTAATTTGTTAGGAACAATGTGTAGAATTCAAAAAAGTAATAATATACAGGGTGTTCAATTTAATTTTTTTATAATAATTTGGTCCTCTTTAAATAAACAACCTGTATTCACGGGAATAATTTTAAAATATGCATACAACTAAACTATAACTGCGTTCCAAATTTTATTAATCTAGCTTATATAAAACGGAAGATATAGAAGAAGGCGCTCTTGTTTCTGGACCCTGTGTGTGTATATATATATATATATATATATATATATATATATATATATATATATATATATATATATATATATACAAGAAATTATTTATTTGAACAAAGTTCATTGATTATACAAATTAAAATTTAAAAATACATACAGTAAAAGAATTCCTCGAGTAGAACCCAAGATGTTCTTTGCTAGAGAACTGCGTTACCAACTACGCTACCGAAAGAGCAAATCTCACTCGATTTAAACTTAATTTGTATGTATTTTTCATATTAGTACTGATATACACTAACTTTATTTATTCATTTACTCATTTTTGTACTTATGTCATGAGAGCCCGCATTTCGCTAGGTTTCACACATGACATGTACATGACTGATTATTTTTTCGTTTTACTCTCTACAGTTATCATCAACTACAGATTGTTTAAGTTATACATTTGTTGTCCGTTATATTGGTTCTCATTATAGGATTATTTTCAACTTTTAATTTATTTCTTTCGTCTACTTTTGGCTGTTGATCTCATTTCAAACTTTGGGAGCTAAATTAAAGTTTGTGGCGCGTAACATCACTTATTTTTCTTCTTCCTACTCCTTTCTTTTCCCTACTGTGTTTCTGTTTCCACCCGCGCATCCAATTTTCTGCCCTCACAACTAGCCGGCACACTACTTTCGGGCACTATGCAGCAAATTATGCTGTCAGAAATTTACGAACCTACATTCTTCCGAAGCCTAATTGAGTAACGATAATTCTTTCTGTGCCCCCATGACTACCATATACTTCAAAAAAAGTCTAATTCTACCCCAAGTCAAGACAACTAAAGAATATTATACCTGCTAGACCGAGTTCTTAAATTTCTGACCAGTATTTACAATAAATGCATTATATTCTGCTACTTTCTTACAGACTGGAAAATAGCAAGCATTTGGCACGCCGGATTCCGACATAAAATTCATACCCTAGGTATTCCAAATCTCTTTGCCAAACTCCTCCTGTGCTTGACTAGTAGGTCAGTAAGAGTCAAAACAGTCTAACTTAACCAAAGCACATTCGATTCTTTTCGGAATCCCGACCTATAAAGATCACAAACAAGATACGTAACCGAGCAAATTTACTGGGTCGAACTAGAGCTTTCCACTCCAAAAAACTACAACTAACAATTTACACTCGCCTGGATCCCCTAGCACTCTTATACACAAACAGTCACCCTAATCACCTTCCCTCCATTACCTCGTCCTAACGCCAAATCCGAAGACACTACACTACAAATACCCTAATAATCTCACTACACAACAACAGACTTATTGCACTGAATGATCTTCCGCGACACAAACATTATCAAAGATACCCTTACTGCGAGTGCTCGTACGTGTGCGTGTGCGTGTATGCGTGTGGGCGTGCGAGCGTCCGTGCGTGCTTGCATGTATGCGTGTATGTATGTGTGTGTATGCGCGCGCGCGTGTGTGTGTATGTTAGTATCCACGATATCTCCACAACAACATGTACAAGCTTAAAATTTCTTATTTTAGCTTTCATTTCACTTAAAGCTGATTAGATTTTGGAAGAAATTCAGCGGCGGAGAGGGATTGGTTTATTAGGAACAATTTTTTTATTTTTATCAAATATTTCGGAAACAGCTGTGTATTTAAAATATGTAAAAATACCAACATATAGATCTTAAATATAACGATTAATTATATACTATCCAATTTTTGGATTCTACGGGTTATACACTCATCAGTTCTAGAAGAAATCCGCATACACAATTTGGACGAGACGGATACCGTAACAGAGCAGCGTTTCCAAAAAGTAGTGGCACAGAAAGGGGTTAAACAGTTTGATCAATGTACAAGTGCGGAAAGGGGACTTCTGGCCACTACATTTGTCATCATTCGCGTTTGTGCCACCAGGGATTGTGTTCCCTCGCAAAAAGTTTAATATTCGGGGGGCACCAACGGGAACATTCGGGTAATTAATCCAAGTGGCTGGATAACAGCCGAACTATTGATTGAAGTTTTAAACCATTTTGTTAAATACACCGGTACATCTAAAGATAGTCTATCTTTATTAATACTGAATAACCATGAGTCACATGTATCGTTAGAGACGACAGAATTTGCAAAATCTACTGGTGTAATAGTGTTGCCCCTTCCCCCGCATACAAGTAACAAGTTACAACCTTTAGATAAATCAATGTATTTTTCTTTTAAAAACTTTTATAATAAAGCAATAGAAGCGTGGCTTTTAAATCACTACACAGTTCCTATGACTTTGTATCAAACAGCAGTGTGTTGATGCGGCACGTTCAAAATCGATTATTCCTGAAAATATTATTAGTAGTTTTAAATCTACAGGGATGTATCCCTTTAACAAAAATATTTTTACCGAAGCTGACTTTCTATTATCGTCGGTTGCTGATAAAGAAGAAAATAAATTAAAAGAAACAGAAACAAGAAAGGCAGCAATGGTAATACGAGAAGATACAGATCTTTCTCATAATCAAGAAAGAATCTTCTCGCCTTTAAATATTGTTTCCTCTTCATATACAAATACATCACCTTCAACAAAATTCGGCCTGATGAGCAAAACCGTGCATTGGATACCGCTTCTACATCAAACGGTAGTTTTCGTACTCCATTTCAAATGCAATGTTTCCCTCAGGCCGCTCCAAGAAGAAACTTAAAACGAATAATGCAAACAAAAAATACAATATTAACTAGCACACCAGAAACTAAAGAACATTCTTATAAAACAGAAAAAAAGATAACACCCAAAACAGCAGTAGCCAAAGTAAAACGAAATGTATCAGGAAAATTAGACAATAATGAGTACAAGAAGAAAATTAGAAAGAACAAAGAAAGGGTAGACGAAAAGGATTCAGAACCAGAAAGTGTAATTGATGAATGTGTAGAGTTGAAATCCTCGGACGAAGAACTGGTCTTAACTGACCTATATTATATGGAGCAGGAAGAAAATAGTAGTTGTGAGTCTCGCACAATTGACGGTAACACTGAGCTTTTAAAAGATTATTTTGTGTTGGTTAAATATTTGGCAACATTCATTATGTGGGTAAAATTCTAGAATGCGATAAAAACAATGAAAAAGTGTCAAAGTTTTACATTATTTTTGTTTTCCGTGTGTTCCTGGTATCCATACGGCTACGAAATCGGATTTTGTGGTGTTTTTACCAAAGTCTGTTACCACAAACAATAAAAGACTTTCGTCTTATTGCAAATTTGGATTAAATTTTTACAACATGATCGTGCGCTAACTAACGTTTTGTAGGCAAACATATATCTTTTTATTTTAATACTTTATTACAAATTGTAACAACCATTTTTTGTGTTGTATTAAATATACCTTAATTTAAGGTCTTTCATTCATTTAGTTGTAAATATAAGAAAAAAGTTTTTAATTATTAAAATATAGGTATGCGGTAGGCAACTTAATTTGCATATCTTTTTAAAGGTTTATATTCCCATAAATTATTTTTCTGCTAAAATACGTTTGCGCAATACGTCATCATTCACTTAATTCCTTGCGCAAATCCCTTTGGCGCACGAGTACATCATCTAACTTCCAAAGCCTCCATTTTTTACTCACTTTCTGATGCACCTTAGAGCAGGAAGCGTTGTTTTTGTTGTTTTCCACCTTAATTTTGTGTGAAAGTGCCATTAATTTTATGGTAAAATATCTTTTAACTTGTTATATTAAAAATTAAAACATTTGCTCTTTTCAGGCACTTTTCTTTTTTTACTGTTACTTTTATTTTTACTTCGATTTACAATTTAATTACATTTTAAATACGCATTTAATTTTATGATTGCAAATTTTATTGGAAAATTTCAAGAAATCAATTAAACGAATTATTCAAATTAAAGAAGAAATTTTTAAGAGATAATTTCAGTTTTGGGTGTGGCTGATAACATAAAAGCATTATTATTGCATAAATTCCGCAACATTACACAAAGATTACGTCATCTTAGTTTGCAATTCAGCATCATTTTTTTATAATACCAGGGATCCTCAAGAAGATTTTGTATATATTGTACAGGTATTTATTTTTAATGATTATTTGTACTTTAAGGATAGTTTTAAGATCTATTTTATTTAATCATATCTCGTATTAACTGTCAATAAACATAATTGTATATTTTTATTTTTTTACATTTTGATAAAATTTTTATTGTTAACAAACTCGGTTTAGTTGTTCCGAGAGAATAGATAAAAAATAACTTGGCGTCCGAGATCATTTTATTAGTATTACATTTCATTTTTTTATTATTTATGTTCAGTGAAAATAACATAGCAGATTTAGTGGTAATTGAGCAAATCAAAATTATTGGACCACGCTATTTAATCTACCGATTTGAGACGAAGGCACTATTTGTGGTGAATGGTTTGTATTTCCAGTCAGTTTGACGATTTGTGCTTAGGAGAACTTTTACTCACATTTCTATATTTCATTATTACTTACATAAATTTTTTTATTAAATTTATTACACCACACTTATTTTTATAAAATTTTAATGTGTTCTATTGTGTACTCCCCTAAGTTTCAATGTTTACCACTAGAGATACTCTATGATACAAACCCGGCATGATTCCTTTTTTTTTTTTCTTTTTGAAATTTCTTATGCAAGATATTACAGGTTGAACAGTAAGGCATAAGCTACTTATATGAAACACATGTTCTATTGATCCGTTTATGATTATGAGTAATAATTTAAAAACAGTATTATTGTGTACTACTCGCCCCTACCATAGTTTACGAGTAAGCTGTGCCCCTACGTTAATGTTCAATTAGCACTTAGCCTTAAGCGTCGGCGCTATATAGTTACATAGCTTTATTATGAGAAAAATTCACTGTATAACTGCATAAATTTCTCAGGAAAATAAATGTATTTTTCGTTGACTGTTTATTAATTTCGATATTAATTAATTATTTTGTTTAAAAAAAGATATATTAATAGACGTCCTTAATACACTCCTTTTCATTAAGTAACTGTTTTTGGGATTTTGACGTTTTGATGGTATTTTGATATAGACAACCAGTTATACTCATACAAATAAAAAAACCATAACGACTAACATCATACATTTTAATAATCCATAATTATTTTTGGTTATTTATATTTATATTATTAATATTACAATTGTTCAAATTTAAGAACGGAACAGATACAGTGGTTATGTTGTGAACGTCAGGATTTATATTTAGGTTTAAATGATTTTGGATGTTTTCGAAATTGTTTGAGGTTATGTTAGTGTTTGCTGGGGTTTGGAAGAAGAGGCTGTCTCGTTTGTGCAAAATAATTGTTTACAAGTGTTTTCTTTGTTTTGGATTGAATCCTCAATGTATGCCTCCGCAAAACTGATTGATTTCCGGCCCCCATGTCACTTTATTGCTGCAAAATATGCTCCTGAATCCGACAATATTGAGGCAGAAGATCTGCGGAAGCAATGTACTGTATATAGCTGTGGCTGATCCAGTTTTAGAAATTGTGCAACTGTACATGGTATCTTGGCAAATGTGTTGATTCCCACAGGGTTTGTAGTGCATTTATTGTTTTGATAGTCTACAAAGAATCGTGTATGTTTTGTATGCTGTGGACTCAGTGTTATATATTGTCTGATTAATTTTAAGAATGTATTTTGATCATTATCCACAACCGTAAAAATGCTTTTCTCCTTTGTTTTTGTTTTTGATCCTGGGATAGTGATTAGAAATTTAGATTTTAGGTCTTCAACATTACCGGATTGCAACTCCAGAAGTTCATGCTTCCTTACCGCTCCAGCTATTCCAAAAATTAGTGCGCCCTGTAGTTTGCTATTACAACTTTAAATTTAAACCCTTTGCTTACCTTGGTCATTAAGAACAAATTATTAGGAGCGTCAAGAATGAATTTTAGCACTTGTTTTTTTTGGGAACATGTCCTTCAGAGTGTCTTTTAAGGTACATAATCAATTTGTTAAATTTTCCAATGTCAATATTTTTCTTCACATTAAGAGTTGATTTTAACATTGAGAATTTTGGCAAGAGGCTCGCTATGAAGCCTTTTTGAGCAATGTTTGAAAAGTGTGCCAGGAAGACAGGCTCCGTATAATTGGTTATATGTTGTTCGGTACACCAGGTATCAAATTCATTATAAGTTTTTTCGTAAAGATCTCGACTTTTAGTTGGCAACAAAGTAGAACATGCATTGTTCGCAATTGCCAACACTGCAGCAGGTAATGCATCAAGGTTTTCTAGCTCCATAATTGCACAATTACCAACAATTACTAATTACAATTCCTTTTTCGCAATGCCGACCTTTTGTTATAATTCGCTTGTCATATTTTTCAACTGTAACTAGGTTTTTTTAGCAAACCTGATTTTTACGTGAAATTGAAAATGTATGGAGTTGACGTTATTCTCTTCTGATAGTCTTTGTGGAAAAGTGAATGGAAAGTGTTGAAAAATTTAAAAATGGTCTACCTCGAGGAAAAAAAAGGATGAAGGTATTTTATAATTAATTTAATTTGTAATTAATTTCTAATGTTGTCACAAAAATAGAGGTTACGGTCAACGAAAAAATATTGTAATAAACTAGTTTATTAAATAACTATTATTAAAGTATCACTATATTCATATTCAGGAAAGTCTCGTCAGTGCTTTAAATGAAATAGCAATCTATAATATAGAAAAACAAGAACAATATTTAAACATAAACTTACTGGATTTTATGAAATTGAATTCACATACTTTACTTTGAAACAATATAATGTGAAATACTGCAATCGACTGCAAATTACTTTTACGGCATACTAACAATTTTGGACGTTGTACCCACATCAAATTTATTGTAACTTTATTTTTAATTTTTTTGTAATTTATTTAATTTAATTAATTTAATAAGCGTGACTCAACCGAAATGGATCGGTATGAACTAATAGGTACTATCGCGCTCAAAAAATACTGGACAGCAACATTTTGGCTGTGTGCATTTGGTTTGACGGCACGTAATCAATTGCGTTAGCAGGCTATGACCATTAAATATCAAAGTGACAGTTTCTAAGAGTTTTAATCTATCAAATTTCCAGTTTGACAAATACTTAACCCCTACTTGAAAATCGTTAGATGTCCGATTTACATACAACAAATGTGTCTACATAAAAAAATTTGAATTTTGGAAGTGTCTACAGTAACAAGCTGTACCATAATTTTTTAAGCGCGATAGTACTTTTCATTTAAGCGGTACATCATGCGCAGCTTAAATCCGTTTTAGACTTATTGCATGTTGCAATTAATATGATTTTGGTGGCGTTTGGTAGTTACATAACTAAATAAAATAATTTCTACTTATTCTTAATATATTTAAAATCGTTTTAATGAATGTCCAATAAGAATGTATCGCAAGACAAAAAATTTTATTATAAATAATATTAGTATATAAAATTAGCATATAAATTAAGAAAATAACGGAAATGTAGTTAATGTCCGCATATTTAAAACTACTCTCTTGAACCACTTACTTTTTAAAGGACATTTAGAACTTATATAAAGAGTTTAAGAAACAGTTTCACGCAATAGTGAAAAATTGATAGCCTTAAATACTTACTTCAGTGAAAAATCGTAGCAAATAAAATATAGGCCAAGCTTCATTGTAATAAATGCCTGTATATATTATGTTTAAGCCTAAGTTAGTACAGTAACATAAATACGTTGGAAAGTTTGCTAAATAAATTAAACCGTTATATGTCACAAATACTACATTTTTATAAAAATTAAAAAGAAAACACCAATGAAATCAGTTAACTATTTACCAAAACCTAAGGCCGGCAGCATATCACAGAAACGATAAACATGAAACTTGAAAGATGAAACGTGAAACCCGAAATATGAAATACGAAACTGCTACTGTGATACACCCACGATGAATGAAAATTAAAATTAGTTTCGGTTATCAATGGACACTGATGAGAGTTCGGATGACGCTATGGTTGCTGTTGTAACTACATTATTATTAGCAAAACAAAAATAAACGAAAGAAACGACGTTATTGGGTGTATCAGTTTCCATTGTTGAACCGCAATCAATTTAAAAAGTGTACTGGCTTTAGGACTTGAAAAGTTGTTAATTACCGAGGTAAGTAAAAATTAACATGGATATCTGTTATATACATGTGTATATATATATATATATATATATATATATATATATATATATATATATATATATACAGGGTGATTCGTGAAGAACTCCCCGTATTTCAGGAAATGATAGACCTAATCATTTTAACACAAAAATGTCATTTAAACGTAAGTCCAATAGTTGATTTGGAAAATATCTCCAAAACGAAAATGGTATTTTTCGTATTCTTTTATTTTTAGATTTAGACAAAGTGTATTTTTTATCTGAACAATGCCAAGGTTTTGTATTTTAATCAAAAAGTCCAATTTACTCCATTGGCGTAAAAATTAGGGATTAAAAGGTTGCACTGCCTCTTGCATTGTACGCCACTGTACATAATAAAAACGTATTAATAAGCTAAATCCAATGTAATTTATATCCCTATTTATTATACCAAGAATAAGTAAAATGCCTTTTCGTTTTGGAGATATTTAAAAAATCAACTTTTCTGTTGTAACTTTGACATCCTGTATCTCGTAACTATTGGGCTTAGGTTCACAGGAAAGTTTTGTGTTAAAATGATTAGATAAATTGTATCGTACTTTACTTTTAATAATTATTTTTAATTTTTACCACATTTGAATTAAATGGAATAATGAGATTAATGATATTAGTAAATCGTAATGTATTTTACTACAACTTCGGCACGTTGTGCCATCGTCACTTTAATATGACAATTTTTTTTAATTTTATTAAAATAATTTGCCTCGACTAGCATCTCCAAAACGTTAAACATTTATGTAAGGTTCTCTTGTACAATAATTTCAATCGTGATTTTAATTGAATTTTGAATTGCGTAAATTTTACTTTTATTCAAACACCTTGTATCATCTGAAAATATATTACATGTGCGCATGTGAATTTCGTTGACCTTAATATATGTGTTTGTGTAACATCATAACCAAACAATACTAATTATTTAATTTTGGTAAGTATCTTTTCTCTTTTTAAGTAATATTGAGTCAGTGTAAAATCGATACATGGTTGTAGTATTTCTATCCTTTGCATAAATACACATAAATAAACCTTAATAAAACTCAACGTAACCTTCAAATAAATATGTAAGATTCATAGACTCACATTAACGTTCCTTTTTTACAGCTGATCCAATTTCCAATTCAAATGTAATTCGAATTCCAATAGTATTGATCCATAGGGGGTAGATCTACAGCATTGGCAAGTTGTGTATATACTGCATCAATATTTGATACATCGGTGGAAGGTCTATACAGCACCAAGGTACATAGGTATACTGCATGAATATCTGCTTTGTCACTTTTCTACAAGCACTTTAATTTATACCTTATATTCATAAATGTAATAATTTACTTTCAGGTTTTTATATTCGAAAATATCACAACTTTTATTAGCATTCAAATTATTATTACTTGCACTTTTCAATTTTAATTTCAATTCGAATAATAATGCAAAGGCAATTCGGTTAAAATAAATTTTAATTTCAACGAAATAATTGAAATACGCCGATTTACATACACTTATACAACGATACACATCACCCGGAATAATAATTACGTTAACCTTATTTCTATTACAAATTTTAATTTTCATTTGTTTAGTAATATAAAATTTTTAAGGTTACATGAACGATGTTAAATTTTCAATTTTCAATCGAGTGTTCACACTTTGGAAAGTTACAAGATAAGCTACAAACATTTCTGCCACTTCCTTATATAGCTTCTGAAAAACAATCCATCATCTTAGCAAATATTGCCAATACAAACATAAGACTGCTTAATTTTCATTGGTTACTCATTTTTCAGAAATTCACAAATTATTATTTTCACTGATTACTTTTTTATACGTGGACAAATCTTAAAAATATAATCATTTTTGAATTCTATGCAAAATTTCTTTTCCATAGGCACCTCACATGACATATTTCCTTTAAAAATTCTTATTCTATCTAAATTATGACAAATATGAAAATAACTTATTCTAATTTCAACAGGAAAACTACAAACAGAATTGGATTTCTTGACCCAAATTACTTAAAAATTCATCAGTTTCAAACACTTTTATGATTCATGTTAATAAAATCTCAAGCACTGCGTTACAAATTATCATAACCTGGGTTATCAACTTTTAAACTTAAATCGCATCTATAATGTTAATTTAAGTTGCAACACTTCCTAATAACGTAATCTTTGTTTTGTTTCACTTCTAAACTTAATAAGCTCTATGAATCTTGTGAAATTTGTTCGGATTTCACAACTTTAACATGTTCTTTGCACTTCTTACATTGGTTGATACAATTTAATTTCTTTTTGTTTTAGAATGTAAGCATATTATTGTACTAGACTAGAATAATATCATTCAAATGGAACACATTTATTTTATAAATGGAAATACATATTTTTACTACGCCGAAACTGCTCGGAAACTATAATAATGAAGAATACTACTGCTCATCTATGATAACACTTATATTTATGAGATTTGGTTTAACTAACTAACAACATGTCCTATATTAACATTTGTACTGAGTTTTAAGTTAATTCGCACTTATGCATTCTGCGCTTTCATATGTTTATTCAAATTCACCGTAATTAATTTATATTTAATCTCTCTTTTAATCCGAGTTTATATCTCCCTATCTATGATATTCAGCGGTCATACATACTCTTAACTTCCTTAATTATTTTATTTAAAAAAATTTCTCAATTTTTATAGTCTGATTTTGTCTTTTCATTACTCGGATCATGTTTCCAAATATTGTACGATTCTTTTTTGTTGCAAGAAACTATTGTTGTCTTAGTTATCCAAACATTTCTTGGTTTTAATTTTCCTAATTTTTGTGTTTGTTTTTAGCAATTGTTGCACCTTTAATGCAACATTTAATTTAGTAAATTAGTGGGTCAATTGTTAGGTTAGCGTCTTGCGTTAATAGCATTTCATTCCAGTTTTCTTTTACAGCAAGGTTTTTTAGTTTAATATTTCAATACTTAGTGTCTTATTGCGCTTAATTTTTTTAATTATTAAAAAGATTGAAGGTCTTGTGGTGGATTGGAATCCTGGTGTATATACTTTTTCTAGAAAATTCTTTCAAAATTCTTAACTGAGGTTATTTTTCTTTTTTCTTAAAAGTTTTTTACATTTATTACAAATTCATCAATATAAACAACTACCCCGTCAGACTGATATATCTTACTGATATTATAATATATTTTACAGTAAAATACTTATAATATTCCAGGTTTCTGTACGAACAATTATGAACGGCTCAATGTCAAGGCTCTCAACAAATACTTAAAATTTATTAAAATTTGCATTGATACTTATTATATTTACGTCCAAAATATTATCCTTGTTATGATATATAAGTATTTATTAAGAGTGTTAACACTACTTTCCTGTTTCACACTTACACTTTGTAAATCGTTAATTCCTTTTATGTTATTATCCATCATTCGATATCTGTTGATTACTCGGACTTCTGAATTGACATAGGTGTAACTTCTATATTATCGATTTATCTTTGAATGGTAGGACTCATTTGATAATCTGTTGCTTCTGTGGATTTTTTAATCTTGGTCTTAAGCACATGGCAGTACTGACTATGAATCGCCACATGTTGCACATTGTCGCTTGTTTTATAATGATTATTATGAAACACAATTTGCACAGCACAATTTTGTTATATTGCCACAGTTAATCGTATAATGTTGACCTGCACACTTTAAACAGATTTTTTCATTTTTACACTTATGTCCACTGTGACCATATCTACCACAATTGTAGCATGATCTTACATTTATTTCATCATAAACTTTACAGTTTTGATAAGCAACAAATATTCTGTTTCTATTTAATTTTATTGACCTGTATATTTCGGCAATTACTTCTGTTATAACACTTTCTTGATTCCTTGTTTTATTTTTATACTTGGGTACTACTGAGTTACCTCATTTTCATTTTTAAAGTTTTTCTTTTTGTTTTTACTGTTTTATTTTTCACTAGATAGTGAGTTACAAAACGTTGTAGTCATTCTTGCCTTTAGAATCTTTTTTTTATATTTATTTTTGGTATTCTTTTGGGTTTCGGAATGTTGTTACTGATTATCTGTGAAAAAATTGGTTTACTTACAGTGTCATAAGGGGTTTTAATATTTTCTAGGGTATTATTCAACAATTTGTTTTTCTTTCATTTCTGTGACCAGCTATTTCAGCAATGAGTTTTCCATCTTCAGCACCTATTTCAAGTTGTGACTGTTCCTCATGTATTTGAGTCAATATTATTCGTTTCATTTATGACGTCATTTAGCTGTTTGATTTAATGACACATCTTTTTTGAGGTTAGGTTCAAATTCAAGTGTTCTGAACAAGTTAAGAATACATTACTTAGTTACATTCTTATCTTATTGTTATATTATTAATGCCCGTGCCTATAGTCAGTACTTGAGGCCGGCCTCGAGCTTGAGCTCAACTTGAGATAGGGTGCGTATACTATAAACAAATCTCGAGCACGGAGTGAGATTAATGCGCTTGCGTGACTTGAGTCGTACTCAAGTCCACTACAAAGCAACCTTGAGCTCGACTTTGCATATGTTCGGGTTCTATCGACACTATCGACAGGTTCCGTTGTTTAAATTTTGTTTACTTTGTATTTAATTGAATTGTTGCGATGGATAATGAAAATCTAGAAGATTTTGTTAAATTTATAGACATCGTTGATGAAATTCCGGATACACGCGTGGCAAAACAATACATCAGAGATGCGGTAAATCCTATGGATTTCTATGGTGAAGAAGATTTTCGCAAGCGGTATAGATTCTCTAAAAACGTGATACGAGACATTATTATTCCAATTGTAAATCCCAATTTACATAAATTAAATAATAGGGGATTACCAATCCCCCCATTAATTCAGTTGTTAACAACCCTCCGCTATTATGCAACTGGAAATTTTCAAGTAAGATAACTCCATTAAAGTTTATATCAAAATAAAGGTACTTATTTTTTTTTAGTTGGTGAGCGGTGATATAAGAGGAATAAGTCAGCAATCTGTGTTTGCAATGATTAAACGGATGTCTGAATGTGTTGCAGAAAGGCTTCCAGAATATATACATTTGCCCAACACACTGGAACAGAAACAACAAAATGTAATTATGTTCCAGAATGTATCTGGATTTCCTGGTGTTGCAGCATGTTTGGATTGTACACATATCAAAATTGTTAATCCAGGAGGTGATAATGGAAAGGTATTTAGAAACCGAAAGGGTTTTTTTTTTCATTAAATGTACATGTACCGTGTTTTTCATAAATTTTGAGAACATTTTCATATGTTTTATATTATAGGTTGCTGTGGGACCACAAATGGAAATGATTGATATAGTTGTACGACATCCTGGTTCCACACATGATAGTGTTATATTTGATAGGAGTTCCTTAAGGGTACATTGTGAACGTGGAGACCTGGGGGGATTGTTACTAGGTGATAATGGATACCCATGCAGAGCATATTTATTAACCCCAGTTATACATCCCGGTAAATATAAACCAGATGTATCTAATACAAATATTTGATGGATGCGTCATTTCACAACTCTAAATTTATTGATTGTAATCAAAGAATTGATTATCAACAAACACGCTAACCATATTTAAAGATAGTGTATATGTATGCATTGATTTTCTAAAGTAATATTTTGTAGGGAATTAACATGAAATAAGATATAATCGGGCACACATAAGAACCAGGAATATTGTGGAAAGGGTTTTTGGAGTAAGGAAAAGACGATTTCCTTGTCTACATAGAGGTATTACTACCAAATTAGAGACGAGTCAAACTATTATATGTGCAACAGCTGTTCTTTATAATATATCAGTAAGGTGCAAAGAAAACTTCATTGATGCTGCTGAAGTTAATATTCAAAATGATGTCGATGTACATGTGGTATATGATGGACAGTTAGGATTAGTTTTTAGAAACAATTTTATGCAAAATCATTTTAAGTTCTCTCAAGTAGCTTAATTTTTTTTTTTTTGATAAAACAAATAAATTCCTAAGATACTTGTCATTCAAAGCTAATATCACTTGACCTAATAATTATATTTACATATTTACAACTTCACTTTACTCCAAAGCAAATTTCAGCTCAAACCATTAAAAAGTAAATATGACCGTACTTACTGATTTTGTTCCAATTGCATTTTAATGTTTTGTCTTTAGGTGTTTATTATACCAATTGTACTATAACTTTTTAGAATTATTTTATCGTTTAACTCGTATGTATTAATTTTTTTATATTTTGTATTAATATTTTCTGTTTAATGGATTAAGTCCATAAATAAATAACATTAATGTATTTCAAATCATAATCCACACCAATCAATAAACAAACGAATTATTCATTAAAAAAAATTATTTTAATCATGATATGCATGTAATAATTATAAACAATGTTTATTCTTAAATAATTGCAACTGCAAGGCTGCCAATTCACTTTCGGCCTCTGCTTTTTTGCGTAAGGCAATTGCAGTGTTTAATTGCTCATTTTCTATTTTTAATTTTATACTATGCAGTTCATTCTGCTGTTGAATGCTTTGTTCAACTTTTTGTGTCCGTAAACTTGCCTCCATCTTCACAAAATCCATAGCTTTCTGTTTACCTACAATAAAATGATCTAAGTACCTATATTGTTTTCACTGTTATCAATAATAAACTTAATTAAATATAAGCCAATAGTTCCCTTTTGCAGATGATGTGATAGAATCTATGCATCTTCTATTGTGCTATGGTGTTGATGACTCACCAGTAGTAGCAACATCTGAAATATTTTCAGAACCTAAAATTTTAGTGTTGTAATATCCCAAGATAATAATACAAAAAATATTACCTGAATAAACGGGTAGTACATACGCATGGTCTTCCAAACTTGAAGATGTAGCATTTTCAATATTATTTTTTATTTCTTCTAAAATAAATCAGTTACAGCAATACAGGTAACAATATGCAATATCTACATTTCTTACGGGAATTTTTATAGCTGCATCATCTTCAAATACTGCTGTTGAATCCACTGCTTTCATAACGGGATCAACTTTTTCTTCAGGTTGTGGGTCACCACCTGTTAACAGCCTATTAAATTTATATTCTGTAGTTGCTTTCCTTTTTCTAAAAAATATAAACCCTATATTTTTGAAAACAAAAAAATACTACCCCCTATACCTTTGTTTTAAATTGCACCACAACTTTTTAAGCTGCATTGCGCTCCTTTTAACACTGATCAAACTAGTTTGGCAGTTTGATCCAGGAGGTGATAATGGAAAGGTATTTAGAAACCAAAAGGGTTTTTTTCATTAAATGTACATGTACCGTGTTTTCATAAATTTTGAGAACATTTTCATATCTTTTATATTATAGGTTGCTATGGGACCACAATTTCCCAAACTTTTTGTTTTTGGTAGACGGTTGTGGCATCACTCTTCTTATTTTCAATAACATTTTTGTGGGCATCCACTAATGATGCCAACAACAATTTTTCTTTTTCTGTATAAGCGACAGATTTATCAGCTAAAAATATAAACAAGTCAGTCACCTACTTATTAAATACAGTTGTTTCTTACATGTATATCTCTCCAAAATTGTTTCTTTAATTAATTAAAAGTAATCGTGAGGAACAATAACAAAAAATAATAAAACCATTTATGAATAATATAAACAATAATATTCAGGTTATGGTACAGTTAACCGAAAGCAGGCAACATTGATTTGTCAAAATCACTAGAATCTGGGTAATACTTTTAGTTCTGTGAAGCGATAAAACAAGAGTTACTAAAAACCTCGAGGCCGATCTCAACTTAACCGAGAACCAGACTTATAATACTCAGCACAAACTTGAGAGCAAGTCTGACTTGGCTGAGCACGCCTCAAGTCGGAGTTTGAGTCGAGACTATAGGTACGGGCATAACTTGTATGATTCCACATTCACATTAAGAGATTAAAAAAATTCTGTTTTTTTTTTTAATAAAATGTTATATTTGAATTAACAAACTTAATTAAGCAGAATTTAAAGGTTCATTAGATCCCACCCAATATTATAACACATTTAGAAAATCAATAATGATGAATCCGTTTTTTATTAATTTTAAATTTTAAAAGTGTCAACATAAATTTTATAACGTTAGTCAAATCATATATCATACAAATAATTGTACCGCACAAATTATAAAACTATGTCTTCTCTGTAATATATCCAGATTCATTCAAATGTAAGGTTTACAACAACAAAATAATACAATTACCATTAAAACTCTAAATTGTTCTAAACTAAATTACATAAAATTTGGCAAGTTTAAATAATAATATGAACTTCTTAACATATAAAATACAACAATTGAATACACTAATTTATCTTAAACTACTAAAGCAATTAAGTTATTTATATTTCATTTCTGCCAGATCCTTTTTATCTTAATCTTTGTCTTTTAACATTAAATCTTTTTTTTAACCAAAAATTAATATCTTTTATAATAAGATACTTCTTTTTTATAAATTCAATGTTCTTTTCTTTGCCAGTTTCAAATCTTTGTCTATTCAATCCACAATCTGGTCCCTTCCATACAGCTCATGCCGACATTTTTTATTCGATGTAATACTCAAAATACTCATCTATCACTTTTTGTACTTATTTTCCTCTTCTGGTTTCTTTTAATGTTTGTATTTATTTCTCAATTAGAATTTTTTTTAATCCTTTAAATTTTTTTTTACCTACTGTAACTTTATATTTTGTTTGATTTATTCTAACTTTGATTTATCAAATTAAAATTACTTATTTACAAAAAACAGAATCACCTTCTATCTATGAACGTCACATTAACTTTCTACATGAATAAACATCTCAAATTATCTAAAATTAAATTTTGTTTTAATTTTATCAAGCCATATTTATTTAGCACATTCCAACCATTCTGTATGTACACTTACAATGTTTTTTTATCAATATTTTCCTTTTTAACTCAAAATAAAACTATAACATGAACACATACCAATCTTAATACAAAACGAATTCATCTCACATTCCCCAGTAAATTATCTTTAACTTTTCCTTGCAAAGGAGGATGCACTAACATTTTACATTATATATACATATATGTACACACACATATATATATATATATATATATATATATATATATATATATATATATATATATATTGTGTTAAATTTACCATTAGGAAGTCTTATTATCAGAGTGTCCAAAAAGGAGTGAATTATTTTCTTCAACTTCCATAGTAAATTTGATGTTGTCGGGAATGTTGTTAATATGTCCTAGAAAACGGTTCAAGTTCTTTTCCATGGGGCCAAACTACAAATGTGTCGTCAATATAACGAAACCAACATTTAGGTTTTAAATCTGCAGAATTTAAAGCAGTGGTTTGAAAATGTTCCATATATACATTCGCAAAAGCTGTAGAGAGTGGCGAGCCCACATGTGCTCCTTGAATTTGCTTGTAGAATTGTCCTTTGTATATAAAATAGGTTGAGTGCATGCAGTGGTTTATCAATTTGAGTATATCTTGGTTTATTGAGTGTTATTCTTCTAGAATTTTCATCGTATCTTCAATAGGTATTTTGGTGAAAAGTGACGTTGTGTCGAAGCTAACTATATATATATATATATATATATATATATATATATATATATATATATATATATATATATATATATATCTATACATATATATATATATATATCATATCATAATATATATATATATATATATATATATATATATATATATATATATACAGGGTGACCCAAACTCGATGGCCAAAACGAAAACAGCTGATTCCTCTGGCCAAAAGGAACAAAAATTGTTAATACAGGGTGTGTCTATTGTTGATGGTTTCCAAGATGTTAACTTTTTTAATTTTTTCTATTTCGTGGACTTATTTTTAAATCACGCTGTATCTTCCAAACTAGAAGAGTTACAAGAAAATACATTAGGAGAAATTTGTAGAAGATGAAATTGCCTTAAAGAATATTCGTTCGAGACAAACTCATCATTCAACATTTTAATGACATAATGAATTCAGAAATGATTTTTTCAAATCCCAAGAGGAATATTTTCCAATAGAGATGGATTTGATACATTGCCGATAAAGGAAAAACTTCCTTTTTCATAAGCTTCACAACGAAATGAAAAAACTTATGGTTGACGTACTAATTACTGAATTGTTACAGGAATACACCCCAGGAAAAACTTTTAGAGCATAAAATTACCTTCAAAAATATGGTAGAGTAGATGAGAATTGACGATTTGTCCCTTACAATTCAATCAATCTGTACATTTACGGCAAGAAATACGTCTCCTTTACTGATATCTATTCATCACCGTAGCAACGACTTGAGATTAGTAAGTTAGTTGTCAAAATTTGTTTGCTATTACAGTTTTGCTGATTTCAATACGAGTTCTTTCTGTTGTAGTGATATTGTAATTTAGTTTTTGAGTCGTTCTTGTTATTATTATTGTTCTTGTTCGTGTTCGTGTTTTCCTTCCTGAGTCATGTTTTCAAATGAAGAATATGCCGATATTTATTATTATTATGGTGTTGCCCAAGGGAATGCGAGTGAGGCTGCTAGACTGTATGCAGCTGATTTCCCAAGAAGAATTCATCCAGAAAGTGGGTGAGATCTGAAGATCTTGGAGGCCACGCCACTGTACCACCTCTTCCAATCCAACGTTGGGGATAATGTTCGTTTAGCCAATCTCTCACACCACTTCCGTAGTGGGCAGGACAACCATCAAGTTGAACCCACATATCTGCTCTTGTTGCCAATAAAACCTCGTCCATCAATTCACGGAGGTTTTCTTAAAGGGAATTCAAAAAATTCACTGAATTGACTCTATCTTGTAGAATACATGGACCAATAAGTTGATTGTTGAGTAAACCAACCCAAACATTAACTTTGAACTGGTGTTGAAAGCTATTTGGTCTCATAGTATGTGGGTTCTCATGTGCCCAGACGTGCGTGTTATGGATATTGAAGATGCCTGACCTTGTAAAGGTGGCCTCATCCGTCCACAAGATTGCTTTTTGGAAATCTCGATCATTCCTAACTGAATTGAGATACCATTGGCAAAACTCAATCCGTCGACCTAGATCTCCATCTAAAAGTTCTTGAACTCCCGTCACGTGATACGCACGTCTTCCGTCAGCCTTAAGAGTTCTCCGTATTGTTTCTCGTGGCATCTGCAATACATTGGATGACCGCCGCAAGCTAGTCTCAGGATTTGCTTCGAAATGCTGGATTACGTCGTCAATCCTCTCAACATTATGAAATTCCTCTTGATCTCTTAGGATCCTAAAAGATCCTCTCTCTCTTAGAGCAGTGTGTACTCTAGAGAAAACTCTCCTTTCTGGATTAATTCTTCTTGGGAAAGCAGCTGCATACAGTCTAGCAGCCTCACTCGCATTCCCTTGGGCAACACCATAATAATAATGAATATCGGCATATTCTTCATTTGAAAACATGACTCAGGAAGGAAAACACGAACACGAACAAGAACAATAATAATAACAAAAACAAGAACGACTCAAAAACTAAATTACAATATCACTACAACAGAAAGAACTCGTATTGAAATCAGCAAAACTGTAATAGCAAACAAATTTTGACAACTAACTTACTAATGTCAAGTCGTTGCTACGGTGATGAAAAGATATCAGTAAAGGAGACGTATTTCTTGCCGTAAATGTACAGATTGACTGAAAAGTGAGGGACAAATCGTCAATTCTCATCTACTCTACCATATTTTTGAAGATAATTTTATGCTCTAAAAGTTTTTCCTGAGGTGTATTCCTGTAACAATTCAGTAATTAGTACGTCAACCACAAGTTTTTTTTCATATCGTTGTGAAGCTTATGAAAAAAGGAAGTTTTTCCTTTATCGGCCATGTATCAAATCCATCTCTATTGGAAAAATATTCCTCTTGAATATATATATATATATATATATATATATATATATATATATATATATAAGTGTTTGGTACATCGATGCAAATATTTAAAGGGGTGATATAATAGGTGATTTTGAGTCGATTTAAGCAAACATACTTATATACCAAGTGTTACCGTTTTTGAGATAATGCCACTTTTAATATTTCTTGATTTTACCGTGCTTTCCTGCAAATATCGAAGTGTACAAGCGTAATAAGCCGTCTTATCGCAAACTTATACTAAGTTTTTATTCCTCATGAAGTGATTGTTCATATTATTTTATCAGAAAAGCCTAAACTGTCTTTGGTTCTTGCTTAGAACTTCTTAAACATGAAAGTTTTAATTTGTAAAAAGCAATCACTAAAATTCAAACGTGGATTTAGTCTAAAATCTTTCGTTATTTTTTTCCAATTTCAGTAAAACTTCTTTGGGCAATGGTCTTTAAGATAGCATGAATAGATTTAGAAAAATTTTCACAAATTGGAAAAATTGAATTTAATTACCAAAATACCCCTAGGCGCATTCGCCAAAACGTAAAATAGCCCTTCATTATTTAGTTTAAATAGTTTAAAAAGCAGATTTTTAGAAAATGTTTTGCGGTTATCGCTCCACCCAGTACTTGAGTTTACAGAAACTGTTTCTGAATTCAAGATTTCTTTCACCTCACTAACACTGGAATGTAAAATTTTCTTAGCAAAATCGAGTTTATTTTCAAGTGAATCTACATTGCTATTTAAAACGTCACTTTTGACTTTTCGTTTATTTAGTGGAAATAATTTCAATTGTGGTAAATTTAATACAATCGTGCAAAAACAGTATGAGCATCACGAACATTAAGGGTTGTACCGGTCTCCGGCCAAATTCGCTATCGCTCAGCCTCCAAACATGGCCGGCGACCGGTAAACGTCCCTTACTGTTCTTGATACTCAATATAATATTGCCTCGTGTAGTACTAATTTTGAACACCAATAATAATACTATTAATGTTTTAATAAATCGGACATTTTCTAAAAATCTGCTTTTTTTAAACTATTTAAACTAAATAATGAAGGGCTATTTTACGTTTTGAATGCGCCTAGGGGGTACTTTGGTAATTAAATTCAATTTTTCCAGTTTGTAAAAATTTTTTTGTAAATCTATTCATGCTATCTTAAAGACCATTGCCCAAGGAAGTTTTACTGAAATTGGAAAAAAAATTAACGAAAGATTTTAGACTAAATCCACGATTGAATTTTAGTGATTGCTTTTTTACAAATTAAAACTTTCATGTTTAAGAAGTTCTAGGCAAGAACCAAAGACATATTAGGCTTTTCTGATAAAAGAATATGAACAATCACTTCATAAGGAATAAAAAACTTAGTATAAATTTGCGATAAGAGGGCTTGTTACTTTTGTACACTTCGATATTTGCAGAAAACACGGTAAAATCAAGAAATATTAAAAGTGGCATTATCTCAAAACGGCAACACTTGGTATATGGGTATGTTTGCTTAAATCGGCTCAAAATCACGTATTCTATCACCCTTTAAATCTTTGCATCGATGTACCAAACACCCTGTATATATATATATATATATATATATATATATATATATATATATATAGCAACATTCCATTTTTGCAAAATCTGATAGAGCGTTTCACTGCAGTCAAAAGTACTAGAGCGAAAAATTTTCGTTTGGCAGCCGTTTACGAATTATTGTTGCTTAATGAATCATTTTGTTGCATATATATATATATATATATATATATATATATATATATATATATATATATATATATATATATATATATATATATAATATAAAATCTTATAACAGATTATTGCAGTCAACAACGAGGAGCATCTTGTAAAAATATTTTTGTATATACAGGATGGCCCATTATGAGCACTACATAAAACATGTGTTCTTTTTAATGGAACACCCTTTATATTTTTATATATTTGAATTCTCCGTTAAATACTGAGCAAAATGATATAGATACTATGGATCTACGCCTAACAATTCCTAAGTTATTGATACTTTTATGTAAAAAAATTAGTCAATTAAGTAGGCTCCTGTTCCGCTATCTTGAAAGATATCGGAGTGAAATTTTTATTCCAATGTGTCTAGTTTTAACTTCTACATTCAGATTTTAGACCCTTTTCTCTACATATATAGGATGATCCATTTTGCTCAATGTTAATTTTTTCAATTTTCTATAATGGCACACATATTATTACAGATTTGAATAGCGATCTTTCAATAGGTACTCACTTTGTACTACCTATGCCTACGTGTTTTTGAATTATTTAGTGATAAAGTTGAAAATTACAAAATGTTGTTGCTCTTTTTGAATTTGTCACAATAGGGCCTATAAAATAAATTAAGACAATGTTATAATTCACAAATAAACAAAAATGGATCAATGCTAATAGCAATAGAACTGTGAAACTATAGGTTTTGTTTAAGAATACAACATTTTGGACTATACAAGGGCAACGCTTAATGGTTATTTTCCTATTAGTAGAACAACATAACTATAAACTGTAAAATGCAATTAAAGAACACAATGAATTACAAATTTTATTATTCCATAGTAATAAACCGCTGCCAAATTATCTGTCATAATGCTTCCTCATATATGTAATTAACCCAACCCACATATACCTGAATTTGAAACACGATAATTCTTCATTTTTATCCGCCATTTTTAATTTTTTATTTTTGACAAATGATTTATTCTTAGCGATCTTAAAAAATCACAATACCCGACATTCAAAAAAAGTTTGCGCCACTGGCAGTTTTTAAAATTTTTTTCTTTAGATAATGTTTTACAAATTGACAAAGTTGCAAAATTAATCATTAGCCTACAATAACTGAGTTTTAGTTATATGGAATTTTTAACACGATAATCCTCCATTCTTGATTCGCCATTTTGAATTTTTTAATTTTCAAAAATGATTTATACTTAGCGATCTTAAAACCCCCAATACCCGACTTTCAAAAAAATTGATTGATAAATTAAAAAATGCACAATTGTGTACCCAAAAAACGGTGGGCCAGTGGTTATTATTTTTTTTTTTATTTTGAAATTATATAAAAAAGTATTAGTTTGTTTTTTTAATAATGTAACTTTTTAAAATTTGAAGCAATGAATTTTTTGATTTTCTAATCTTCTAACAATAACCACTGGTTGGATTTTGCTCATTAACGAACTTGACCTAGATTTTATGGCACTGAATTTTTGTGCCTAATTTCATATCGATAGCTTTAATGTTTCAAAGATGTCGCGAACACTCACACACAGACACACAGTCAGACACGAGATTTTCTGTTCTAAAAATGTGTTTTTCGTATTGTTTAGTCCAGAAAAAATCGAGAAATGTAAAAAAAAAAGTATTTGAAAATTTAAACCGATTGCATAGGTTTCTCTTTATACGTACGTAAATGAGAAAACAATTGCAAAACGTGACACGATCTGCGAAATCTTGCGGTCATAGGCTTTGACACAAGCACAAATGGTATGGTTGATATTTACGTTTGCGCGTTGGTTTGTCAGATCTACTTGTACCGCAATCTGACGAACACTTACGTCAGAATTTTCTTCTAAACTTAATAAGACTGTTAATTCGTTTTGTTCGTTTGTAACAGTCCATTTCTCTACATCTCTTTTTTTTGTATTTGACATTCCCTGTATCTTCATATCGTTCTCGAAGAAGTTGAAACGCTTCAGGTCTAGCTAAAGGGCACTTTTGTTCATAAATCCTGGATCCCAACAAACAGTTCCTTTCAGCTTCTACCAAAGCATAGATTATATTAATCAACTCTTGTTTTGAGAAATTCATAGCACAATAAGTAAATAACCAGTTATTAGCGAAGTTACTGTGCAGATAAATATCTGACGATTCTTCAAGATTTATTTATAATAAGTGGCTTTCATTTGTTAAGTTATTACGAAAGAGGCAAGCGAAAACTAAGCTACTATGATTCATTGTGTTCTTTAATTCCACTTTAAAGTTTATAGTTATGCTGTTCTACGAGTAAATAATTATTAAGCATTGCTCTTTTATAGTCCAAAATGTTGTATTGTATCACAAAACCTATAGCTTTACAGTTTTATTACAATTAGCATTGTTTCATTTTTGTTTTTATGTGAGTTATAACATTGTCTTAATTTATTTTATTGGCCCTGTTTTGACAAATTCCAAAAAAGCAACAAAATTTTACAATTTTCAACTTTATCACTCATTTTAGAAAATGAGAAAAATAACATTGAGCAAAATGGACCATCCTGTACATGTAGAAAAAGGGTCTGAAATCTGAATCTAGAAGTTAAAACTAATCCCAAAATTTCATTCCGATATCTTTCAAGATAGCGGAACAGGAGCCTACTTAATTGACACATTTTTTTACATAAACATGTCAATAACTTAGGAACCGCTAGTCGTAGACCCATAGTAACATGTCATTTTGCTCAGTATTTAACAGAGAATTCAAATATATAAAAGTACATAGGGTGTTCCATTAATTCGTTATCGACTTTTCATACCTTATCCTTAAAATGAAAAATTAAAGTAAAGTGACGTGTAAAGTAAGTGAATAGTTACTTGAGCTCCAAATATTTTATAAAATTAAATGGTTAGCTTCAAGATAAAACAGACACGGTTCTGTACAATCGAACATACAATTCTTCAACATGGGTATGTAATCGTTGTCTGTATAAGGCGGACAGGGTACAGTGACCGACCCGCTTCCTTGTTTATTGTTAAATTGATCTTTTTATTTTTTAATTGAAATGAACGTTAATTAATTCTTTATATGCCTCGACTATAACTCAGCGCAAAGCTGTACTCTACAGGACTTCGGGGGTGTCTTTAATGCATTTATATTTAATAGTATATTTAGTGTACTGCTAGAAAATGGGCCATCCTGTATATACAAAATTATTTTTACAAGCTGCTCCTCGTTGTTGACTAGAACAATCTGTTATAAGATTTTTTTTGAATCAACAATATAGGCGTAATCTTCCACCCCCAAATCGTTGGGACACCCTGTATGTATATATATATATATATATATATATATATATATAACTATTATATACAATATATACATATATAACTATTAATATTCTAATGGTGTAAGTCAAATTAAACAGTGATTCCGAACATACTTTTTATTACTCTTTACAAATTTTTCGTGAACGTTTGTTTGTTAACTTCATCGGTGTTTGACATAAATTAGAAATAAACCTACTACGAATTTTAGAAATTCCTAAAATTCACAGTAGAAGTATCTAATGTTTAATTTTATATTTCCTTTACACCTTACGGAAAACAACAGTTTTGTTCGAGTAACACGAGCAACCAAAGAGGACTTGCCAGTGAGATTTGGTCGAAACGTCGTCAAGAAGGAGGAGGAATAAAAATGTGGGATAGTATCCGGAAGAACGGAATATATATATATATATATATATATATATATATATATATACAGGGTGTCCCATAATAAATGCTACATGGAACCATGGTAGAATCCTGACCTATTTTTGTACTAAATCTAGTGGAAAGCTCTACTGACCTAAGGCGCGCCCAAGCATAGAACAAGACGTGAAATCGCTTTTGCCAGTGGCGTACAACATGAATATCTCGATAATTATTCACTTTACTGGTCCTTAACAAGTGTACATATTTTACGTACAAGACATTGAAAGATATGAATTTATAGTTGAAATTGATATTCGCACAGTGGTGTAATATTTAGGAGTGGTGAAGCTGTTTAACATTAATATTGTACGCCACTGGCAAACGCGATATCACATAAGTACAAAAATATAGGGTTTTAAACAAGTTACAGCCATTAACAGTTTAATAATTTTCAACTTTAACACCCTATAACTTCTTAATTATCAATATTTTATTAAAGTCATATTTGGCAAAGCGTCATAATTTTAGATCAGGGTTCTACCATGGTTCTATGTACCATTAATTATGGGACACCCTGTATATACATATATATATATATATATATATATACATATAGAGTGTCTCTAAAAAAGTCTGTACAAAATACAAGGACAAATTCCTGATACTAAAATAGACGAAATACAGGGTGTCAAAGTTATTATTTTTTTAAACTCATTTTTTAAATGTCTATCTTAATAATGTCCGGATTAGCATGAAGTTTGATACCTAGAAGTTTCCTATAATGAGCAATCCAGACTTGATCATAGTTGTATTTTCCAGATGGCGCCACCAGCAGACCTTTGTCTGCATTTACAGCTCCATAACTTTTTTCTGCCTCGGTATATCAAATTTCTAGCCATTTCTGTGATAATTTAATCTACACGTTTGATTGCGTACTAAGCGCTATTAAGTATTGTCATTACTTAAACTTAAACAAGCAATTCAGTCTGACAAATCTTTATTGTAATTTTAATTTCCTTTTTCAATTTTTCGCTATGGCCGTACCCTATACTAACGCAGAAATTACCGATATAGTATTAGTTTATGGTTATTGCCAAGGAAATGGTCGGGAATCGGTCAGAGTATACCAAGAAAGACTTCTAAATAGACGCGTTCCAAACCAACAAACATTTGCCGCTGTTGAAAGGCGTCTTCGAGCAACCGGTAGTTTTGCTCCTGGTACGGTTGATTATGGACGGAAACGTACAATTAGAACAGCGGAGATTGAGGAAGAAATTTTAGAACGAGTTGAAGAAGATCCGAGTCTGAGCACCGGACACATTCGTTTGGAACTTGGCGTTTCTAAGGATACGGTTAACGGAATTTTAAGAGAGCAGTGAACATTTTACGGTTAGATGCAGAGATGATGGACAAGGTGCAGCTCAATTTTCTCCGTAGAATTTATCTTTGTGTACATAAAAACGGGGGTCACTTTCAACATTTACTTAGAGTTTAATTGAACAATTTACAATTTAATAAAGGTTTGTTCTCCGCCAGTTCATTCTTACATTCTTATGTTGTTGTGTAAACTTCTGTTGTTGTTGGTCGGTTGGTCCTTAAACACGTTCCTAACTTCTTGAATCAGTCCTAAACCTGGATAAAGTGTGAAGGAGGGCTAGGATGAAACATTTAAATTCGATGATCACAGAAAGGGCTGCTCAAAGCGACATCTACAAGGTATACCTTTTTTGAAGAAAACATATCAGGGAATAAGAATTTCTGACTAGAAATTTGAGATAACGGGGGATGTAGACAAAGGACTGCTGGTGGCGCCCTCTGGAAGGTACATCAAAACTATGATCAAATTTGAATTTCTCACCATAGAAAACCTACAGATACCAAATTTCATGTAAATCCTGTTATTATTAAGACAGATATTTAAAAAAAAGCTCAAAAAAATAATAACATCCTGCATTTCGGAAACTAACAAACACTGTATGGCTTTGAAAGCTAGGTAAGTGTAAAACATATGTAAGGATGTTAGCTTAAGGATTCCCGAGTTCCAATAGGCCTAATTGATGGAAAAGCCAGTAATTACCACATTTGTTATTACTTAATATTTACTTTTACATATTTAGGTTCAAAATTTGACCTTCATCAGAAAGATACGAGGAATAACACTGGAGAACTACAAAAATAGACTTAACATGAGCACCACAATGTAACAAAATAAATACAAAATTTATTATAGAATTGGAATAAATAATAATGCTGATAAACACTGAAACTTCTCAACGATTACTTAAACTCAAGAACCATTTAAGTAATTGTTTAGAAGTTTCTGTGTTTATCGGTGTTATTATTTATTCCAATTCCATAATTAATTGTCTAATTATTTGTACTAATGGAACGGCAGTATTTGGTTAATATAAATTCCAATGGAATAGTGTGTTTTGAACTGAATTTAATGTCAAACTAAAAAATTATATTATTGCATATATTATATTAGTAAATAAATAAGTTTAGCACGATATAGCGTTGTAATACGTGTTTCTTTTGAGCAATACAGACGTTTAAAAATTGTTATTAATTTTATTAAATACATAAATAAGAAGTTTACCTCCAGTAGGATTCGAACCTATGACCTGTACTTTGCTAGAGTACCGCGCTAACCAACTGCTCCATTATTATAATAAAATACAAACGTTCGCATACGTGTAAGTAGTACACGGACACCATCCCCTCCACTTTTTTTTTACGTCACAAGCCCCGCCCACTTTCACTTTTTAATCGCCCACGTGGCGGACCACTATTTGACCTTGATAAAGTTGTTTACCTTGAGAAACAGGTTTGCCTTGAGAAAGTTGTTTACCTTGATAAAGTTGTTTACCTTGAGAAACAGGTTTACCTTGAGAAAGTTGTTGTTTACCTTGAGAAATAGGTTTAGCTTGAGAAACAGGTTTACCTTGAGAAAGTGACCTGGGGCTAGGACTAATGAGGGAAATTTGAAATTGTGGGTTCCTTGTCAGACGAGAGCTACCTCTAGGATCTGATGCAGCGCTTGAGGTTGTTTTTATGGAAATTCTTGTAAGATAAATGCTACCTCTAGGACCTGGTGCAGCGCTTGGGGTTGTTTTTTAATAATAGAAATGTTCTTGTAAGATAAATGCTATCTCTAGGACCTGGTGTTTCACTCGGGGTTGAAAATAAATGCTATCTCTAGGACCTGGTACAGAACTGGGTGTTGTTTTTTAATAATAAAGATGTTCTTGTAAGATAAATGTTATCTCTAGGACCTGGTGCTTCGCTGAAAATTTGAAAAATGAATAAGGGATCCTAATGCTAACATGTAAGACAGGGTCTTGTGTTAGGCCCTTGATGGGGAAATAGTACGGGGACTCTAATGCTAACTTGTAAGACAGAGCTTGTTTGCGACGCCATCTAGCAGGGGTATGGACTAATGAGTATTTACTGTAATAAAGGTGGCGCTACCTAGTGGTATATTTCAGGGTTAATCAGGGGTTTGTTTGTGGTGCCATCTAGCAGGAGTATGGACTTATGAGTGTTTTCTGTAATAAAGGTGGCACTACCTAGTGGTATATTTCAGGGTTAATCAGGGATTTGTTTGTGGTGCCATCTAACAGAGGTATGAGCTAACGAGTATTTTCTGTAATAAAGGTGACAGTACCTATTGGCATATTTCAGGGTTAATCAGGGATTTGTTGCTGAGTCATCTACAACTGGTGTAAGGAGCAGCGAGCGTTTTTCTGTAATAGAAGTAAAGTGGTATATTTCTTAGCTAATTAGGATTTGTTTGTAATTTATGACTTATAAATGTTTTCTATAAGCTTTACTAATCAATTGCTTTTGTAAGACCTGTAGAACATTCATAAAAGGTGTTTTTAAGATGGGGTTTAAAAATTATGTTTGGATGTGACACAGTATACGTTGTACAACACTACCTTAACTTATCATATCCTAATCTAAAATAATACTATAAGACCTTAAACATACATACATACACACGTAAAAAAAATGTTAAGGAATTACCCGAAATCGTAAACTGTATTAATAAATACAGAGATTGCATCTGGTCCTCTCTGAGAAGATGACGATTATGATGGCCTTGAGGCAAACCGTCAGTCTTAACGGATTTGCTAAGGTATAAAAAAGACTTGTACACCTCAAGGAAATGTTGGGATCTCAAACCAAGCCGGCAGTCTCACCAAAGCTTGTACTAGTAGTAATTAAGACTTCTACAATTTGAGATCGTCTGAATTTTACAATGCTCTAACTTGCTATTTAAACTATTGAAGCTCTGATGTCAACTCTAACAAGTTACAGCTAATAGGGTTTTACTCCTCATTTAGAATGTAAAAACACGCATTCACTTTGACTGTCTTTCTGAATATTTTATTTTTTGAAGGTCTCTTTTAAAAGTACAAAATATTTTTTTCTATTCAAAAAATTTATAGTTGGATTAAAAGAAAAAACAATAAGGTCATTTTTGATATTTAAAGACGCTTAGAATGTACTACTCATTATTTAAATTCAAATATTTAATTACAGTGTTATAATGGTTTTAATGAGTTTCATCGTATGATAAAATTGTTTGTAAAATGCAGCGAATCCCATACATAAATAAATAAACTCTAGCTTAAACTTACATGTACCGTTTGAGAAGATAATGATAATCCTATTCAAAAAAAATAAGATAAGATCTGTAATTATTAGTTTGCTATATTCATGTATACAAATATGATTTTAAAATTACTTTTGTTTTACTATAGTGGTGACAGCTAATTCGTTTTAAATTATGCTTGCTTTAGCAAGTTAATTACCACACATCAATTGTAAATATGTTTACCTACAGTTAATTAATTTTAAAACGATACATAAAAACACATACTAAATAAAAAGAAAAAACAATAGATTCAATTGGTATTACAGAGCTCTTAAATAAATAGAAAACAATTAAAAGTAGTACAATCTATTTTTATTTATCAGTCTAGAATAGTACAAAAGCATGCATTATACATCATTTTAGAATTATGTTGTAGAGAAAGTTATTTACATATCGATAACTATTTTGTATGAAATGTAATTATCTTTAAATCGTTACAGTATTTTAAAAACCTGATTCTCTCTTCAAGCAACTACCATCTATATATCAAAATTATGAGTGATTTATCTGTGCATTTTAAAATAATTACCATGCTTACTATAATCCTTACTTACTATGCTAACTATAACCCTTTAATTGTCTAATCTGAAATAAGAGTGACGTAATCTAATTTTATTTGAAATTTCATGGAGAGCATTATCATCATCGAGATGTTTGAGATACAATCACCTAATCGTCTTCAACTTGAACGATTATATTGTAACAACCTATAAAAGTAGCTAATAACCCTAATAGTTTTATCAGACATTATTACATGGACACGAGGTTAACCCTAAATTAACTGGTTTCAACACAGCTCTGGAAATGCTGCACACGCTTCAAATCTTTTAGCTCGTACGCAGAAGTTGTACCGTATTCACTTCCTTCAATTTTTATCTGCATTCTGTTTCGAGGCTGTAGTACGTTTTCTAATACATAAACATAATCTTCAATACTGTGATACGTGTAGCAGCAAAACACAGTAGCTAGTTAGTTTCACCTCTATATTACTTTACATGCAAGCCTGATCTTATCATAAATAAAATACATCTGCCAAAAAAGCTAATTAAACATAACTCCACGGCCTAGGTATAGCAAGCAACGTTTCCAATTATAGCTTTTAGTCAACACAATAGTGCCTACAACTACATACAATCGACTAGCACTGCTTTAGCACGAGGATCAAAGACGGCCGTCTAAGGAAAAAATACCTCGACCATAAAAGAGGCGTTTAGATTTATAAACATGCCCCTAGGGGCTATTTTAGAGTGTGGTTAGGTCAATACTTCAGACATCCCCCTAAGATAACCGATTCTACCCGAACATTGACGACGAGCACGCTTGCGCACAAGACCCAAGGCTAGCTGCGTACTCGTTTCTCGTGTGTTTCGCTCTTTAAAGTGTAACTGTCATCGAGTGAGCATTACTATAATGTATTCTCCTGTTTATGAGCCAACATCAGCGGACATTAGAGATTTTACTGACTTGTTAATAAACTATTACAACATAACGGTTCAAGATAATGATGAAAGCGGTGACGTGGTTGAGCTGAAAGTATCTCACATCCAAGATGATGACGATGGTTCACAGAAGAGAAAGAAGTGCGATGAGGTAGGGGAAGGCAAATCTCAAAATCATGATGACGACAAATCACGGTTCAAGAAGAAGTAGAAAACCGATAAAGCATGTTATTAAATAATAATGATGTATTGTTATTTATAATAATAATAATAATAATATATTTTCAAACGTAAAGCTTTCCTTCAATTTTGTTAATAAACCTGTTTTTTACCTAACTCCACCGTCTTGATTCATGTTTGCAAGTTTACAAGTTTTTTCGCTTTAGCGTGTTTTTTGTGTTGGCGTGTTTTCGTTTGTGTGTTTTCGTATTTGCGTGTTTTCGTTTTTACGTATTTTCGCATTTGTATGTCTTTGCGTTTGCGTATTTTGTGTTAGCGTGTTTTCGTGGTAGCGTTTTTCGTTTGTGTGTTTTTGTGTTAGCGTGTTTGCGTGTTTTTTTGTGTTAGTGTGTTTTTCGCGTTTGCGTGTTTTCGCGCTCTCGTGTGTGTGTGTGTGTGTGTGTGTGTGTGTGTGTGTGTGTGTGTGTGTGTGTGTGTGTGTGTGTGTGTGTGTGTGTGTGTGGTGTGTGTGTGTGCGTATGTGCGTGCGTGCGTGCGTACGTACGTGCGAGCATGCGTGCGAGCTTGTGTGCGTGCGAGCGTGCGTGCTTACGTGCGTGCGAGCGAGCGTGCGTGCGAACGTGCGAGCGTGCGTGCGAACTTGCGTGCGTGCGAGCGTGTGTGGTTATGTGCGTGCGTACGTGCGAGCTTGCGTGTGTGCGAGCGTGTGTGCTTACGTGCGTGCGTACGTGCGAGCTTGCGTTCGTGCGTGTAGAAGTCTTAATTACTACTAGTACAAGCTTTGGGGAGACTGCCGGCTTGGTTTGAGATCCCAACATTTCCTTGAGGTGTATAAGTCTTTTTTATACCTTAGCAAATCCGTTAAGACTGACGGTTTGCCTCAAGGCCATCATAATCGTCATCTTCTCAAAGAGGACCAGATGCAATCTCTGTATTTATTAATACAGTTTACGATTTCGGGTAATTCCTTAACATTTTCTTACGTGTGTATGTATGTATGTTTAAGGTCTTATAGTATTATTTTAGATTAGGATATGATAAGTTAAGGTAGTGTTGTACAACGTATACTGTGTCACATCCAAACATAATTTTTAAACAAAAGCAATTGATTAGTAAAGCTTATAGAAAACATTTATAAGTCATAAACTACAAACAAATCCTAATTAGCTAAGAAATATACCACTTTACTTCTACTACACGCTCGCTGCTCCTTACACCAGTTGTAGATGACTCAGCAACAAACCCCTGATTAACCCTGAAATATGCCAATAGGTAGTGTCACCGTTATTACAGAAAATACTCGTTAGCTCATACCTCTGCTAGATGGCACCACAAACAAATCCCTGATTAACCCTGAAATATACCACTAGGTAGTGCCACCTTTATTACAGAAAACACTCATTAGACCATACTCCTGCTAGATGGGACCGCAAACAAACCCCTGATTAACCCTGAAATATACCACTAGGTAGCGCCACCTTTATTACAGTAAATACTCATTAGTCCATACCCCTGATAGATGGCGTCGCAAACAAGCTCTGTCTTACGAGTTAGCATTAGAGTCCCCGTACTATTTCCCCATCAAGGGCCTAACACAAGACCCTGTCTTACAAGTTAGCATTAGGATCCCTTACTCATTTTTCAAATTGTCAGCGAAGCACCAGGTCCTAGAGATAACATTTATCTTACAAGAACATCTTTATTATTAAAAAACAACTCCCAGCGCTGTACCAGGTCCTAGTCATTATATTTAGAATTTACATCAGTTCTACATACATAAAGACAAAATTTACATCGATTGGGGCTTGAACCTTGGTGGCGCAGTTGGTTAGCGCGGTACTCTAGCAAAGTACAGGTCGTAGGTTCGAATTCTACTCGAGGTAAACTTTTTATTTATGTATTTAATAAAATTAATAATAATTTTTAATTACATATTTACCTTTGAACTTATTCGTTCATAACAAAAACTTATAATAACTAAAAAAGTAATGTTTCTCTGTGAATTCTGCTATATTAACCTAACAAAAAAATAACTGATCTTTGAAGTCGAGGATAATCTAAACTTTTTTTGTTTGGCACTTTTTGACGTATGTCTAAAAATAAAGTGGTGGGGGGTATTCAAAAGTTTCCTTAAATAACCCCCTGTATCTTCGAAACGGCTGAGCCGGTTTTAACAAACTTGGGCGCGTTGAAATGAGCTATGCTTGGGCTACAAATGTTATAATATTTGAAGTTTTGTTAGTTTCACATGTCGTCGTTAGAGGGCTTTGTTCGACATTCCGACAGAAACGATTAATTTTCGCAAAAATATTAAATGCATTGGTATAACTTTTTCATGAAGAAGTAGCTAAATGATGCCTAAACAAGCTCCCGAAAATCGTATCTCGATATCTTGTTCCTAACCTAAAATATCGCCCAAAGAAAACTTTATACGAAAATCCCTTAAATTTTTATTTTTTTTTTTGTGTGCCCTAAAAAGGACCGATTTGAAGGAGGAAGGTTTTTAATGCCCCCGTAAACGCTCGAAATGCTGACCATCACGCTCTATACATTGTTGAAGCCTCTCATGACTAGACAAAACTGCAGATTCAATTTCGGCTCTCGGTATGTTACGTATTGCGTTACTATATCTTCTTTAGTAGTAGGTTGAGTCCGAAACACGATGTCCTTTAAGCGCCCCCATAAATAAAAATCGAGGCAAGTTAAGTCTGGCGATCGCGGAGACCATGGAAACAGACTTCCTTTTCCAATCCACATTAATAGCAAAATGTTCTGAGCAACCATTTAACTGCAAAAACAATTTTTGCCTTGTTTCCAGAGTCACATCTTCCAACAACAACGGTAATTGATTGGCCAAAGGTCAAGAAATACATTGTCATTTAGGGGTTGCTCGAAAAAATATGGCCCAATAATTCTGCCTCCCAGTATGCCACACCATACATTTAATCTCCAACGTCCTTGGCGCTGAACTTCAAGCAACCAATGGGGATTTTCTGCAGAACAATAATGCATATTGTGCAGATTGACTCTCCCGTCACTACTGAAGGTGGCTTCATCGGTCCAAAGAATTTGAAATAAAACTTCTCTATTTTCGCGTATCATGCCTAACATCCAATGGCAATAGTCTAACCTTCGATCAAAATCTTCCTCTTTCCATGCCTGATGCAAAACGACATGATATGGGTGCATTCTTAAAGTAATTAAAAAAAGTTTAAACGGATACCTATATATTTTGATAGCCATTAGAACTTACCTATGGTCCTTCAAAATATTCTGAACCGTTGTCCGTGATATGCCCAACTCAGTGGATAATGCTCTTGTGCTAACATGAGGATTTCCTTCAATGTAGCCCAGTACACGGTTAATATTTTCTTGTGTTCTTTCAATTCTTTGCCGTTGAAACGTAGGCCGACAACTACCATTGGCTCGCAAGCTCGCCCGCTAATCGGGAAAAAACTCTTACATCGCAAGGATGCCGATTTGGATATCGAGCTGTGTAAACTCTTTTAGCTACTGCGGCATTCTGAAGACATTCAAAATAAACCGCAAGCATAGCAACAGCTTCATTATTCGTAAAACGCATTTTGAAAGCACAAAAATTGCTCAAAGTAACGCGAAAGTATTGACAACTGTTGACAATTTGAGGATTATGTATGTTTTGTTTAGGTATCTGTTTCCATTGCCTGCTTCTATTAATAGTATTTTGAATTGTAGTTTGTATAGTGAATATGCATTTAAACAAACAAAAAATAGGCCTTTTGTATAACTTTTAGCATTGCTTACTTGCCCGTAGTAATTTCAAAAAGGGTGATTTTATTCTGGTGAATAAATTTACAAACATTTAAAATCGCAATTTCTAGGTAACCTATTCAGAGCCGAAATTGAAGCTGTAGTTTAGTCTACCCATAAGAGGCTTCAGCAATGCATAGAGCGTGATGGTCAGCATTTCGAGCATTTACGGGGGCATTAAAAACCTTCCTCCTTTAAATCGGTCGTTTTTAGGGCCACAACTTACATAATAGAAACAATTCCAGAAAAATATAGTTAAAAAAAATAAAAATTTGAGGGATTTTCGTATAAAGTTTTCTTTGGCCGATATTTTAGGTTAGGAACAATATATCGAGATGCGGTTTTGGCGAGCTTGTTTAGGCATCATTTAGCTACTTGTTCATGAAAAAAAGTCTTACCAATGCATTTAATTTTTTTGCGAAAATGAACCATTTCAGTCGGAATGTCGAACAAAGTCCTCTAGCGACGACATGTGAAACTAACAAAACTTCAATTATTTTAACATTTGTACACCAAGAAAATCTCTTATCAACGCACCCATGTTTGTTAAAATCGAATTAGCCGTTTCGAAGATACGGGGGGTGATTTAAGGAAACCTTTGAATACCCCCCACCACTTTATGTTTATAGATACGTCTAAAAGTGCCAAATAAAAAAAGTTCAGATTATCCTCGACTTCAAAGATTAGTTATTTTTTTATTAGGTTAATATAGCAGAATTCACAAAAACATCACTTTTTTGGATTCAAGATTGCAGTTACGCCCCCTAGCGGCCATTTCAGAAACATGAAAATCCAGGTTTTTGTATTGGCCGTTTTAATAATAACTTTTTTTTCCGCAAACCTCTACGATGTATAGTTTTCCAGATACAGTACAGCATTCTTAGTTGGCCACTCCGTACATTTAATATAAGTACAAATATGAATAAGTTATTATATCTTGCCCGTATGTATTAATAAACCGCGACATAGGTATAAAAGAGTTATGTGTTGGCAACATCAGATGTTCTTTCTGTCTAATAAATTAAAATTTCTGTACTGTTTTACATATTTGATATTTTAAATAATAAAATGTTTATCTCTTTGGGAACCAAACATCTTCTGCATAGAGTCACCAGAAGATCCGAATACAAAACTTTCAAATTTATTTCATCATTACTAAACAGAAGCATGCAAAAGCATAGATCCAGTATCTAAATGTAATAATACCAAGCAGATTAATGGTTTTCACGATAATAGCACTCTGTCATGTCATTCAGAAATGTAAAAATCCTATACTCGTTGCTAATTAAAAAGATGAAATTAAATCACGCAAACACAAACTCTAAGTGAATTATGTTTTATGTAATCAATATTAGATTAATATTTCTGTTTTATAAAACATTAAACAAATAGTTAAAAGGTGAGTATTATAAAAGGGTAAAGCCTTAATGGTTTATTCAGTACGAGAAAATGAAAAATGATTGAGATTGTAATAAAGTGCTAAACGGGAGCAATTAAATACGATTATACTTGAAATCGGTGTAATTTAAATGAAGTCATTAGAATTAATTCAATTGTTTAGTGTTCCTAGAATCCTTCTTTGTAATGGAGCACTACCTACACATTATCTTAGCTGCTAACTTTTGTGAAAATTTTACCATTGTAATTCATACCTAAATAAATTTTCATACGAAATTTGAATTTAAATAAGTTCGAGAGATACCTCATGTAAGAACATAAATATAATTTTTTTATTAAACTACATACATACTTCTTTTAAATACGTCAACTTTTCTTTTGTGTCCTAAAGAACAATCTAAGTGGCTTTTTCCATGATAATACATTATCCAGAATTATGACATAATTATACATATTAATTAACTTAAGACTAGGGCTAGGATAAAAAGCTTAAAATAAATTAGCTTAATCTTAATATTCTTTGCTAACCGTATGATTTAGTGTACACGTTGCAATTTGAACAAGTTTGTAAATTTGTTGTAAAACACAAAAAATCGCACTTTTAAAGTTCCTTTTGTTAAGTTGAGGTTAAAAACCTTAAGTTAGATGACAGATTAAACAATTATTATAATTTTTAAACTCACAGTCAACAAGTTAAAAAATTGTTTAATTGTATCACTGAATTAGATAGGTCCTAAAAATAAAATTACTGTAAAAAAATAGAATGCACTAATCAAAAAGACTAATAGAATTAAAATCTTGGTTACACAATCAGCTAGGTCTTCCGTGCGTGTTAGATTAATTTTTAAAATTAGTTCTAAGTTTTGTAATGGTTTCGCACGTTAGGCACCATTTTGTAATAGTTCTTTTTGTTCGTCCTACTGTTGGGGGCTATTTTGTAATGGGTCTCACGTTGGGGATTGTTTTATAACGTGAGCAGTGGCGTAGATATAGATTTTTCCAAAAATTAATTGGTAGTAGTTAAGAAATTCAATAAATACATTTTTACTCAACAATCTTCATATAACTAATACAGAACCAACTAATCTTACCTATATTAATAAATTAAATCTTTTTCTTTTACTAACAAACTTACAAATAATATCATCTACATTTATATCTACATCTCTATAAATGTTCATTAATGCTAATGAGCTTGGTCTATGATCACTAGTACTATTATGTAAATAAATTTTCAAGCGTCTTAAAAAGGAAAAAGTCCTCTCTGCTGTGGCGGTAGAGACTGGTAGTGTGCATAGAATTATTAAAAGCGTTCTAATAATTGGAAAAAACAATGGACCGCAGTTGTCAATCAATTCTGGGATAGACATAAGAGTTACAGATATGTGGTTCTTGCAGTAATTTTTCCAAAGGATGTATTCAGTTTTCAATGATTCCACACTTAAGGCATCAAAAAATATTGTCGTTGATGATAAGAAGCTTTCTATTATATCTTTATCGTCAGTGAAATGACGTGGCGTGAGGTACTGCAGTAATGCTATGGTTTTATTATGTGGGGAAAATCTTGCTTTTATGATTAAGGAATGGGAAATATATATTTCTCCTATAATAATCTTCTGTCGTATATGATGGAGCGTTGTCTCGGCGTGTTTGTCTGCCTGTAATTCATGGCTTAGATATTTCGTCTGAGATTAACTTCTTTGTCGATTCAAATATTTCTTTGAATGATTTGTCATTTCTCATTTTTTATAATGCTTCTTTAACACCAGCGGCATGATTGCTAGGTGTTTTTCAACCCATCTAGTTTCACACAGAGACAAGTTTTGAATGTTGGACACCGATGTTATCCGCGGTCTTCTTCAAAATTGCACTCTGGAGATGTGAAAGACGAAAAAAATTGATAATATTTTTAATTATACTAATGCAGTTGCGAATGGTAGGTAGTTTACAAAAATGTGCATATACAAGACTGAAGCAGTGGGAAGGGGAGTGAACGAATTGAGCTTTTGGGTACTTTTCCATTATTTTTGATCTTACCCCATTAAAACGGCCACTCATTACTGCTGCTCCGTCGTACCCCTGGCCAACCATTTTTCTCAGATCTAAAAATGAACTTTTGTACGATGGTAGATACGAGAGCTTCTACTGGGACAAATTCTAAGAAATCCTCCTTCAATACTGCACTTCCCGAAGAAAAATCCATGTACCGAACACACCAAGCCATTTGCTCTGTTCCAAAAATATCTTGAGTCTCGTCAGCTAAGACATTTTTAGTATTAGCAAGAACTTGTTCTTCTATAGCTTTTCCACAAAGTTCAATAAGTTCATTTTGAATTTCGGGAGAAGTATACATGGCCCGGAAATGTGACCTTTGATCAGTTATATGCTGTTTTGATAAATCATCTTGCTCGATAACGCAAAAGTTCTCAGAAATTGCCATCATTATATTTAGGCTCTGTAAGTCCTATTTCACCTTTTTCTTTATGGCCTCTGAAAGCACGCCTCTGTCGCCCCCATAAAATAATTGTTTCCGTAATCGCTGCCAATCTTTTTCTGTTTTCCTGTGCAATTTTTTTGTTGTTAGAATCCAAAGATTGTTGAATATCCAGATGACGTCCCTCTGCAATAGCGGTAAAATTAGCTGCTTTTTCTGCTGAAAATTTATGGTCGGCAGTTTATTCATGCGTTCTAAATGCCTCAAGCTCGTATTTCCTTCCATTTATTAAAGGGTTTCACAACAAGGGCTCCTAATCTTTGCATTCCGCTTCGACCGCTGTATTCATGGGCAAATAACACACACAATTTGCAAAGTGCTCTCTTTACTAGATGGGAGTAAACGAGCCATTTATGTTTGTCCATCAAGTGTCTTTGGAACGATAAGTTTTTTTCCCACGTATTACGGGAAATTTATAAGAAACTGGAGATATCCATGCGTTCCTCAGGGCGAATAGTTTGATACTGTAGTCTTTGGGTTTCTCATTTAGATATGTTCCAATATCAAAGTCCCCTAGAGGAGCCTTCGAACTACCTGAAATAGATATCAGAAAATATGCATTTTAGATTTTTAATACTCAATAGGCAATAGTAAAATAATTTTATTATTGATAATATCGAAAATTGTTAGGAAGACAATTTATTTAAAATTGTAAACTATTTTCTAATAAACAGTTAAGCCTTTTTTTCATAAAAAATTGGATAACCTTTACGTTTCAGAACCTCTGTTGTAGTAATTTGATGATGTATTAAAACATGTTTCTATAAAATTCATTAACGACTGTTTTCTTTTCGAAATTAGCAATTTCTTTAAGACGCCAATATGTCAATTATGTTTTAAAAACCACCCGAGCTTGACACAAAAATCTATTGTTAATAGAAGCAGCACAATCTTCTAGTTCTCTATCCAGCAACATATATTCACACTAATTGATCAAAACGTAGTTAAGTGATGAACTGATCGGTGTATCGTCACAATCACAAAAACTAAGAAAATTTCAATACTGCGGTATTTGTACCTGTACATAATTACAACGAACTTTTTATTTTGTTCTCTGCCCGAACTAGGCAGGAAATGGTAATCTCAAAAATCCCTTAAGTGCAAATTATATGACACGAGTCGGAATACATTAGCCCATTAAGCAGATTTTCTTTATTCTTAGAAGATTCCCATTGTATGTACTTATTTACATCAAGTTTGATATGAGCGTTGCTGATAGTCATAAAAAAAACTATTAATTTCGATTACATGAATTGAAATGTTTTAATATTTTTTACAATACTGTAATTTTAGAGGGAGTATAAGAACAACACAATTAAATAAGGAAACACTTGAACCTTCAAGAACAGGTGCGGTACATTCGTTTGTACTGAAGTATTTACCTAAAATGCGAAAACAAATTTCTTTAAAGAATTTTCAGCGAAAATATGTAATTTGATCTTTTACTTATCTTATGTACGAACCTAAAGAGCCAGATTACGTTTCTTTTGTATTTTCATAATCCAAAGGGTGAAAGCTTAATTAATAACTACAATTTTTTTAAATATATTTCATGAATTTTCTCTAAGCTGTCACAATCTCACGTTCCAGGGGGGCGGACCCCCTGCCCCCCCCCATAGCTACGCCGTTGAACGGGAGTATTATCTGCGATTATTACCTTGCTTGCATACACCTGGCTACAATGAATAATATTTGGGTTCTTTTTCAATCTTTGTATAATCTCAAAATTATTGAGTAAAAATTTTATATTGTTCTTTATGAAAATAATAATAACTAGTAATTTATAGAGATAACATTCATTAACTAAACTTTACTTTTATTGTTATCACATTTCTGTTCGTGTAAATGAACTTAAATAATTACTCAACAAATTCATTTTTCCCTCCATCGAGACGCTCCAGCTAGTTTAATAATGTGATAAATGGTTATTGTTATCAGTCATCAAAATTATACTCAATCAGAGGTTATGAATTACCTGTACTTTGCAATCAATTAAACTTGCTTTCTTCAGTATCTACACACGCAGTGTTTGTATAAAATTTTAAGATTTGTAACAGTGAATAATAAAATGAATCAAAAATGATAATATTTAATTAAGTCAAATCCTAAATGCCGACTGCTTTGTTTACAGTATCATATATAAAACTCAAACCTATAATGTAAAACAATATTCTTAAAACTAACATATAACCGCAAAATCTTTATCAGAATTAAACAATTGTTTGCGTTTAATTTTTATATTCAAATTTAAAGCTTTTAGGAAATGAAACACATAAATGTTTTATTTATTCACACAATCAAAAGGCTCTTATTTGTTATTTTCGTTGATAGCGGATGATGTAACTCGACGTTTCTTGGACCGGTGAAGAGGCCTCAAATAGGTTATAGACTTCTGCGCCTTGCTCCCTTTGTTCTTTTCAATATCTTCTTTGGGGATGAATACGATTCTTTCTTTCTTTCATCAGTTAACGATTTTAGTAAATAATTGCTCGATGTATTTACACTATACAGTTTTTACTTAATTGTTCAGTTTTAATTACAAACGGCGTGCTTTCAAACATCAATGTTTTTGTTTATTGTATTTTCTATATCGATCTATTAACTGGTTCGATTGTCTTATTGAACATTTATCACTCGCTATCAAAGCATCAACTTTCAATTCGCACTTAAAACGCGATTGTAAATTATTACGCAATCTTTTTATTATCGCCAACTTGACAACATTTACACTTTTAATCCTTATTAGCTTTTCTTCGCATTAGTAAGGAAAATGTGGCTTATATTTCTTCACTATATCAACTGAATTTTCGTTATAATTTCACAATTTAAATTGCGGCATAACTTAAGCTGCAGTTATCGCTTTTCAACCTTTTGGTTACTTTCAATTCAACCAACTCCGATCTCTTACTTAGCGCGACTCCTTCTAATCGCTTACTGTATGCGACTGACTAATAAATACACATTATAACAGCGTTTCTACTTGCTCCCTTTTACAACACAGTCATATCCGCAAATTGCCGCGTATTTTTAAAAGCTTTCCAATTTAATATGTAAATACTCGTGGAAACAAGCTCAAGTTTTTTATCTTAATATTAATTATGTTCAAATACAAATAACCAATAACCACTGAATAACGGTGCGAAATTCGAATGTCTAATGCCTCCATTATTTCACTCATATCAACATTATAACCGTTTTGCATGTAATTTACAAAGCTTTTATAAATGTTAACTTCAGACATGCTTGTCCTTCCTACAATTCATAAAATTAATCTACACAGTTTTCCACAAAATAAACGCTCATTCGAAATTAACCAATGTTCAATTATTACTTTTAGTACTACGGCTGTCGTTAATTGCTCCCGTGTATTTTTTTTTTAGTTTGTCCTATGTACTGAAGTGCACATCCTTCACATTGGAGAAGATACGCCAAATCACTGTTCTGATCCCTTTCAATGTTGTGCTTAAAGATTACGAAAGAGTTTCCCTACCGGAAGTTCCGATTAAACATAATCTTAGTATGCTTGTTACTATTTTTTAAGATAGATACTATTTAAACCACATGAGTTTTAAAATGCATTCTTCACTGCAAAGGCAGGCTAATCTTACTTTTCTTTAAATCGGAAGTGGTTACGTCTGATACATATACAGAACTAAATATTTTAGACTGAAATATTTGGAGATAAATTAGTTTCGTGGTTGCCGTCATTCCTGGAGAAGTTTACCTTAATTTTATTTGACGATGATAAGAATTTCTGAAACTTTATTATTGGTGTTATTTATTTGTGGGAGGCTCTGATCTTTCACTATAGGTGGTTTGGTTGGTATTTGCTTAATTTATTTTATTTGTTTTGGGATTGTGCAAGTTTTTGTTGATTATTTGCATAGCTGAAATTATGCGGTGCAGACGGACTAAGGTTAAAATTTTCTAGCCTTACAACTCCATTATTAAAATGACGTCATTTGTATTGCGTTCAAATTTATTTACTGGTGCAATTTTAATATGAAATAACCATATTATTATCTATTTTTTTTATTTGCCCCCTAGATTTGGGAGTTATTTTTACAAAGTTGGTATAATATTTTTCACTAACGTCAAATTTGAAAATGGCCGCTGTTACAGTCACATATACATTTTTTTTTTGTAGAAATATATACTTCCGATACCATTCAAGATATAAAATAATTGGAAATAGATATGCGTATAATGCGTATAGTTAAATAAAGGTTCTTTAAAGAGATTTATTTACATAATAAATTATGGTATAAATTTGCCTACATTTAAGGGGTCTAACGTAAGAAATTATTCGAAATTGATTTATTCAAAAGTCTCTCCAAGCATTTTTTTTGTTTTTTTTATAGTTTCTAGGCAACCAGCCACACTTATGAATTCAACTAACCTGCTTCTTCTAAAGCTACTAGTATAGGAGATATAAATTTTTAACTTTCAACAATATATATATATATATATATATATATATATATATATATATATATATATATATATATATATATATATATATATATATATATATATATATATATATATATATATATATATATATATGGGTATAGAAAGCTATGCAATCGACTTTTTTTCACTATCGCTAAATCCACGTATTAGCTCATTTTACAACTTTTGACTAAATTTCGTCAAAATCGGCCATGATCCCTAGATGTCTCAGAGAGGTGGGTTTATTAGGGTCATGGTTTTTATTAAATATTTCTGAAACAGCTGAATATTTCAAAGATATAAAAATAACCCATCTGTTTTTTAGTATTTTGCAAGAAAGTCCTGTAATGCACTAGCATTCACCTAGTTTTAAATATCCGGTATTATTATTATACAGTGATCCATGGTTATTATTCATTTCAATTAAATCTGGAAACTGTTAAATTAATTTTCACATATAATCAGATTTGAGGTTAGTGGGAACCATCTATTACCAGTATACTTTTAGTGTAATAATAAAACACCCCAAATCTAGGGGGCAAATAAAGAAAGTAGATTATAGTGCCATTCATTATTTGTTTATTGTGAGTCCTGTATCCTAATTTGACTAAAAGACGTATTTCTATTACACAATGGAATAAATGGTTTATTAAAATCAGGTGAATTGAAATTGTCTCTATTATAAGATGGTATAATAAACAAAAATGTGAAACGGTCGGTTATTCTGAACCGGTAAACTTTCACTACTAACTTTAACTTAAATTACATTAAAACTTAATCTTTGAGCAATATATACTAAAATAAAAATTAATTTGGCAATTATAATACTATTTCACCTTATAATACACAATAAGTTGTATGTCATAAGCAGTATATACGCAATAAAATCGCGGAGTACCTTTTTTTTTTTGTTTTGTTGTTTGTTAGTTAGTTATAGCCTATTTTACTTGTTATACCTACGGGCTGTTCAAGAGCCTGATTCTTCTACAGCCATGGATCATCTGTGTGTTAGTGGGGTTGGATTGTATTTAGTGCGCATAATGTAGTGTGTGTAAATTTCTTTGAACTTTATTAATAACTCAAATGAATCGCCCTAAATTCCTAAATGTTACAACATAAATCGTATCTATGGATACATCGTGTTTAACAATGCTAGTTTTATTAATATCAATATTATAAATAAAAAGAATAGTTACATATTTGTATTACAGTTTGGAATATTAGTAGTAGTGTTGGTAAAATAAACTATGTGGCTTCCTTAGTATTTGTTAGTTTTCGTTAAATTAAAAGTATTATTTGGGAGGGTGGGTAGGTGGGTGGGTGAGTGGGTGCGTGCGTGCGTGCGTGTATGCGTGTGTGCGTGTGTGCGTGTGTCCGTGTGTGCGTGTGTCCGTGTGTCCGTGTGTCCGTGTGTGCGTGTGTGCGTGTGTGCGTGTGTGCGTGTGTGCGTCTTTGCGTGTGTGCGTGTGTGCGTGTGTGCGTGTGGTGTGTGTGTGTGTGTGCGTGTGTGCGTGTGTGCGTGTGTGCGTGTGTGCGTGTGTGCGTGTGTGCGTGTGTGCGTGTGCGTGTGTGCGTGTGCGCGTGTGCGCGTGTGCGCGTGTGCGCGTGTGCGCGTGTGCGTGTGTGCGTGTGTGCGTGTGTGCGTGTGTGCGTGTGTGCGTGTGTGCGTGTGTGCGTGTGTGCGTGTGTGCGTGTGTGCGTGTGTGCGTGTGTGCGTGTGTGCGTGTGTGCGTGTGAGCGTGTGTGCGTGTGTGCGTGTGTGCGTGTGTGCGTGTGTGCGTGTGTGCGTGTGTGCGTGTGCGCGTGTGCGCGTGTGCGCGTGTGCGCGTGTGCGTGTGCGTGTGTGCGTGTGTGCGTGTGTGCGTGTGTGCGTGTCTGCGTGTGTGCGTGTGTGCGTGTGTGCGTGTGTGCGTGTGTGCGTGTGTGCGTGTGTGCGTGTGTGCGTGTGTTTGTGAGTGAGGTGTATTTCATCGATTTTCTTTAATCGCTAACGGTGATCTGCTTTTATCTTGCGACATATGGGATATCATCTAGAAAGTTTTCGAATTATTCAGGGAGGTACGCGAGTTTCAGAGTGAAGATAGCTGGTGGGCGCTTGAATTTGTTTTTGGGTTTCTTTCATGTGGGATCTTATAGGTATTGGAAGTTTATAACGGGCGTATGAAGGTCTTGTAAGTATTGTAACGAAATAATTTAGGTTTGGTTATTTTACTATAAATTTCTGTACAAGCTGTACAGAAATTACTCAAACCTTCTTTCTAAGAATGCTTACGTAGTTTCTGTTCATAATTTGAATCACATATTTCCAAATAATGTTTACTATTAGTTGGATATAAACTTTCGTACCTTTGATTATTCAAATGCTATAAATTCACATTTATAAAATATTTCATTTAAAATCTGCATTGTTACTCCCTCTAGTGACGTATCCTAAAATATAGGTAATTAAGGGGAATTATATTACAACTTTTAGAAGTCCTCTCTAGATGACGTTAGTGGAGAAATCACAAAATAATTGAGCAGTGAAACTGAGCATAATTGTCTAGGATTTTCTTGGGGAATTTGGAGTTTTGCTCTAGACGATTTTTAAGATAGACATTGACCGAGAGGGATCATTTGGTGAAGTGAAAAAGTTCGGCCTTATCGTGGTTGCTAGAAATTAAGTTACCATAAGGATCGATTAGGTGGGAATAGAGCTTGGTTTTACGTTTGGTAAGTATATTGAAGGAGTGGAGCAGAACTTCTTCCCATCTCCGTAATTGAGTTTGGAGCTAGCCTGGATCCATTTTCTTTTGGCGTATTTGTTGTTTTCACGCCAGATTAGGGCGTTAGTCGGGTATATTCGGTCTCGACATCATTGGGAGTGTGGACATCGTACGCCTGAACATTATTGGAGATGTATTCGCTGAATATATTCCAATCTGCGGAGAAGGAGGAACGGGGCCAAGGGGTTTTAACGAGAAGAGGTAGGTGGTCTGAGGTGATGGTTTCACCTAAATGGCAATTAGTGGCATGCGTTCAATTAGTAACTCGGTGCAAATAATGTTACAGGGGCATCTTGATGACTAATAAAGGTTTGATCGGTGTTCCTCATCCGGAACAGTAGTAGGGTGAGAATAATGTGAGAGAGGCGGATATCGTTTCTATTGGTCATAGAATCTCAAAATTGGGTGGCACTAAGATCTCCTCGGAGGATAGCAATGGGTAGGCCGGAGATCCATCACGTCATTGGAAATGTTTTCTTCGGGGAGGAGGGGTTGTAGTAGCTAAAGAGGGGGGATGGGAAGGCGGGAAGTTCACCCTTCCAACAACACATACGAGATGTTGCAGGTTCGGCGGAATAAGATAAGGGGTGGCAAGAAATAAATTTTCTATTACGAGGACTGTGCCTCGCGAACTATTGTGGGCGCTAAATTGGAGGAACGATTTGTATGAGGCAAAGCCAAGAGTGCATCGGTTGTTTAATTTGGTTTCGGTGACTGCGAACACTTCTATTTTATTGGCGGCTACTAGATTTTTTACAACGGACGCGCCGCGCATTAATTGTACCTAAGTCGATTCTGGTACGGTGTTTCAAGTATTCGCTGGACGTATTGTCAACCGCTATCGCAATATGGGCCCTACCGTCAGGAAATAATTGGATTAGGTGAGGGTAAGGCAAGCGATGAAGTCGAGAATGGAAAGAGATTGTTTAGGTTTGTCATCCTCTGTATCGGATGTGGAAGGAGGGAGAGGTTTGGAACGGCAGCCGTTGCCGCGATGGTCAATCCTGCTCTTATAATCTCGGTACACATGGTGGTGGAATAATTGGAAATCCGAATTCAACCTATTTCGGGCGATAGCGTTAAAGCTCTTTTAATTGACATAAAATTAATTATTTATATCTTGACAATATTAATGCGTTTGAATTATTCCTTGACTCGCAACGAAAGAATTGGTATAAAAGCGACTACTTCGTACACATAAAATCATTACTTATGCAATGGCTTAGTTAATAATTACGTATCATTCTTCCAACCCATATATTATAAATACGAACTGCTAATTCCTTCTGTTTCACGTTTGTTGACGTTTTAATTCGATTTTCAAAGGGCATTGTGTGTTCAACAATGACTGCTGAATTACAGAAATAAACCTTATGTAAACTATTTTGATAACATTATAGCTGTTACTTAAAAATATAATAAGATATTGAAGGTCTACACAACACTTATTTTGTTTGTATTGACGATACGAACACACCGTAACAGGTTATCAAAAATATGCGTGAATATAACGTATGTTCTAGTATTTTTGCGATTAAATCTCTATATATAAAATGCAATTTCCGATCAGAATGGATCAATGCACGTTTGATAATACTACTTTTAACTATATTTGTCAAAACCAATTTTTACCTATATAGTTGTACTTACCTATTTATGGGTATAAACTGTATAAAACATGTGCCTGTCATGCTCCATGCAACATGTGCGTTATTGTACAAAATATATCAGCACTTACTGCCGTTAACCTTATATTTAATTAAGAAATAATAAAAATCGGTATTTACATTTAATACTGTTACATTCTAAATCTTTTAAGTTTTATGTGACACTGAAAACAAATTTATTTAAAATACATTGGATATCGAACATCGCTTTATACGCAATTTATTACATACAGTTTAACACGAATCTTTCTTCGCAAGTGTCAATTAATGGACTTAATTTTTTACTAAACAATTGAATTTTTGTATTTTGGTTTCAGCATCGAATATGTAATATATGTAGCCTTATTATACGGCTCGCTTAATCAATTACAATTTAGACGAAATGATGCGGTCGTTTCAATTACTGCTACCCATTAATGCTAATGAACGGATCATTTGGCAGTGAAAAACTAATTCTTACAAAACGATTGAAAAACATGTTTGATAAGTTTGATAAAGCATTTTTTTCAAGTTTTGTCAATGAGGAGGACTTTCGCAGTTATGCAAGTATCAAATGTTCCTTCAAGATAACAAAATTGGACATAAACGTGCTTTTATTTACTTGAACCAGAAATAAAAATGAGTTGTTACTTCCACAACACAGCATATTTATATTTTTAATTTTATATACATGTTTAGATCCTTATTAAATAAGTCTATTAAAAAAGACGTATAGCACTAATTGTTTATCCCTGCTCCCACCGTTGCGCAAGACGATTTTATTATGATGTTTTCCACTGTTTAATGATAACGTAAATGTATAAAACCAGAAAATTAGATCAGCGGTGATTTGGAAGGAAATACCAAGACGTCAATGACAGTGCTTTTTACATCAAAAATTAAATGCAAGCTTACTTTTATTTTTTTTATTATTTAATTTAAATTATATATTGTACATTTTTTTATACAATTTTCATTTCGCAGACATAATTTTATGTACATATCTCATTGACTAACTCTTCACGGAGGGTACTTCAGAAAATCGGCGAAAACTGCTCAAATTGGAGGCACTAAAATTAGGATTGCTTAAACGGGGTGTCGTTCAAAAGGAGGTGAGTAGGTGGTTGGGTAGGGTGGAAGGCTGGGTCGTGGATGGTTTGGTTGGGAGGTGGGTGGTTGGGTAAGTGGGTGGGTGTATGAGTGAGTGTGTGGGTGGGTGGGTGGTGTGTGTGTGTGTGTGTGTGTGTGTGTGTGTGTGTGTGTGTGTGTGTGTGTGTGTGTGTGTGTGTGTGTGTGTGTGTGTGTGTGTGTGTGTGTGTGTGTGTGTGTGTGTGTGTGTGTGTGTGTGTGTGTGTGTGGTGTGTTTAGATTTTAACCGGAGACTCTCCAGGGTCGTATAAAAATTTCAAACGTGAGAGATGAGAGGATATATTATACATAAGCGAAAGGTGTTATATAAAATTGGGGTGCAACCAATGCTAATATAAAATTACTTTATTTTATATCAAAAATTACGTGGCTCCGTCACAAAGGAAATGTTAACTGCTAATTGTTTATTTGGGTTTAAAGTTCTAAAACTAAAGTTAGCTGAGTCGGATTTATAATTAAAGGCAACAGAGTTTAATAATTTAGGCACCACTGGAAAGGAATAATATTCTTTCGTCTTTCGAGTTTGAACAAATGTTTCTTGCAAGCTTACAGCATTGATTATTTAATTTCTTTAGGATAATATCCTATCTGAAGATTACGGGTCATTCGTTTCCATAGAATCGGTAAATGGATAGGTTTATTCACAAAAGTTCCCAAAATTACGCATCTGCTTGCTTACTTTGTAATAGACTAAATCAAAGATCCAAAACGCAAGCATACGTTACAAAGTAGGAAAATAAAGACATGTACCGCATGTTTTTTCTAATTTATGACGTCAAATATACCAAACATAACGAAAACAAATCTATATGATTGTATCATCAGTGTTTAGATTTTCTTTAAGTGTGCAAAAAGCGATATTAGGCAAATCTAACATATCTGGAAAACTACATGGATGATAACACTGAAAATCAGTATACAGTTCCTTATGTTTAATAAACCGCGATTCTAAAAAGCTAATCGATCTGTTGATTTGAATGGAAAATATTTATCTAAGCTTGATTAATTTCCTCAGATATTTTCTGTTTTATCATATTAGATATGTAGGGTGACTCAAAGTTAGATTTATCCTTTCACCAGCGAATAGGGCTTAAAAATATTTTGCACTTCGTGGATTAAAAGTACTATTGGGTTCCCCATTTCGGGGACTGAAGTGTTACTTTTAATCTCTAGGGATTAAAAATAATTTAATCTTGTTATGGCATTGAAACATCTGGGATTTTAAAATAATTCATAAATTTCATTAGCCTTGAATAGTGTAGCTTCTTTGTCAAAGTGACCTTTCTAATAATTTAAATTTATCATAGATGTAGTATTTTAATTTTCAGAAAATAATATAATTATTTCTATTATTACTCCACGATGTGCAAAAATAGTGTAGATACCACGGGATTGAAATTCCTTAATCCCTTGAATAGTTGTTGGTCTCGGCTAAAGCCCTCGACCAACAAGCTGTATTCGAGGAATTAAATGAGCCACTTCAATCCTTTGTTATCTAATATACTATTTTTCCCTTTGGCGCTTTTTCGAAATATCAACATCAATGGAGATACAGGGTGTCAAAGTTTCATTTAAAAATTGAAGTTTCTTTAATAACTGCCAAACCGCTTGAGACAATTTAACAAAATTTTGTATGTGCCAATCGCTACACAGGAGGAAATTCTTCAATAAATAAAATATAATAATATACCAGTGCTCGCGTATAAAAGTTGTTTAATCTTCGTGAAAAAATGGTACTCCACTGATTTTTCTAAATATAAAATTAGTAATAAATTCCTTGTTCAATTGTAAAAGAAAAGCTCTCTTACTATTTTTTGGTACGACGCACCGTTTTGAGTAAAAAAATAAAAACAGTTTTAATGCACGGCTTAAATTACATGCTATTTTAAATTAAAATTTCAAATTATTGAACCTTCGATCCAGGCGGCTGGAAAATTTTGTTCTTGTTTATCTCTGTTGTCGAGAAATAACCTGTCAATTGGTTTTCTTCGTAATTTTATTAGCGCTACCGATACAACCGTGGCTCATGTTCATGAAAATAATGAATTAGTGGATATGCTGATTATTTACGGAGAGTTTTACTTTTTACTCGAAAACGATCCGTCGTACCAAAAATAATGAAACACCTTTTCTTTTTAGAATTGAACAAGGAATTCAATAATAATTTTTAAAAATCAGTGGCGTACCATTTTTTTTTAAATATTAAACTACCTCTTTATACGCGCACCAGTGGTTAACCCAAAATATTTTATTTATTAAAGAATTTTCCTCTCACGTAGCATTTGACACCTACTAAATTGTGTTTAATTATCTCAAGTGGTTTGGCAGTTATTAATCAATTTTGATTTTTAAATAAAACGTTGACGCCCTGTATCTCCGTCCAACTTTGGAATCACCCTGTAGCCATAATAGCAATAACTGCGGTTTTTACAGAAAAGTTGTCAGATTGCCTCAACCTTGAAAGATTCATGAATTGCTTTGCTTTGATCCACACCCTCTCGTTGTGACTTCGAAGTAGGGATCAAATTTGAAAATGAATATCATGATTTACAGAAAATTTCCATGATCAATGTTATCGTCTAGCAATGAATAAACTGCTTCATGTCGGCCGTCACCTCGGTAACTCAATCCTCTTTCTCTGATCATTTTAATCGTTTCAATAATTATGTACGAAATCTTCCTATCGCTTTCTGTTTTATCCTTTCATCTGAAGCAGCTTGAAAAAACAGAATAGACCGAACATTTTATCCTTAGTATGAACCAGATATGCTTCAGAACTGATAAAATATGTGATTTTTGAAAATGCCAGACAAATCGGTTACGTAATGTATATATATATATATATATATATATATATATATATATATATATATATATATATATATGTATGAGTAAAAGTCTGGAATAATGGCTGTAAAATTTAAACTATTAAGTTTTAAGAAAATTCCAAAAAGAGGTCAACTTTTATTTTTAATTGCACATTTACTGGTTCTGTAATGAAATATACAGTGATCCATCTAAGAATAATGATGTCAACTTTTTTAAATGACAACTCTCAATTTTTACTTGTTATTTTAATAAACAGTGCGATGTGTAAATGACGGTATACAATTTTTGCCTACTTTCATAAAGAAATTTTGGACGAAATCAATTTTGAAAAATAAAAACAGAATTTCAATTTTATGTTATCATGACTAGAGAAGGTCTGGCTTTTTTATGCGTAGTATCCTTAGAAATTTCGTTTATTGTCTGGATACCATCGCAACAATGTCAGTAAATTGATTGCATTGTCAATTGAATGGTCAAATTAAGCGAAAGTGAACGAACTGAAATATTAATGAAGACGATAGAAAAAGAGCACAGGATCAAGTATGCCAGTTATTTAACAATATTCATCCGGAAAGAGATAACTCAATCGATTGTTAGCAAAATAAAAAAAGAATTCAAGAATTTGGCCATGTTAGAGAATTACCAAGAACTGGGCGACGCGAAATAAAGGAAAAAACGCAGCTTAATGTGCTACTGGATTTGCACGAAAATCCACATAAAACAACTCGTGCTGTTGCTGAGTATCATGAAATTAGTCAAAAATCAGTGGTAAATCACTTGAGGAAACAAAAGTGGCACCCGTATAAAATCATTTTGCTGCAAGAATTGAATGAAGACGATCCCGGCCGTCGAATGGAGTTCTGTGAAACTATGATGAATATGTTACACGAGAATCCTGGAATGTTAAGAAGGATATTATTTTTTGATCAGGCATCATTCTATTTCAACGGCACATTCAACAGACAAAATTGTAGATATTGGGCAAATCCTCACTGGTATCGCGAGCAAAAAACACAATATCCCCAGAAATTAAACGTGTTGGCGTGGGGTCGGTGACAATTTATTATGTCCATATTTTTTAATTCCTGCGTTCGCCGTTATTTTTCCATATCCGGAGGACCCTGATATTCCGAATAATATGTTGTGGTATCAACAAGTTGGAGCACCACCGCATTATGCAAGACCAGTTCAGCAATACTTGAATGATGTATTTCCCAATAGATGGAATGGACGAAGAGGTTCAGTGGAATGGCCCGCGAGGTCTCCTGATCTCACACCTCTCTATTTTTTTTATGAGGGTATGTAAAAAGTCAAATTTACCATGAGAACACAGACAATTTGGAACAATTGAAAGAACGGATAAGAGCGACAATTAGTGAGATATAACCGAATACTCTTCAAACTCTTCGAGTTTCAAACTCGATTGGGATATTGTCAAGAAGTTGGGGGAGGACATTCTGAACATTTGCTTTGAGCTGGTTTTGCTTGTTTTCAATTTCACTTCTTTTCTTTATTTTTTAGTTAAATAATATTATTATTATAGTAGCAAAAGTTGAAGTTAAAACTGCATTTTTTTTACTTTTTAAATCTAATTATTTCAAAAATTTTCTGATGCAAGTGATCAAAATTTTTATACCATCGCTATGGCTACTAATTAGAAAAAAAAATTAGAAATAAAATTTGACGTATTTTTGGAATTTCCTCAAAAGTCAGTAGTCTAGATTTTACAGCCATTATTCCAGACTTTTACTCACTATGTGTATATATATATATATATATATATATATATATACAACCTACGAAATTTTCGGTGCACGTCATTACTTTATGTAAGTAGTCCCTACGTTCTAGATTGTTTCCATCTCCTTTTGAAGGATGGGGACATACGAAATAGTAGCATGTATAATTTGTTGGAACTAGCTAAATAAATTAATCACGTGAATCGGTTTTTCGTTAAACTGCCTATATATATATATATATATATATATATATATATATATATATATATATATATATGTGTGTGTGTGTGTGTGTGTGTGTGTGTGTGTGTGTGTGTGTGTGTGTGTGTGTGTGTGTGTGTGTGTGTGTGTGTGTATATATATATATATATACAGGGTGTCCCAGAAAGGTCTCCACATAGAGGTGCACTTCAAAATAAGTCGATTTAACTAAACTTACCTTAGTCTAAAAGTTGTTTACTACCGAGCTACAGGGTGTCAAAGTTGAACAAATAAATCACATTTTCTTTAATCCATTTATGCCCGTTCTACTCGCTTGAGTACATTCAAATTAGCCCTGGGGTGGGATCTATGTGTTAACAATGTAAAGTATTATTGCGGAATCGTAACCCCGCAGTTTTCTGCATAAATTCTGACAGACAAATTCCCGCTTTTTTATTCTATGTTATGATAATAGCAACATACAGGGACACGTGCATCAGGTTTTGTGTGTTGTATAGTGACAAGCAGATAATAGTATTCAAATTTATAGTTTCTTTTCAAATTTGGAAATTTATTTTCTTTGAATATAACACACAAAACAATAAAAACAAGATTCTTTTGTTAAGTAAGTGAAAACTGTATTACACCTTATTTCATGTTTAGGTAAACATGATGCAGGATATATTTTCCGATATTTTCTTGCTCTAAAAAGATTCTATATTTTCAGGCATTCTTTTATGATGAAAAATCTCTACGAAATTTCCGCTTCATCTTTTTATGGAAAACGATTCATTACACTAGCATTTGTAGAAGATACTGTTTCAAGCAAAGGTAAAATTCTCAAATTCAGAAATTGATGTGGTAATTATTCCGCCAGAATCCGATTACCAAACTGATGAAGAGGAGTTTGATGAAGATGATATGGTCACAACTCATTTTCCCCTGATGTTCCAGAAGAAGTTAAAGTAACGATGGAGCATGATAGCGATGAATGCTACTATCTAAGATTTATACTACACTATCAAAAAAACCAAAAATAAGTCAGCCCAAGTGGAGTAGCGAACCAGTTGATATGAAAATGACATGCACTAACGACAACTCCATTCACTTGAGTAAAGTACCAGAAAAATTGTCTAGCTATAATGTCATTCAAATTTTTGAAAAACTATTTGACTATTAAGTTGTCAAGCTTATAGTAGAACAAACGAATAAATATGGTAAAACCAGTAACAATCACAGTTTTCAAGTTACTAGTGATTAAAGCAAGATTTTTGTAGGTGTGCTTCTTTTTAGTAGTTATCATAAATTACCTCGTGGGCGATTATATTAGCGTTTGGTCGAAGATGTGAATGCTCCATTTATCTCGAACTGTATTAGTAGAAATAGGTTCGAGGAGATAAAAAAATATATACACTTGGCAGATAACACCCAGATTGACAGAAATGATAAAATGTAAAACGTGAAAGTACGGCCATTGATGAGCTTATTGAATAAAAAGTTCCAACAGTTCGGAAATTTTCACGAATGTTTGTCCATTGATGAAGCGATAGAACGATATTTTGGACATCATTCTGAGAAACAGTTCACCAATTGTAAACCAGTACGCTTCGGCTATAAAGACTGGAGGTTATGTAGCTACAGTGGCTATTGTTATGCCTTTGATACCTACTGTGGTGCTAAGCCGACCAGTGGTGAGGTTGAAGTTCCGAAGTCCACACTTTCCTTGGGATCGCAGGTGGTAATTGATCTTTTAAAAGTTATTGAAGAACCTACTGATCACATCGTGTTTTTTGACAATTATTTTACGATTATGTTACAATCATCTAACTACTTTGAAAGAGAAAGGTATACGAGCTACCGGAACTGTGTCACAAGTAAAAAGATGGTCGCCAAAGAAAAAGGAAAAATATATCAGTACCCCAACCGAAGCTCCTCAATACCTACAATGCGTACATGGGAGGGGTGGATCTTCTAGATCCATCGGTCAACGGTTACCAAGTAGTCATGCATAGCAAAAAGTGGTGGTGGGTTCTTTTCATCCACATGATAAACGTCACTTTTGTAAACGCATGGAGACTATATCAAGCCGCTTTGCCATAAGATCCTATGGATTTTCTATTATTTCAAAGATCAACTTCAGCACAAACATCCGGTTCACTGCCTAGGAGCTTACTAGACGATACAACAGGTCACTTCCCGAAGAAATTGTCGAATCAACTACGATACAGAGTATGTCAGAGCAGAATTAGGTGGGCTTGTGAGAAGTGCAATGTTACTCTTTGTATTGAGATACACTGTTTCAAGATATTTCACACTCAGATTTAATTTTTGACACATTTTTAAATAAATATATTTGTTTGTTTTTTGTTGATTTATATATTCTATATATGCCCGATGTACTCATTTGAATACACCATTCATTTTTCTTACGTTCTAGACAAATAAGCTATAAATGAAGCATACATGACAAAAATATACTGTACTCGACTAGATTCAATCATAAATAAATATTTTAATCTTTCACAAGATTGGTGGGCATTAATCTTTCGACAAATTGGAGCTAATTTTACGAAACTTGGTTTCTTGGGATGAAAAATTCAAATTACTTAGCGATTTTGTTGTATCTTCTAGAGGGCGTCACAAGCGACCATTAGGAGACCTTAAAATCACTAGTGTACGTATATGTAGGTTGGAAGATAAAAAGTATTATTAAAATTATTTCACTTCTTTTATTTTCCACTTGTAAGTTTAAGTCATTTGTTGTTCCACGCCAGATCTGTTCGCGGGTGAATACGAATAAATGCACGTTTCAGAGAATGAATAGTAAAATTATTATCAACAAATGACATGAGTGTGAATACACAATAACACTTTTTAATTAAGTTTTTATTAATATCAGCTCATTAGTAAACCTATACGTGATAAGCAGGAGAACCTTTACTGGTACGATTATAGAATATTATCCTCCTACATTACATTTTAACTAAACGGAGCTAATTGCATTTCCTATATTTTGTATTATATGTTTTTGTTAAAATTATTGTGAAGTTAGTTAGTTATGAAGTTAGGCTCTTCATAACTAAAAGAAACTAATCATTTTCGTCAATTGCGTATGCATAGACTGCGAACATTGTTTTGTGTTGTATATCACAGTTGCGAATCAGTGAGACATCTTTTACACAATAGTGAAAATTAAAATTTAGTTACCTTTACCTTATTACAGAATTATTCAAACCGGTTGTATAGTATTTGAATAGGAGTCTGAAACGTTAATGCTATTTTCTGAATACAGATGGCGCCTGCCTTAACTAACTTGCAGAGACATAATGTTATACTACTACATCAGTCAATGATCCAACTTTAAACTGTGACAATTATCTGACATAGATAAATAGCATTTACAACCCTTAAAATGAGCATGCCCGTGACGCGCAATTTTGAATTTAAAAATGGTGTTTAAATATTTTATCTGCAAAGTATGAAAACGTTTATTATTGTGAAACCTGTTTTTAAAATTTATTAAGAAAAAATTAAAAAAGGGATTTCATTACATAAATAACAAAATGTGTAATTAAAAAAATCCTTTATTATAATCATACTATGCAAAAACAATATTATACAATTTCTGAAATTAAATGTAACACATATAAAAAATATAAATAAATTATAACTTAATATATATTTCATTTTCGTTTCATTCATTAACACTTTAAATAAACATAAGAGGTTAGTAAGATTAACAATAAATCCAACAAATCCCAACTTCTTTTGAAGTACATTGGTATCGAAGTTCTTTAGACTTTTTAAATATATTATTAGATCATGAACACATTGCTCAATTTTGTCAAAACTGCTTAAATCCAGCTTTCGTTTATAAACAGAGTTAGCTACAAAAGATTTTGAATGTAGAATATAGAAAACATATTGATATTTTCACAAAAATCAGAACTAACTAAAGAATCCTGAAAATCGTTAGATTTAACTACATTTCTAAAATATACAAATGAATGTGCCACAATCTAACTTTATAAGCTTTAGCATATGACATGCATCAAGAAACACCAGTATCTGTAATCAAAAATTAATATAATAATGCATTTTATGGTGATAATTAACTTACTTGATTAGGTACTCCTGGCATGTCAATCAGGGTGTAAATTTTCCACCAAAGTGTATACACATGGCTAGATTAACAGCAGTGCCATCAAAAGCTATACTATACACCTTTGCACCTGTATTTAATACTGTTTTAATGCAGTTTGCTAATATATGTTATAATCCGATTCAGCCGTACCTTCTGCTAATTGTATTTTGGTTTGATACAGTGTACTAGAACTAAAATGAATGATAACATTTTAACCTTAAATTTTGTCGATCGTCTGGGTTAATGGAGACAGTAGCCTCGTCGGAACAGTATTTATTGCAAACCTAGCCCACTTTACTCTCTTTTTTGAATATGCACCCGAATCAAAATGAAGAGAACAGATTTTGGAACATTTTTTTTGATCGGGTCCATTCATATCAATATTCCGAGGGAACCTTTAATGTAATTTTTTTACAGATATTGATACTTCTTTTACATTACTTACAAATGATGCGGACGATTGCTCCTTGTTACACAAAACACAAAAATTTTCATTATTTACAAAAGTTAGTTTTAATGGCAATTCTATTATGAACACTTAACAAATACTACACGAACTACTTAACTTGATTATAAATACACTTTCGTCTATACCAATAAATATTAATTTATAGATCAATTATATAAGTTTAAACATAACCTTTATTGTTTATGATTATAATTAATATAAACTTCAATTTTTTGCGCATGCGTGCTTAGAGGGTTCTATTTTATGCCCCGTTACTTCCCTCTATTCCCATACATACAACACAAACGAAAGTGTTCTTAATAGATACAAAGGCAGAGTCTAAGTAACTTGTTTCATTATTTAAAGATTTAAACTTTATGAAATTTATCTTTTAGCAAAGTGTTGCGAGCATTATACAAAAACATTATTGTCGTAAACTTACGTGTGTAATTAGAAATAGCGTATAGAACACAATTTCTAGTTACAACACTAATTAGCTCAAAAGCTTAATTTGAATGGTAGAACATTTTGTGAATTATAACTTAGATACTTGCTCATTAAAATTGGTAGATTGCTAGAAGTAGACAACTTACAATAGTAATTAGGCTTAAGGACAAATAACAAATTATCTTTTGTTAGGAGAACCCCTCTTAACAAGAGATAATCCGTTTAAGTGTTTGTGGTTAAGAGTGTTCACTCAAAGAGTACAAAATATAAAGGGATTATTGACGCAATAGAAAAACATGGCCTATCTGGTATTGACGAATTTGTGCAATAATAGATAGCTTTAGGTTACGTTTAATGTCGTTATAGTGGGAAGTTACCTGGAGCAATTCATAACGGAATAGGAATTTCTTGTATTTCTATAATAACATGTTAGTAACAATAATAATAATAATAATAATGTTTATTTAACCAACAGAATACCAAATTCTAATTACAGGCAACAACTTCGCATTATAGGTGTTACTTATAATCTAAACTACATGACAAAATTGTAAAAAAAGTCAATTATTTTACATACCTACCTATTAAATTATTATCAATAACAGTTGCTCCTAGGTTTTGATGAACTTGTTATAGATATTTACATTGTCGCATTGACGTGCATATTGATTAGCATTATTACACATAATATACGGGGTGTCCAAAGCGTCACGCAACGGAAGATTGTGGCTTCGCTGTTAATTTTTCATTAAAATCAGTTATACAAAAGTTATATGGTTCCAATACGTGCACAACTTAAAAATATTTTAGCGCCTACAGGGTGACTCGTAAAAGTAGGGGGTATCAACTTTTTTATTTTAAATGGAACACCTTGTATATCATTACATTTTTGGATAGCCTAATTAATAAGCTTTTCAACAATGTATACATTTGTACATATAAAATGTAACGTTGCCAAGTTATTTAACAAAAACGTATTTTTTTCCTGAATGTAAGGTTAGCAATAAAAATTAATTCTTGGTTTATTATCTAAGTTGAGACAAATTAGTTCAGTGATATAATTAAGCTAGATATAGGCTTTGAAAAGATGTTTTATTGATGAATATGGGAGAGAAGGCTCCGTGTGAAACTATAGCATGTTCAACGTACATCAATTCTCTTATTTCAAATGGAATACCCTGTGTATTTTGATATGGGTGAATAGTACTCTTAAAGACCTAACTTTTATCTAAACACATTGATACCGCTAAATAATAGGAGAAGCCCAAGGTAATTGTTTAAATAGAATTTGTAAACAAAAATTTCCTGATGCCCGTTGTCCAATGAACGAGTTCTTGGAAATTTAAAAGTAGATTTGAGGAAATAGTATCGATTGCATGTAAAAAGAACAATTGTCCAAAACCTGTAAACAACGAGAAAACTCAACTAGTGGTGATTCAAGCTATACAAAAAACCCTCAAATAAGCATTAGAAAAGTTGCAGTGGAACATGATTTACAGAAAACATCAATACACAATATAATTAATGAATTTAAACACCATCCATATAAGATCCAACTCCACCAGGCATTGGAAGAACATGACTTTGAAAATAGATTAAATTACTGTCGTTGGGGATTGCAACAACCACATAATTTTTTTTAATACAGTTATGATAACAGATGAATCTACTTTTCATAACAATTATTTTGTAAATAGACATAATCGTCATTATTACGCCATGGAAAATCCACATATAATTAGATACAGAAACAATCAGCATCTATGGTGTCTCAATGTTTGGGCTGGTATTATTGGCAACAGATTATTAGGGCCCTATTTTTTGGAAAAAATTCAAATATAGCAAATTATTTAAGTTCATTGCGAACCAACGTGCTACCATGGATTGAAGAGAACATCCCATTCGCTAATGAGGAAATATGGTTCCAACAAGATGGAGCTCCTGCACATTCTGCTCGTGATGTAACGGAGTTTTTAAATCAGCAATTTCCTGATCGTTGCATAGGTCAGGTGGCCAGCTAGATCACTCGATCTGACTTTCATGGATTATTTTTCATGGGGCTACATTAAAAATGAAGTTTATAGAACATCGCCAACTACTGCACAAAATATGAGGGAAAGAATTCAACAAGCGTTTCGTAATGTAACCCAACAAATGTTGCATAATTTACAATGTTCCTACAAACAAGTGTTGAATCACTGCATTGAGAAAAGAGGAGGCTTGTTTGAACCTTATTTATAATTTTTTTAAGTGCACATTTGCATATGTTGACTTGCCTACTTCTTGTTCTTGTTAATTGTTTGTTTATTATTTCAACGTTACATTGTTTAGTTTATTTTTAAAAATATTTAATAGAATTAATTATTACTATTACTAATCTGGTATTGTGACTTGAAATCATGGCACTCTATTAAATCGTTACGTTATAAAATAATTATGGAAAAATTAAAAAGAAATGGAAATATTTTAAAAATTATAAATTTTAGCGGTATCAATGTATTTAGATAAAAGTTAGGTCTTTAAGAGTACTATTCGCCTATATTAAAATATACAGGGTGTTCCATTTGAAATAAGATAATTGACGTACGTGGAACATGCTAAAGTTTCACACGGCGCCTACTCTCCCCTATTCAATATATCAATAAAACGTTTACATCTTTTCAAAGATGTAAACTTAGATAATAAACATTCAAGAAAAAAAGACATTTTTGTTAAATATCTTAGCAACGTTGCATTTTGTATGTACAAATGTATACATCGTTGAAAAGCTTATTCATTAGGCTATCCAAAAATTTAATGCTATACAGGGTGTTCCATTTAAAATAAAAAGTTGATCCTCCCCTACTTTTACGAATCACCCGGTAGATGCTAAAATACTTTTAAGTTGTGCACGTTTTGGAACCATGTAACTTTTATATAAATGATTTTAATGAAAAATCAACAGCGAAGCCACAATCTTCCGTCGCGTGACGCTTTGGACACCCGGTATACTGGTGATCTTAACTATTTGTTTTAACAGCAGGTAAATAAAAACTATAACTGTATTATATCTTGTATTTACTCGAGGAACGCAAAAACTTTATTTATTTAAGACTAACGAACAGTCAACAACACTATTAAGTAATATGTAAAGAGTTAATTATCCGTCTGCAGTGTAAATGAGTTATTGAGAACCTTAATACGAGAATCAAGTTATTAACACCCTGTAGTAGGCTACACTCGAATCATAGATACTTCAAAAGTCTTCACTGTACTGAATTCTAACAAAAAAGCGGTTATAGTACGGATACCAGATTAACAAAGCAAATTCCAGCCTTGATCGCAGTAGGGAGAAATACAACTTTTTAAAAATATCAATTCTAAAGGATTGTTTACTAGTCCTGATTATGAAGCCTAACATTTTTACTGCGGAACTAACAATATTCTCTATGTGAGTTGAGAAAGTACAAAATCGCCTTATAAGGTAATATACCTGTCATTCAAAATCATTAGGCCAGGCAAGAGAATTGGAGATCCAGTGGTGGCAGGCTTGAAAGGAATTTTCTATAAATTGCGTCACACGAAGAAGAATGGAGCCCATTGCCCGTAAAGCTGAAGCAGCAAGACAGCGTAAATTTCGATAATGTACCACATTATACCAAGAAAGGTTAAAAATAAAAAAAGAAAAATATCAACATTTACAACATTAAAGCAATGCATTGATTTGGATTGCCAGGCATACTTTGATAATTTGCCAAATGAGTAGCTATCTGTTATTGTATCAATTTGTTTTTCTGTCTAAATAAAAGTCCTTGAGTTAAAATTTGTACTCATATAACGGTATAGAAACACTTTTTACAAGATTTAACCCAGTTTTTACTATTTTGCTACCCGAGTTAAAATTGTTTTTTCCTTCTGTAAAATGCGTCAAAAAGGAGTTACGCAGTTTACGGATAAGCCGACTATATACTGATTTAAGTGTATAGGAAACAATGTTCCAGTGGTTACTTCACTTACAGTAAACATAGTTACAAGGTAGTCTCACTTTTAATTGTTAGAATATTAATTCATTTTTGATAGTCATAATTTTTTTGTTATATTTCTTATAAATATTTACAAAAATTCAATGTACCCCCGTCAAAACACGTTCTTAATCGGAAATTTGGATATTTAATAAAAACAAATTTTATTTTTAATTATTATATAGCCATAAAATAATTGTTTAGCAATTTTGTAAATTGGAATCAAGAGTAAATACAGTAGATAATATGCACAACAATTGAGATGCAGTGTATATTTACGCATTCTATTTAGCTGATAAATATTGCATCTATATAGTTTGACATAGGGCACGTGCACATATTTTTTTATTCCATATGCTAGAAAATAAAATAAACGCCTTAGGAATCCTGTAATTAATATTTAAAGTTATCGATCCTTATTTGAGAACATGGCTGATGTCACACCGCATGATCTACACACTTCCATGCAACAGCGGTAGTTGTCCCCTAATTTATTGAAGTTTTATCAGTGTTTTTAGGTTATGTGTTTGCATTGTTTTTATATTATGTTATTTTCCTTATAAAACATTTTAAGGAAATAAAGTAAGGCTGTTTTAACCATTAAACCGAAACACTGCAGGTCCGTAGTACATATTTTTTTTTGTATGATTGTGGATCCGAACAGGCTAAATTTGGCCTATCGTGCTAAAGCACTCAGGAACACTTAGGAGGATAGATAGAGGAAAACAGGAACTAGGAGATCATTCCAGAGTTTAGAAGCCGTGTAGAAAAATGTGGATTGCGCCCGTTTGGTACGACAAGTGAAGATTTGTACTGCATACTGATGACGTGAATGAGCGAACCGAGTGTTTCTCGCAAAGATAGCCCAAGATGGTATCAAATAATATAATTCAGCAGCACAATAGCCGTTGTAATAACGATAATACAAAGAAAGAACTAAAACCATCCTTCTATGCTCAAAGGACTGTATTGTAAAGAACCAGCGTTCTTTACGTATGCTTTTTAGAATAAATTATTTGCGGACCATCCTATATCTAAAATTTCAAAAGTTTACGCGATATTGCACAACAAATATTTTATTAATCACCGCTGACGTGTATTTCTAAAAACCAGTAAGTTTTGGCACGTCAGAACGATTTCAACCAATCAAATAACGGCATCCCCGCACGGTAGCCGCGAAGCCGCCCACAGATGCACCTTTATAAACCAGCGACGCGCCAAAAGCGAAAAAGGATGATGAATCGAAGTAGATTCAAGTCAAGCCGATATCCAGTAGCCGTCCGCACCGATTGCTTCGTGTAAGCACCGACCTATTAATCACCGCCGAAGAGTCCATCGCGATCGTGTGATAACGCGCACCACCTCGCACCGGGCAACCTAAAGTTTAATCCTGTACTGCCATTGATAGACACGTAAGTTGTAAAGTTATAAAATCTGACAATTTACAATCAAACACTACAGAACGTAAATAACGCCGGGCTGAGTCTCCAGGAGTTATAACCTTACACTAACACCAAGAGTACCACGCAGGGTAGATCCCGACGTCACTCGCAAACACAAAGTACACTAACACCCAGAGTGCCACGCAGGGGTAACCCCCCACGTCACTCGCAAACACTTGAGGGTGAAGGTTTGTTACAGGGCTGTAAAGACCTACGACCTTTCTCTTAGTCCATCCGGTTAAGACAGGCCATAGCCTACGTCTTCTGAGTATTACTGAGACCCCGCTCGAAACACATACATACAATACATACAGACAAACACAATAACCGTACACGGTGTCTTTAATCGCAGGAGAGTATACACGAAACCTGTTGCATAAATTTTTATTCAGAATAAACCAGCGCGAAACACCTAGTGTAAAAGCATTTGTACATAAGTTAGGAAAATCCGTAGGAGAGTAAAACATTAGATAGTACGTAAATTATCCCCTGTTTGCCGGTATTAAATAATATAACTACGACCTGGTGTATATTACGATTTACCTTAGTAAATTCATATTTTTTTAATATCCAGTATTTCGTTCTCCTAATAAATTGTATATAATTAGATTTAGTGTAGAAGTCCGTAATTAATCCAGTTAGATAAATAAATAACAAAATCAAACCGGTTATAATTAAATAAAGACAGTCCAGAGATCTTGCATTTGCATATGCGGATCTCGCGCGTGTATTACTTCCTGGGAACGCGACATACCAGCTTCAACGCTCCAGAGTTACTGAAGAATAAATAATCATACCATGCCATGCGCATAAGCCGAAAACGATATTGATTTTCTCCGTCCGAGTTCGTTGCACTGGCGCCGTTGAACAAAACTGTATTAAAGCAACCGTACCAGCTTCTGTAAATACAGGACCGTAATATAAATATTACATACGAAGTAAGGAGTAAGTTAAGATAATCCATATATTTATATTTCCAGAAACGATTACGTACCTAGAAAGCAACCCCCCAGGAGAGCGAGTAAGGAGCCGGAAAGAATAAATACATTTGTTAATTAATTATTTATTTATTGTAAAATTAGTTAATATACGTTTTAAAACGCTTTAAGAGATTTATTTAAGGTGACAGTGTTAAGCCTATCAAGTAATTAATACGAACCACACCCCGTGTATAATAAATTATAAACACGACTGAGCAAAGCCGAGGCAAAATAAAACCGCGTTGGGTTACCAAATTAGAAGGCGCGCAAATAATAATCATTTAATCTACACACCGTAAAAGGGCGCAATACATATAGCGCATAAACTTAGGGCACTTGTTACAGTATGTGAGAAGTTAAGGACGGGTCATTTATAAGCCTAATCGCTCTTTTTTGAATACGATCAACGATATCCAGAGCGTGTTGGGGAGCAATAACCCAGAGGTGAGAATTATATTCCAGATGAGGCTGAATTTGGGCCTTATACAGCAGAAGGAGTTGTGGAGAGGTAAAGTACTGCTTAGATCTGTATAAAAAGCTGACAGAAGATGGTCAACCCATGAGAGATTTGAAGATAGTCATGCCCAACAGATTATAGAGTCTGAAAACTTAAGAACTGAGCCATTCATACTTACAACAGGAAATGCTCGATCTTTTTTGGCGGACACAAGGCAACACTGAGTTTTGTTAGCATTAAATTTAACTAGATTATTGCTTCCTCATTCGAGAATACGTTGAATGTCTTTGTTGATTGAATTTGCCAGTTCAGCTTTAATTTCTTGATTTGACATAGAAGATGAATTATCACTATGAGTAGACTGAGATGAACTACAGTGAAGAGTGCTATCGTCAGCAAAGTGTATGGGGTTAATTGTTGAAGAAACAAGGTCATTTATGTACAGCAGAAAAAGTGTAGGCGCTATAACGGATCCCTATGGTACTCCCTCGTTAATGCTAACTTCTTTTGAAAAAAAGTCATAAACTACGACACGTATTCGTCTTTTATCAAGGAAACTAGAGACCCAGTTGATGAGCGCATCATTTAACCCAAACGAGGTGAGTTTGGCAAGTAAACACTTATGCCAAACTTGGTCAAAAGCCTTTGAGATATCTAAAACGACTACAACTGTTTCACCGGACTGCTCTACTGTATTGTTCCAAACTTGGGTCACATATGAAAGAAGATCACCTGTTGAACAACTTTACCTAAACCCACATTGGTGGTCCCTAAGGAGTTTGTTAGTTTCAAGGAACGTGAGCAGTTGCTGATTGATGGCTTTTTACATGATTTTAGACAAAATGGAGGTGATGGCAATTGGTCGGTAGTTTGAGGGATCGGTCTTACCGCCTTTTTTGAAAATAGGTTGAACATTTGCTAACTTCCATGATGAAAGGAATTCCCAGAAGACATAGAGACCGTATAGAGCTTAGATAGGACTGGTACTAGTTCGGGGGAACATTTCTTTAAGACAATAGCTGGGATACCGTCTGGGCCAGTCGCCTTATTGAGATCAAGCCTACTGATGATCGATTCAAAGAGCTTGTACCGAAAATGAATTGGTTTCATAGCGTATGAAGAAGAGTTGACTAGGGGCACATCTTTTCCAGAATCATTAAGACACGGGTTTGATGCAAACAAATCCACAAAAACATTGGCTTTGTATACAGAATCAGCAACTACTGATCCGTCAATAGATGTCAGGGGGGGAAATGAAGACGTTCCAAAGCTTTTACTAATGGCTTTGGCTAAAGACCAAATTTTACGACTGCCTAAAGGAGATGTAGCTAGTTCATTGCATTTTCGTTGTTCGAACAACTTTTTAGTTTTAGTGATGTCACTTTTGCAGATATTTCTAGCACCAACGTATTCTACATGACTGTCGACCGATTTATTAGATTTCCATTTAATGTAAAAAAATTTTTAAAGCACAAGCCTTATTGAACCAGGATTGGGAACGTGAATGACCTATACGGTACTGTTTTTTGGGAATGTATAACTCCATTCCCATGAGGATGACTTCAGATACTGAAAGAGCGATGTCCGAAGGAGGACGACTTAAAACAATATTCACGCCATGGAAAGGTTGCAAAGAAATTCCGTAAATCACTCCATCGAGCTGACTTAAAAAACACCACAAGGTTCTATAGGTTTTGCGAACAACAGTGGAATTAGGTATAGTAGAAATGATTTCTATTATACAATGGTCAGAAAGACCTAAAGGCGAAAGAACGGAAGTTTTATAAACAAGAGGGTTTGCTGTAAGCAAGAGGAGCTAGAAGATGTGGAGTATGGTTAGGGTTATCAGGGATTCTTGTGAGAAACATCCGGTTTCAGAGATCCGGCTTTAGGAATATCTACGTAGAGATATACGTTTTTTCCTTATTTTGGAAACCGTTTTACATTTTTAACAAGAAAAATAGGCAAATTTTAATTTAAAATTTATTTAGGAAATGGGTACCTACTTACAAAAATACTAACAAAACAAGCTAGACCTCCACTTTGGCACAAGATGCATAATTTTCTGGTGCACTTCAAACAGATGGGATTACTACATTTGATGTATTTTTATGAAGTTTTTCTCTCTTTACGAGCAGGGCATTAACAACAAGTTTTGAATTTCTGAAGTTTGTCGGATGGAACTTCTTCAGTAGGATTTTCTAGTTATTCAGCAATGACTTCACGTATTAGTTCTATGAGTGGCGTGGCCAAAATTTCGATAAAATCATTTCTTTTCATAGTAGGATTTTTAGGGTTACACATGTATAAAGGTGTTGACGCATCTTACGCTCACTGGAGTGTAAAATATTACCAACGGCCATCTTTTGCTTCTTCTGTTAGATGAATACCAAACAACAGAAAATGTTCACCACTTTTTGTTTTATTGTAATAACAGAAAATGTCCGGTTTATTTTTAATAGAATCTGTTCCGACCTTGTCATGCAATGATGATATAAGCACAACTACGTTTTTAGAACAATAGAAAACAGTGTCACAGGGATATCAGCAGCGAATCCATAAAATAGCGATCCTACCGGTCTGGATTTATTTGATTTGAACTCTGGTGGAACAATAGATTTGTTTAGCTTCATAATGCCCACGTATGTTCTTTTTCTGTCATTCTACTAACTCCAATGGAGTAAACCAACTGTGGGCCGTGATGTTTCGGTTCGACCCTACATGCGGTTTGCAAAGACGTAAAATTCACTGGGTGGGTTTCAAAGGTAAACGTTGTTATTCAGAGAGTCCAAATCCGCCGCTGCCCTTTCCTGTATAAATATAAGCATTAAAAAGGTAAATCTATAGGAATCAGCCAAAAACTGAATTTTATACTGTATTTTGCCAGTTTTTTTAATATATGCGTAGTCTATACAGGGTTATTACAAATGATGTTCCCGATTTCAATTATAAATATTACTGGATTAATCTGTTTTAAGACCATTTCACTTGATAACACTGGAAAGGAAAACTCATAAAGTTTCGTTTACATTGGTTTAGGTACGTATCTGCTGTTTGTTAAAGTTAATTGTGTAATGGCTGAGTTTGAAGACAGGAAAGCATGTTCTGTGTTGAATTACCGCATCAATAAATCAGTTATTAGTGTGCAACGACACTTTAGAACCAAATTTAATGAAGATCCCCCTAGCAACCACTATTCGAAAGTGGTAGAGCAGGTAAGGTAAAGTTTTACGCGTAGTCGACAGAAATCTACTGTTAAATGCAGCAGAGAGCTTGGTATACCACAGCCACTAGTGTAAATATCAAGCCTTACAAAATTCAGCTTGTTCAAGCATTTAAAACCAAACAACAAAAGTTCTAAGACTCATTTCGTGAGAACATGCAGGCCTTGATGGAAAATGGAAACTTTGTAAAATGGTTAGTCTTTAGTGGTGAAGCCACATTCCACTTGTGTGGTAAAGTGAACAGACATAATGTCAGAATATGGGGCTCGGAGAACCCACATACCTACATCGAGCACATGCGCGAGTCTTTGAAAGTTAACGTGTTTTGTGCTATCACGTACAACAAAGTGTACGGGCCTTTTTTCTTTGTTGGACAAACAATAAATGGAATAATTTTCTTGTACATGATGACGGAATGGCTTCTACCCCAATTAGAACAAGAACACCCAAATTTCATTCTGCAATTAGATGGCGCCCGTCCACATTACTACTTCGATGTTAGGACTGAACTTCGAAATCGGTGGCCTGACAGATGGATCAGTCGTGCTGGTCCAAATGATGGTGCACTCTTGAACTGGCCTCCAAGATCTCCGGACATCACCCTCTGTGACTTGTTCTTGTGGGGATACATCAAAGATAGATACCGTTACCAGAAAGAACCCCTGAGACAACAACGGATTACCAGAGCCAACGAAACAATCAACCAAGACACCCTTAACAAAGTATGGCAAGAGTTTGAATACAGTCTTGACATCTGTTGTATCATAAGGGGTTCCCATATCGAACATTTTTTAATTCTTGACACCTGGGATGAAACTTTTTGAGTTTTTCTTGAAATGTAACCATTTTATTTTTTTATATGCGCACGCGCGCACGCGATTTATGTACACTTGAAATCATGAACATCATTAGTAATAACCCTGTATTTTCCTCTAAAGGGAACAAGCATTTCATTCACTGTTACACTATCACTGATACTGTACATTTCTTAAGAGCTTTGAATAAAAGCATTGCTTATTACCAAGATAGCTACGACTACCAAGACAGCTTCTTGCGAGTTGTGGAGTTATCAAACCTGAGATCTGTTCCCTAGTATTTCATATGTCATGGTTGCTCTAGTAATATGTCTTCCGGTTCAACCTTTTGCGAATAGTGACCATATTTTCATAACCAGATTTTAGTAATTAACGCATTAAGAGGGGTAACCCAGCCTTAACATTCGAGCATATTTTGACCACTCGAGTGAGCGCAGCGAAGCGAGTGTGGTAAAAATATGCGAGATTTGTTAACACGGGTACCCCTCGAAATGCGTTCATTAGTTTATCGTTCAGTGAGGCAATAATTTTGAATTAATAATGAATTACTAAAAGCTGCAAAATCGAAATCGTACTATCATGAAAATGTGTGACGTTTCTATTCTGAACAAAATAAAATCTTAAAATTGAAATGGAAACGCAAAACGAGTTTCTTGTTATTCCGAATGAAATTAAAAAGATTGGCGCCACCGCTATGGAGGAAATTGTCCCGTAGACATTGAAAGTAAGATACGAAAGAGAATATTCCGCATTCAACGCTTGGAGAAACCAAAAAGGCGTTAAAGGAGTAAATGAGGAAGTTATTTTGGCATGTGTCAAAGAGAAGGTAAAATTTTCTATACCATTCCCCTTAATTAAACCATTTATACTCCTTATCTTTTCTTCCAATAAAATACTGTGTCTTTGTTACTTTCTTAATTATTTCCGTTTTCTTCGATCATTTCATCAGTTTGTTTTTGGGACGTTTTGATAAATTTCCAGTGGTGTACAAGTCATATTCATAATAACAAACTCAATAGTAACAAATTCAATGCTTGGCACACACCTCAAAAGTGGTTCTTCCCTATAACTTCTTTATTATTGAGGCTAGAGAAATGAAATTTGGTGGGTACACACAAAAGATAACTGTACATTTTTCAGCATATCCGGCCGTCTTGACGTATTCCTGGTTTGTCTGATATCCGCAAAGTGAGAGCGTTTTAAAAAATCAATTTTAGGGTCATTTCCGGCCAAACCGAAAGTGCGTTAAAAGGATTGCATATGTCGTAAAATTTGAACTCATCTCTTATGTACGCCTACCAAATTTCGTTTCTAGAGCTTAAATAATAAAAAAAAAGATATAGCGGGGAGCAACTTTTGAGAATTACCCATGAAAATGTAAACTTTCATCATTATTACACATATTTAAAATACTTAGCTTTTGTAGGTTTTTAATAGTGTATTTTTGTATTTATGTTTACACAAATCTATACGTTTCGATAACACAGTTTCATAAATTTATTTCATAGATTTGTCGCAACATCTTAAACAACTCTAAAAGATATTATTACTACTGAGGACGATATCTGTGTTATCGAATCGTATCGATTTGTGTGAACATAAATACACCATTAAAAACCCAAAAAAGCTAAGTATATTTTGTAATCTGTCCCAAAATGCGAAAATGCAATCAACAGTTATTCTATAATTTATACATATTGCGAAATATACGGTTTTACATATGTTTGTTATCACTATCGAAAAGCGATACACGCGGCCTGTCGACCGGAACACTTTCAAAAGTCGATGTTTACTTTAATATAGCAAGATAAATACTAACCGCTTTACGCGCGTTGCGTAGCCCAGGAGTTGATAGAAGCATATAGGGAGGGGAGAGGCGCAGATCAAACGTGGTTTCCAGAGCGTAACCTAATGTGACACTAAAGGGCTCAGAGACCGGTGTTTTGGTGTAAGGCTTAAATTGAAAATCACAATGGAAAAATTTGGTAAAAAAGCCAACGCAAAAGATTAGTAGAAGCGGAATGCGCGCACGCCAATGAAAAGGCCTTTTCATTCACATACTCAATATGTGTTTTGAACTTTGTTTATTTGCATGCCCAAATTACTGCGCCCAGGTTTTGTAGGTTCATATTTAATCAAGGCCAAACTTTCACGGTGGGTTTATTCAACTTCAACATAATCACGGAAAGATGCTGTCATATATCACGCGAAGGATTTCAAGTAAGTGTTTGAATCTGCAACAATTTGATACCACACTTATTCATTTATTTATTTTGTTTTGATCTCTTCAGAAACCATAAGTTAATAAATTTCTTCTAGAGTTATAACAATCCATTCTATTCCATTAGTTATTATTTAATTATAAATCATTAAGTTCCGGTATTTCCATTTCGTAATAAATGTATTCGTAAGATAAGTCCCAAGGATAGGATTGTCTCAGCAACATCTGAAAAATACAAATATTAATAGGCAATTTATAAATTAGCACTAACAAGTATATTTGCACACAAAATTTTGTTTTTTAACTTAATGTTAACGTCCAAACTGCACTAGGCGTCGTTCCGGCCTACCCAAGTAAGCGGGTTGCTAAGCTAGCTACAGTGGAAATGGGCGGGGTCGATATAAGGAGTAAAATGATTGAAAGGTAGTTTTAACCACCTTACACTTACCATAAATTCACCACTAACAATGCTCAAGTCGGGAAAAATTGTCTCTAGACCCCACCACAATCTTAAATTCTTCTAAAATAATGAGTCTTAGGCGGAGTGTTAAATTAATCCTACCTGAGTGTGGAAGATACGATTGTAGCCTACTCAGTACAATCATACACAACTCCAGTTCTATAACACCTGAAAAGAAATTTATTCAAAAGCTTAAGAAAATTTTGAAATACATAGTCATCGTAAACTTATTGATCCCACATATGCAAATTCCAAATCATTAAACGTTAATCTGAATACTTTTCAAGTGGCCCTTGTATACATATAAATTTATACTTCTAACTGCCTTACAGTTCTGAACTAAATAAATAGTACCAAATTTATAAAAACCAAAATAAAAAGTCGGTTTAAAACGTTTTAAATCACCACAACATTCGTTAGATTCTGAAAAGTTGGGAATATAATGAGAAGTGCTTTCGTCATAAATACTATCGCTATATTTTCTGAGTACCTTATCTTTAGTATCGTATTTAAACATTCGTCAATAGGTTTGAATTGTAATACCTCAAATCTGTAATTTCTACTTAATAAAAATATTCTGTTATTAGTGTTCTGTATTTTACTGACAGTCAAATAGCTCAAAATAATTAAATTTTGTATTCAATCTGGCTCAATTAACAATTTCAGATCAAAGATTAGTTCAATTATTAATAGGTGTAACCCATTAAATAAATTTTCATAGGTTAATGCTAAAATCCCCAAACCTTATATTCTAAACTCCTTAAAGCAGATAATGTTTGATTACCCTTTTTACTCATGATAAGAAATTATTAACCCAACAAGCAAGAATGACCATAAAAGGTAATCACATTTTTCATCCTTTAAACAAAATCTAGAACTAGTTTTTACAAATTACAGTAGGTGATCCCATATCCGAGATGTCCATATGGAGAAGCTTTGTTTCTCGTAATCCTTTGATTATGCACCCACACTTGCCACAAAAGAAAACAGAAACAGCTATAATCACCAATGCTGTAACACTCGCGCGCAATACGCATAAACACCTGGGCGCTCTGATTTACTGGTTGCCTTTCAAATAATATAATTCTTATTTGCTTCATACAATCAATTTTATATTATTATCGATTGTACACATACGACAATCAATATCAATAATGACCACTACTAACTAGCTTAAACCACTTACTATAAATATTGTTACTTAAAGGGTTACTTCCACTTTCTTTGTTATTCATTCACGCGCTTAATTACTGAACACAACTGAATATTTGCTGTTTTATTGTTAAATCTGCTTTAGCACTTTTCAAATCTCGTGAATGGAAAACACTATTATTTCCTTTCAATTCACACTTGAACCTTTTAATTGTAAATGTTTATATATGATTTATCCCCGTTATGGGTTATTGCAGACAATTTATATGTAAAGTAGTTAGAAAACGTCGTGGCACTCGAGATGCGCGGCGCGCTATTCTCCAATTTGAAAAACTTAAACGATGTTACAATCGGGGGACTTCGGTAGCAAAAATGCCATCCTAAAAATATACGGCAAATGAATAAATTTAGTAATGAATAATTATCGATTTTTTTTAAAGACTGATATCGTAACTGAATACATTTTTATAGAATGATTCATTTGCAACAATTTCAACTTACGTATGTATTGGATTACCTATTTCATATTTGCATTAAAATAATTTTTTTAGTTAGTAAACATAATCTAACCTGTTTAACATCAGCTGTTTTTATCAAGGATTTGCAAAAATGAAGTTCAAAGTTTTATAAACTTTTAATTACACCCAACAGATAGACAAAAAATAAGAGTAACTTCTGATAAGATTTTTGGTTGTTAATCTTAGCAATCATCGAATAGGTAAATTCTTAAAACTCATCGCTGAGCGCAGGTCTAAATATTTATATTTTTAAGCACCAGCAACAGGAATCAATCAATTAGCGTCATTACATTAAAATATGTGTCAGAAAGTGTTATTGCAAATACGACAAGTATTTATTAAGTTCACACTATTAGTTTATTGTGCCGACTAGAAAATGTGAAAAATTATTTGTTCGATAATTCTTACATGAAGTAATAGAAATGTATACTATAAAAACTTGAATCAAGCTTCTCAATGTGAAACATTTTAAAATGTAATTTTATTGACACACAAAACAAATCTTTTAATTCTTTTTCTCGCTTCATAAATTCATACAATTTATAAATAATTTCACGAGCTTGACTGTGAACAACTACTCTACTCATGTTTAAAACATTTACTTGGCAGTTTGGACAACAAATAACAATAAAATAGTAAAAAGTTTCTTAAAAAAACAGATTTTGTATAAAACAGAAGGAGTACACTCAAGCGCCAACGTACGAATACAACATGAAGTAAATAAAGCGAATGACTACATTTATAAGTTGAATAGTAGCATATTTCTCGAATACTTTCGACGCGTTTGAATCATATGCGCATGAAGGGGCGAGTTCCATAACATTTTGAAATTACTCTACTGCGTACTAACTGTTTAAGAACAAAAATCAGCGCTGACCATTCTAAGGTCATGCGTACGCAGTTCGCCTTAATTTAATATCTAACCGAGCGATTCCCTTATTGACCTTATTGCGTCGTTATGTCGAGTGCAAGACCCGGACGAAATCAACGCAAACCAAAGTAAGAAAAGCGTAGCCATATTGAATTACGCAATAAAGTGGTAGGCGACGCACAGGGTAATAATCGATCGATTATATCCTTCGCAACTAAGTTGTTGAATATACGGCGATTTCATACATGCTTTAGAACTGAATTTCTTCAAAACTATTGGCCCAAAAATAAACATTGAGGTTCATTCGTTAGCAAGTAATAATCAACTCCCAAATCATTCACTTACTATTGGTGCAGCGTAATTGCAATATCATGCATGCTTTAACAAACCAATTTCTTCTTGTGGCACACTACTCCACTTCCCTGTTATAATATTAGGGGTCGATCTCTTCCCGCCAGGGAGGACGAGGTGTTTTTACCGCGTCATAAAACAATGTCCTACGATTATAAAATTTACAAGTTGTTTCAACGTTTAGTCTTAACCACACTACCAATGATATTAAGGAGAGGAGTTTTAAAACATAACCCTGCATATTTTACCTATTCGAACTCGCATCGCTCGGCATCACATATTATGCAGTCTACAACAAAGTCTGGATACCATACCGAAGAATACTGCATATCTAATGTAGTAGAAGTAAAATGAAATACTATGAATATAAAGGCTTGTGAGGCGCAGGAAATGAAACGTGTCCATTTATAGCTATTGGGTGTAGGTCGTAAGCATACAACCGAACGGAAAACAGACTCTACCAAACCAAATCAAACCCAGGCTCGTGACGTTCATATAGGAAACTCATGGTTGCACGAGAGCGCCGTGGATGCAAGGGCGCCTGTCGATGCCTCTTGATTTATAAATTTTCAAAAATATAAAAAAATAAAATTGTGTTCCCGTCATTTGAAAACGAAAATAGTAATAATTATTTATTATTTTACAATAATTACAGTTTTCTGCGTGAAATTTCAGCGAGTTTTATTTTGTTAAAAAATAATAATAAACGTGCATAAATCATTGTTTATTCATAATAAAGGCTTAGTCATTTGTCGTACTGCGTTTCAACTTGTATTTTAACAAGTATACAGTTATCCGTGTTGTAATTTGCATTCTGTGACTTGTATTTCGACCTCTTACATCAAAAGAGTTTACTTGATAGGTTTGTTTTATATTTATTATATTATCATACGTTTGATAAATAGTTAAGGAGAAATACTATTAATAGTAATACTTATTTACCTAGTAAATTTTGTGTTCGTTTATTACTTAGTTAGTTATTAGCTCGAATTGATTACTTAAAAGCTTCTATCTAAGGTAAGTTAAACAAGTTTTATAATCAATTTGGTGGAAAAGTAACTGTTTAAAATTAATTTTTTTTTTTTAAGCACTAAATATTTTTAACTGTTGCCCATCTTGTTTTAAAGAAACTACTTTAAAGTTTAAAGTTTAAAAATTTAAACTGTTGTCTTTTTTATTAATTTTCACGATTGAATTATTTTTGCAATTAATAAAATATGAAGCGAATTAATTTGGATTTATCTGTAGATGTCTAAAGAGAAAAAAAGAAACTTTCCGGATATGAAAACTTATTAAACAAACGAAAACGGTGGGATTAGGAACTGCACCAAGTAGCAGCCAAATGGTGTCCAATTCCTTGATTCCTACAGTGTGATCAACTACTGACGAAGAACTGCTGGAGAAGGAATTTGAATGCAGTGTCAATATTCAGCTAGAATCAACTTCTAGCAAAAATTGTAAACTTGATGACGGTGAAGAGAAATTTTTGCCACTTTCTGAGGATCCAGGGTTATGGCCAAAAGTTCTATTTCCCCATCAATTATTAGTAGATAGTGGACCAGGTCGTTATCAAATTAAATATCAGATTTACCCTAAAGACAAATCAGGACGTAAGTTTTCTGACCCGTATTTTACTAGAATTTTCCATAATAATGAAAAAGAGAAAACGAGAATGAGTGTTATCTAGTAAAGAAAAAAATTCTGTATATCGTTTTATTGCAAAATCTTTAATGTTGCGAAAACTATAAAATTAAGTAACTATAATGGGTTTAATGATTGGCATCATTTAAGTGACATTTAAGTTACTACGAAAATAATAAGTTACATTTCCAGAATTTGAAGTAATGGACAGATCTTTTAAATCGAATGAAAAAGAATAAATCTATTGATTCTGAAGCACAAAAGATATTCAATAAAGAAACAATATATTGGCATACCGTTATTGGGAGCATTTTTTATACGGTTCAATTTTTGGCTGAACAGAACTTAGCCTTGGGGCGGCTTTTTGAAATGTATCGAAGTAATCGCAAAATTTGACCTTGTTATGTCTGAACAGGCCAACCGGTCTCAAATAAAAGCGCACAAAAATATGCCTCATTATCTTGGGGACCAAATCCATAATGAAGTTATACCTTTATTAAGATAGTAAGATCTAAAATTTTAAACATGTGTTACGGTAAAAATGCTCACTAGGACAAGGTGACAGATAAACCTGGTTTTTGGCACGGCTAGCTCGGCGTGCGGGTGAGGGTCTATCGGGAAAAGCAGTTTCTCCTCCGTAGGATACGCTATCTACCAAGGTTGAAATCGGGGAAATGTCGCAATAGGTTCCGGTAGGCGCCAGGATATTCCAAACGAACACACCAGGGCGTTGCAAAACGCGAAATAAACGACGGTACGTAGTGGTCCGAATACCCAACTTACCCCACTTACCAAATCGTAACGCTCGTAGATCCAGATGTCCGCAATGCTGCTTCACCTGAAAGACTTCAAAATCTGCACCTTAATCTGATAAAATATTCAAATTCAATACTCAATACAAATCACTAAGGTTCCCACTACGTTAATTTACTATTCTTCCTTAAACAAATCAAAATAACACATACCAAACTGACTTCAATTCGGTTACAAAGCTTTTCTAAACTGGTAAGCTACGTTACGTTAACTTAGTCTTTGTAAAAAAACAAAACAAAAAAAACTCTAAACTTCTCTCATTAAAACTTGGCAACGCTTCCTATTTGAGCAATATATCATCACTCTTTGTCAAGGCTTAATATTAAAATAATTACTCCAAAATAGCAACTAAGATAAACATCTATTCATTCAAAATAAAACAATTAAAATTTAAACAGCATGTCAATTTGGATAAAATGATAATCGTCTACTCTTAACCTTCTACCTCATTGAATTCTGGCCAGTAGCAAAACTATCTTAAGTTAAATAGTATCCTAAAAAAATTCTATAAACCTGAATTACGTTCGTACGCAAATCTTACATAAAGAAATTAAGGTAAGATTTTATTTACCTCCATGCATAAAATATTAATAGTATCCTGAACACCTTAAATAGCTTCTAAATCGACAAAGGAAACTGTCCGCAAACGTTAACAAAATGACACAATAGATTCAACAATAATTACTTCCAACAGGTTCCTTCGTTAACACACATTGCATAAAATATTCCACATAAAACACAACCAAATTTTATTCTCATAGGTCGCAAGACCAACAAACATAATATGAACTGAATTACCTAGGTCACACAGGCAACTAGGAGAAGATCTTTGCTCCACGAAAGCGTCGTGTAAGGCTCGAGCGGGCCCACTGTCTTCGGTGTGACTGCTTGATGACGGCAATACCGACTCGCAGTAGATCGCTACCGCGTATTCAACTTGATTTTAAATTAGTTTACAAAATCCTCCAGAATTGACACCAATAATGTCTGGTAACTTAATGAAGCAGTAGTAACTAGATTAGATCACTTTAATAATTTCTTTTAACTCAAAGATGTTAAGGTTCGACTAAGAAAACACTCAGCAAATTATTTTAGACAACTTAAATTAGTAAGTTTAATTACAAACAAAACAATCTTAATCAGTTGGTGTGGTTGGGTGCTCGTTCGCTACGTTCACTTAACTTTTAGGAAAGGGGTTCTCTAATTATATCTCTTTAATCACGAAACTCAATAGTCCTCAGGTTCGCACTACAAAAAAAACATGAATCTAAATTTTTATCATAAACTAGAAGATGCCGTTATTCTCCAATAAACTGAATTAATGAACGAACCCGGTTGAAATGTTACTTCACAAAAATATCCCAAACTTGGTTTTATTCGACTAATCTTGCAAGTCTTCAACACTACTTAAAAAAATTTCACTAGGAGCTCGCACAATTGTGAAACCCCAAATTCCGCTAGTTCGAACGACTTTCCACACACATGGGCAGACTCATTTTCCTTTCAAACTCACTTTTCCGCCATATTAAAAAAAATGTTCCCCTCCATACAAATTCAATTAAACAAACCAATCAACCATTTGAACTTAAAAATTTCCACCCCCCTAAATGTACGATGGTAGCTTGACTGAAGGCAAAGAAACTGCTTCATCTGCATTTCCCCTCGACACGACACAAATATGTTATTGCAAAAGTATAACCAATCGCCCACCCATAGTACTTATATGGATGAAAACCATCATTCCTACTCTCTGCACGGATGCGACAGTACGGCACCAACGCGATAACAACACTTCTTTGTAATGACACTATGTAACAAAATCAAACGAATTTATCTTAATAAAATCCCAAATATGATTCGGGCATTGACCTGGAAATTGTATTCAAAATGCCAAAAACTTCACTGACTTTTATTAATGAAATTACGTAACTACACCCGAAAAAAAAACGTAACTCCTATCTACAATGAGTAAAGATAATGCACAATTGCACATTCCTAAGATTCCTTTACATACAGCGTGACCTATTCAAGCAAAATCTTCATTATCCACAGTAAGCTCTTAAACTAACATTGAAAGAAAAGAAAAGAAAAGATTCGGAATCTAACTAAATAGATAAAGACCTAACCAATACGTATACAGGGTGTTCAAAATACCCTGACACATGGCGAAAAAAGCTAAATATTTGTCTATCATCTTCAACTATTCACCTGATGTCAGCCACCAAGAACAGATTTCAGTATGTATCAGATTTGTCAATTTAAACGAATTAGTATTGAACAACACTTCCTAACTTTTTGTGCTGTTACTTATGTTACCGGTGAAGGTTTAAAAAAAATTTTGTTATCGACGTTAAAAAATTATGGATTAGATATTTTTAATTTACGCGGTCAAGGCTACAACAAAAGGGCAAATATGAACGGTAGGCATCATGGTTTACAAAAAAAAAATTAAATATCAATTCAAGAGCATTCTTTGTACCCTGTTGTAACCATAGTTCTATAGTTCAAGGACTTTATAACTTTTTCTATGCTTCAACCCATCGATGGGCGATTTTGAAAAATCATATCAAATTTGACTTCAAAGCCGTTGTCAGATACCAGATGGTCGAGCTGAGTGGATGCTATAACACCTTTAAGGTATCAACTAGGCGAAATATACGATGCTCTTTTTGAAATTACTTCTGCCCAAAATTTTGATAATGCTGTAAAGAATGTAGCTATGGCACTTGGTAAAAAGTTAAAAAAATTTGAACTGTCGTTTAGATAACAGTTGTAATGATTTATTAGAAAAAGCTATGAAAGTTGCGATTTCATTAGATATCGATCCAAAATTTAAAGATGAAGGCGTTTTAAGACCTCGAAAAGTTACAAAACAATTTAGTTGCGGAGGTGATGATGAACCAATACAAAATGAAGAATTAAAATTGAAAGTTCATTGTTGTAATTTAATAGATATTACTACATCTTGTAACGATAGATTCGAACTGTTATCTGGCCATGCGGCAATTTTCAAATTTTTATGGAATATTCCGGAATTTAACAGTCACTCTGAATCCGAACAGCTGGAGGTCTGTATAAAACTTGAGGGTATATTAAGTGATAAAAATTGAAATAAATTTGATGTAAATGGGATTGAACATGCAAGAATTGCAGTTTTTGCAGAATTTTGAGAAAAATGTCATTTATTCGTCAATTACCACCCTAAATTACATTGTAAACAATAATTTACATTATTCTTACACAAACATTTTTGTAGCATTACTAATTTTATTGACAATGGCAGTTGCCAGTTTCTATAGCCACGGCGGAAAGATCGTTTTCCAAATGAAAAATCATTAAATAAACTATTTACGTTCTACTATGGTAGAAAATCTTTTCAATCGAGTCTATTTTAATTCAAGAGTTAGACATTGAAACGTTAATACAACAATTTTCAAAAAACAAAGCGCGTAAAGTCCAGTTCTGTTAAAATATGTTCGATGTTCCAATAATTTGGTTAAAAGTTTTGTATTTATGAATGAAATTTTTAAAATTGAAAATTACTGTATAATGTTATTTTAAAAATAATTTTCTCCATTATCTAACATCCCATGTTAATTCATTTCTATTAACAGTTTTGATCATTTTGGTATGTATTCGTATGATATTAACATGATGTGCAAGATAGAAGTTAAAATAAATGCTACTATTTTAGAACAAGGTTTGTTAATTTTTTATAACAATGTATAAAGGCGCACTTTTTGTTTTTACACGACGGCGCTTGACAAAGTTGGCGGTCACTGATCCAACCAGCAGGGTCCGCTCCAAGACCGGACAACCCGGACATTTTTCGGGGCGGCAAATCTTAGGGGCGACATTTTTACTCTGAGAATGTGAGAAAATATTAAAATTAAAATATTAATAATAATAGCATGCCGCCTTTCATTTGTAAAAACATTTCTTATCACTGTTTTTACAAGAAAGTTAAAATACTTGTTTTTCATCTATATACAGTCAAAGCTGCTTATAGCGAACCCGCTTATAACAAACTTCCGGGTATACCGTACTAGTTTTAAAAGTCACACTATCCATAAGATCCCTTATAAATATTGTTTGTTATAATAAACCCGTAAACAACGAACTTTCGGATATAACGTTCGGAAAAATTGTTTCCGTCCGTTAAATTTTGACACAAAAGTAAGCAAGTATTCTGCCAGTAAAACAAATAACAGGTACGTAGATTATTTAATGTGCAAAGATAAGGTTTCTGTAATTCTTTTCTTAGAAATGCCTGCCTAAATACTTTCCTAATTGGTGTGTAAATCTTTAATCCTAAAGGGTAATTATGTATTTTAACAATACTGTACACGCTGACCTTGCAGGGTTTTTCCTAATCAACTTGTCAACCAAATAATTCAATTAACAGACTAGTTAAACAATAAGTGGCCTAATATCAAGGGTAATTTTAGTGAAAATGGCGACGAAACTGGGCTATTTTTTTAAATTAAAGAACCCAAATGAAACACTAAAATTTAAAGGTGAAAAATGTGTAGGCGGCAAATTATCAAAAGAGCGGGTAACAGTTTTTGTGTGTGCTAATTTAACCGGGACAGAAAAACGAAAGCAAATCACTCAAGCCACGGTGTTTCAAAAATGTAAATCGAAAATTGTAGGGATAAACTGTTTTGGTCTACGAAATATAATAAACAATCGAAAATTACAGACTTTTTAACAAGAACTAACTCATAAATGTGTAAATATTGTATAATATAGTGATTTATTAATGTATCGTAAAAATAAAATTTGTATGTAACTTTTTTCTTTTATCGTTTATTACGAACTTCGGATATAAAAAACTTATTTTTCAAGTCCCTTGTGGTTCGTTATAACCGGATTCTACTGTAGTTGTAAAGAAAATAGGTATAATTACGAAAAATAATTAATTATTCAATAATAATCATTAAATAAGGAACACGGGTGTTGTATACACTACCTAATATAACCGCGCATCGCATATATACCATATAAATCACCAAGCAGGGTGCCGCATGAACTTGTCTGAATTAGGAATAGACAAGAAATGACTTGTTTATTGTCTTCAATTATAAAAGGGCTGTCTTATTACAGCATAGCATTATTTTTGCTCATTCGTTGGTGGTGATAAGTGCAACTCTCAATTGTATATACTGTTCTGGATCAATAATCAGTGTGATTTGTAATTTTTAAGGTAAGTTAACCGTTAACTTAGCGAATCTACGAAATTAGGGTATTTTGGTCAGTAAAAGACAAAATTATTAAAAATAATTGTATTAAAACTAAAAACACGTTTTAATGCAATCGAACTAAACGAAAATAATTCTTAATATGGCAGAAAATATAAATAAACGAAAAGATTAGTATTATTGTAAAAAAGCGTGGGGTGCTCGATGAATGAAAATATGGCACAAAGCATCCCACGCTTTTTCCAATATACTATCTTCGTTTATTTATATTTTCTATATTAGAATTATTTCGTTTATCGATATCATAAAGCGTGTTTTTAGTTAACTATATTTATTTACATTGAGCTGTAGAATGGGTAGGATCGAAATATTCATAGCTTCAAATAATTGACTTGTTCTACTTGAAATATTTAATGCCTTGAATTCGTCACAATCAAAAATGAGATGGTTTTCCTTGCACAAACAACATGACAGTTTATTTGGAGCTAAAATTGGAAAGGACTTGCTCGGTCTGGAGGATAGGCATTGGATCCCAAATGCGTCGTATCTTGTATCGTATGTATCGCCGACCGCGCGCATGCTTGTTCAAAGAAGTCAGTTACAAACAGACAGACAAGCAAACAAACATATAGGTGAAGCTAATATAAGCGTGTTAAAAACAAACTTTCATTTAAATTTCATAATCTTTTTCAAGGAAGGTATTTGAAGAAGCTCCTTCTCAGATGAAAATTAAATTTTGAAAACGATTTTTGAACAAAACAGATAAATTAATTAAAAAGTTAAAAGACTTGTTTTGATAATTTTAAAAGGACTGAAATTTGTTTATGTTTCATTAAAAAATCGTCTTTGAAATTTAATTTTCATCAGCGAAGGAGCTTTTTCAAATACCTTAAAAAAGGTTGTGAAATATACGGAATACCCTAAAGCTTGATTTTTTTTTTAATAATTCCTGCCTTTTACTGACCAATGGACCCTGATTCTTTTTTTTATTATCAACTACTGGATGCTACCCCTTTTAAGTAAAGCTACGAATATTTTTACCTAGTTTTATAAATAAAATTTTCTTAAAAATAGCAAAAGTGTGTTAGGTATTTTATAAAATTAAAATAAAATATTTATTTAAACATTGAGCATTCTAGAATAAATCTATGCATGATCTGACTAAATTGGACAAGAAAAATTGCCCTATTTTTAACCATTTTAGATTTTGAAGCAAAATTGTGTAAAATGCAAGTGCTTATACTTTTTCAAATTTGTGGTAGCTTCAGTACTATTTTACTACTATTATATAATTTATAAATTAAAAAACATATAAAACTGCTTAATCGTTCCCCTATATCTTAAATGAACATAAAAAAGTGCAGTACTTGTCTAATTTAACTAAGTCTATTATAAGACAATTTCCTTATAATTTGCTTTGTTTTATTTCAGAAATTTTGTGTCTCTTCCAAAATGTCCGAAGGACGCAAAAAACTATCTGCTTGTGAATATAAAAAACGAAGGGTGGAAAAGGAAATGCAAAGGTAAAGACCAGCTGGCACTTTACTAAATTATTTACAGAGTACGCCGGGCAGTACCAAAACAAATGACGACTCAAAATGTTCTACATCAAAGATAGCATTGAAAGACACTGGCAACAGTGACAACAGAGACTCACCTGAAAAAAATGAGGATCAACAAATGAACGATATACCTGAACCAATACTTGCAACTGACAGTGTCTGCCCTCCATCGCCAAATGAGAGTACTATTGATACCAACGTGGCACCTACAGAAAGCGCTCAACAACTTTTAAGTACAGATCCAGCACTCTGGCCAATGATACTACCAGACGCCGAGAGAATCTTTTTGGTAAGGCAAGGTCCACCTAAACCATTGTACAATTATAGATTTCCATACGATGAGACTGGTAGAAAATTTAGCCCTAATTATTATAAAAGAATTTTAAGTAATAGAGGGCAAATTTTAAGGGACTGGCTTGTGTACTCTGTCTCAAAAAATTGCGTATATTGCTTGTGCTGCAAAATTGTTGGCTGCGTACTTAGTTCCCTTTCAAAGGAGGGGTTTAAAAGTTGAAAGCATCTGAATCAAACTCTAAAAGACCACGAAATTTCTAAAAATCATATTCAGTCCCAAAAATCTTTTCTAGAACTGAACCTAAGATTAAAGTGTTGTAAAACTATAGATGCGGATTCCCAAAGACTTGTTAATGCTGAAATAAACCATTGGCAAGAAGTGCTTTTAAGAATCGTAACAATCACTAGCTTTCCAAGGTACAAGCGACAAGCTGTTTGAGCATAATAACAGTAACTTCTTAAAAATAGTTGAGATGCTATCTGAAGAAGTAATGAAAGCTCACTATCTTGGGAAAAATATTCAAAACGAGACCTGTTGCATCAAAGTGTGAAATCTTATATTATTAATGAAATAAAAAAAGCCAAATATTTTTCGATAATTTTAGATTGCACTCCTGATATTTCTTAGGTGGAGCAAATGACTCTTGTAATCAGGTATGTTTCAATCAATAAAACTGATTCCAATCAGGATGAGGCTGAAATTAAAATTAAGGAAAGCTTTTTGGGTTTTCTTCCTGTTGAAAGGTCTACAGGGAAGCAAATGTTTGAAATTATAACTGCAGAACTTAATAATTTGGGTTTAAATTTACAGAATATAAGAGGACAGGGATATGACAATGGGTCTAATATGCGGGGCGATAAATCAGGAGTGCAATCTAGGATTAAGAACCTAAATCCGCGAGCTTTCTACGTTCCATGTAGTAGTCACTCTCTCAATCTAGTAGTTAACGATATGGTAAAAGCATCTTTGGAAGACGCTAATTTCTTTAATATGATTCAAAAAATATATGTATTTTTTTCAGCATCTACTTTTCGCTGGGCAATTAACATGTCCAGGGTTTGACTTTAAAACCATTAAGTGATACTAGATGGGAGAGTAGGATAGAGGTTTTAAAGCCTTTAAGATTTTATATCGGAGGCGTATAATTTAATAAGAAACGAAGCCTCGGGTTTATTAAGTTGTATTAAACAATTTAAATTTTTGTGTTCAATAGTTCTTTGGTATAAAATTTTAAACTGTATTAATTCAATAAGCAAATTGTTGCAGACAAAAGATTATGATCTAGCATCTGCACTTGATCTTTTGAAAAATTGCAAAAAGTTTTTTCAGGATCTTCGATCGGATAAATCTTTTAATGAAACTATTGTTGATGCGAGAGAACTGGCTGACTAAATTGACGTTGAAGCCAATTTTGAATCAACAATACCACGACACCGCGTAAGAAGAAAAAAGGAATTTCTCATACGAAGCTCGAGATGAACCGATCGAGAATCCTAAAGAAAATTATAAGGTAGATTTTTTTATTTTACAATTGACCAGGCACTAAATATAATAGATACTAGATTTAAACAACTTAGCCACCATAGTAATTATTTTCAATTTTATATAATATATATGATTTAAAGGGCATGTCTAAAGAAAATCTTTTAAAACATTGCAACGATTTAGAAAGTATTTTAACTCACGGTGATTCCGTTGATATTAATGGGGTAGAATTAGCAGAAGAAATTTGTGCAGTATCTGGGCTTATGGGCAAAAAGAAAGCCCAAGCACTGTTCTAAAATTAATAACAATGTTAAATTATGCCCCAAATCTAAGTGTTTCCTTAAGAGTATTGCTGTGTATACCAATAACTGTTGCAAGTGGAGAAAGAAGTTTTGCCAAATTAAAATTGATTAAGAATTTTTACGTTCAACTACAACGCAAAATCGTCTTAATGGGTTGGCCATTTTAGCGATTGAGCATGAAATTGCTGATGTAATAAAAACATTTGCGGAAATCAAAGTTAGAAAGAAAAATGTCTTTTAGGTTTCTTTATTTTATAGTAATATTTTTATAGAATCTAAAATTTCTCTGTTTGGTTATGCAATATTTTTGTACTTTCTTAATAAAAATAAGTATAGCAATTAAAATGCACCTTATATGTACCAGTACTTTTAAGTTTTGCCCTTTTTAAATGTTTATTATGTAATGTATTATATATATATATATATATATATATATATATATATATATATATATATATATATATATATATATATATATATATATTGGCAAATTGTCTGTTTGTCCGGGGTGACATGAAGGCTAGAGCGGGCCCTGCAACCAGACATTAACGTTTCACAAGATATAGATTTAGAAAAAGAACAAACATGGAAAAACCGAAGGCCGGTTTAAAGATGATCGAACCAGTTGATGAATTTAACGCATAATAGTTTGGTAATTTCATAAATTACCCTTCAAATTGATATTTAATATAAGTTAATATTTTAATATTTCTAATCCTTAGCTGACGTCATAACGGAGTACATAACACTTTATGGATATTCGTTTTTTATTATTATTAGAATAAAAATTTCCTGTATAACGGTTTATATTGTTTATATGTGTCTACATTCAAGGTTATTAAAAGTGATATATTATTATTATAAAATAAATTATGATTTGAGAAAATTACTTTCCATGCAATTACCTGACGTGGTTTAAAGTTTTCAACCTACTAAAGTTGTAAAGTTGTAGGATGCGCTACTACTACACAATGTTTAATAATAGAACTAATAAACCAGAAGTCCATGCTTATGTCATACCTCACATTCGTGGAATCCATATAAATTAATATGTAGTATTATAAAGCACAGATTTTCGTATGTAGGAATAACATCAATTGCAATGCCTTTACAATTATCTACAGTATTGTTTCCGTCTTACATTTTCATATACATATATTAACTGAATTTGTATCGATGTGCCCGTGAACACTGATTAGTCAATAAAAAGAACGTTAAATAATAATGTTTAAATTGTATAACTTCCCAGTAAAAATATTTTTTTACACTTATGTATTCCACGAGCAGCGATTGTAAATGTTACTAGAAATCCAAATAACACTGATTACAGTCCTAGCATAAATGCAAAAGAAAAATCTAATTTGTTATTAAAAAATATATCTTATATACCTACTCTTCTAAATATAAATACCAAATATTTATTGCATTATGATTATGGTCTCTAATAAGTGCAGTATTATAAGAATTAGGAGTACATACATAAATACGTAAAAGCTAAGTAAAGCGAATTTGTCTCCTTTGCAATTTCGAGCAAAGTTAGAAATTTGCTCTTTTCTGTAAATGTACACTAAATTGCATACACCTCACGGCCTCACATTTAAATAAAGCAACCTATAAAATATGTGGAAAGAGTTTACGTCCTCGATTTTCCGTTTGTCAGCCAGTCTGCCTGTCTGTGTACCTGTGCACGCTAGAGCTCAGCCCCATGACCACCTATCGACTTTTGGTTGAAGCTATTAGCTTATGTACTCTATCAGTTTAGCTGTAACATCATCCGAAAAGAATCCATTCCTTCACACCATAAAGTGTGGTAGTCCAGGCCCGTAGCCAGGATTTTTTCTCGAGGGGGGGGGGGGGGCTTCGAGGTTTTAGGAAGTGATGGGGAGGGATTTATTATAGCTAATCAGACCTGTATCCAGAACTTTATTGAAGGAGGAGCTCTTATAACATGAAACATGGATTATTACTGTGTTTAGAACAAACAAAACTTATAATTTAGTATTTTATGTACCAATAATCTGAGCTTTAGAAGACCCCAACTACAGAAGCAATCTTCTGATCTTTTCCCCATCCATAATGTCGATCACTCTGTCTGGCTCCACGGTGATATCCTAGTGAACTGAAATCAAAGTCAGTGCACTCAGTTTGTTGTCGCTCTTCACACTACGTGGCAAAGTTTAAACACTTTTCCGCTACGGATGTCCCTTATACCTGTTCTCTTTTATAACTCTTTTGCTTTCCAGCTGCCATAAGGTGAAGGTGTGAAAACACCCGAAAAATTGAGATGTTTCCTTCCTCGCGTCTTTGAATTAAGATCGCATGTAGAAGGTGGACTGATGTCTTGAACTCGTATGTAATGTGGAGTAATTTACTCTGCAGACAGTTTTACATTTTGTAATCGATTAAGCTTAAACTACTTTAACCCGAAATTGAAACCAGATTCGGCGGATATGGATCTGGACTTCTAAATTTGTTCTCTTCAGTTGATTACGTTCTTCTACTTTATGTGGTTTGACAGGTGTAGAAAGTAAAGTTAGTAACTTAAGTTGTTCTATTGTGCCTATACGAGCAGTAATCTTCTCGGTTAATACCGCTTTATTAAAACTTTTTCTGAGATCGATCGACAACTTATGCTAAATCAAAGTCTGTATTGGTAAATATTTGACTATGCGCCGCCCAACACCATATTTTGTGGAATCGGTTTATGGCTACCTCCATAGTTGCTGCTCTCACTAAGAATTTACTAAACTAGACTAGACACATTTGAAGCTGGAAATTTGTGCAGTTTATATGTTACAGCTGTTGAGTAATATGTGTTTAATGTCTTATAATAATCTACATCTAAAGGATGCATGTTGTGTGTGCAGTGTGAAGGAAGTGAACGCATTGTCCCAAACGAACTAAATTGTTTTCGTGCTGTAAGTACTACTGCTATCTTAGTCTAGTATTTAGAGTACATTTTGACCTTTGGAAGGTCTCATATAGAAGATGAAATGATGTAACCAGTAATAAAATCTATCAGGGTCTATCCAGCGCTTATCTTGATGCTTAAATAGTGTCGGGATGTACACCAAAGTGTCCTTACATGAACGAGAGATCACTGTTTGAAATTTGTGGACAATCGTAAATGTCTTATCAGCATCGAATATGCCATATGCTTTGAGTCTGCTTTCTTTAACTATCTTTTCATATATATCCAAAAATGCATTGACCATTACTTTCTTGAAACCTGCTGCACGTGCTGTAGATGTAGATTCTGGCCTACATCAGTTCAATTCTTGGTGATCCTTCTCGAAACTTGCACACCATACGTTACCTACTAATTCCATTTCAAAGTTGAACCTACTTGGTATTTTATTTATTTCAAACACTTAAAAAGTCAAGTACATAAGTACTTTAGGTGTAAAACACTCCTCACAAGGTTATTCTCGATCTCCTTTGGTAGAACAACTGCTACTTAACACCTAATTTGGTTTTTTCATACTCTTGATAAAGTTGCTTTCAGCATAGAATATGTTTTGGCTGCTTAACTTATTCCTGTATATCTTTTTTAATATCTTCTACAGTATTTATCATTTTTAGTGCTTCCCATTTAGAATATTCTCTTCAATTTTCGTTCACTTCTTGTCGACATTCTAAAAGAATTAATAATATCGCGATATCGTCCTATGTTTATATGCCTCTTATTAACACACCGTTTTAATTTGTTAATGACAGCAAATCAAAATAGATTATTAGGTTTCAACCTTCAACCAACACCTTTGCCTTTAGCTAAAAAGGTATGAACGATATTAACATTATGTTTAGATAAGCGAATTTACATACGGGACCAGACTTACTGCCATACACCTTTCTAGGTTTGTAGAAAAAGAAATAAAAATTCTATTTGATATTTTGTTGAAGACACATGATACATATACACGATACGATCACTTTTTAACTTTCCTACCTAAAGGGAAAGTTATATACATATGTAGGTATAAAAGGTTATGCAATAGACTTTTTTCACTATCGCTAAATCGACTTATTACATCATTTTACGTATGTGTGTGCGTGCGTGCTTGCGCGTGTGCTTGCGTGTGTGCACGTCTGCTTGTGTGCTTGCGTACGCGCGTGCGTTCGTGCGTGCGCGTGTGAAATAAAATTAGCTTTAAAAAATGCTATCACGTTTCCTTGTAAAATTAACCGTTATTCAGATATTGAAAAGGTTGGAATAAACACTTAAATTCCACCTCAGGAATTTGTTACCGCCAATTTACGCCCCATTTAAAAAATTGCATAATACATTATTAATCGAAATGTTTAAGATCTATATCTAGGTATTTTTATATCTTTGAAATATGTAGCTATTTTAGAAATATTAGATAAAAACCAAAAACTGCTTTTAATAAACTTCCCCTCTCCCCCGCTGGATTTCTGTCAAAATCTGATCAGCTCCAGGAGAAATGAGGTGAAGCTTAAATTCAAAGTTTCAGGTACACATGTATTATGATTCTGAAGTTATTGTGGAAACTAACATATATCCACACATGCAAGCACGCTAGCACGCATGTACACACACGCACACACACACACGCACATACGCACACACGCACAGACGCACACGCACACACCACACACCACACACACGCGCACACGCTCATACGCGCGACACGCACACACGCACGCACGCACGCACGCACGACGACACACACCACACACGCACACACCCACATACGCACACACACACACGCACACAGGCACACACGCACACACGCTCACACGCAAACACGCACACACGCACACACGCACACACGCACACAGGCACACACGCACACGCACACACGGACACACGTACACACACGCACACAGAAACAGACGACATGGCCGACCCTGACAAAACTTTCAAACGTTGTAAAATGTTGTAATACGTCGATTTATCGATACTGAAAAAAGGAGTCGATTGCATAACCTATGTAGGTTGGGAGGTCAAAAGAGGTTGCATTATTATCCTAAAAATTATTACTAAAATTATTTCATTTCTTTCAATTTCCACTTCGTAGATTGGAAGGTTGTGTGTTGTTCCACACCAGATATTGTCATGAACGTATTAAAAAAGAGGTTGCATAATTATCCCAAAAAAGTATTATTGTTATTAAAACTAGGTATTTAATTTCTCTTTATATCCGCTTTGTACGTTGAAAGGTCGAGTGTGTTGTGTTCAGTGACAGTCGCAAAATGTCAAAACTTACTCCAAATTTGAAGTGCGAGCGGTTATTCGTTTTTTGCTTGCAAATAATGAAACACCTACAGAAATTCATAAAAAAATAATAAACACATATAGAGAAGGCGTTATGATTCGAAAACAAGTTTATGTTTGGTGTCAGCAGTTCAAAAGTGGACGCACAAATCTGAACGATGGTCCCGAAGGATTGCGACGAAAACCATCAACAACAAAAAACAGATGAGAATCAATTAAAGGTCGATACACTGATTCGAGAAGATCGTCTGTTGAAAATACGGGAAATTGCTCTCAATTAGACTATCGAAAAGTTGCCGTGAGATGGGTAGCAAAACTGTTGAACGATCAACACAAAATGCAACGAATGGCTGCGGGAATGGAACTTTTAACACGTTATCGTCAGGAAAACGGATTTCTAGAATCTATAGTTACAGTAGACGAAACCTGGGTACACTACCATAATCCCGAATCAAAAAAAGACTCGATGACGTGGAAGTATGTGAGTTCACCAGTCTGCAAAAAGACAATGGCAACTGTGTTCTGGGATATGCAAGGCATTTTGATCATTGTACCACCGAAAACGGCAATCAACAGAGATATTTATTCTGAAACTCTAAAAACTACACCAAGCCATTCGACAGAAACGAAAAAGCTCAGACGAAGGCCTGGCTTCAGAAACACAATTGGGAAGTTATTGTCCCTCCACCCAATAGTCCAGACCGGGCTCCTTCTGATTTTCATTTGTGTGGGCCGTTAAAAACTCATTTGTCGGGTAATAGGTTTAAAACCGACGACGAACTTCAATATGAAGTAAGGCAGTTTTTTTTTAAATTTGAATTGGCCTTTTACGAACAGGGTATACAAAAGCTTGTGCCGCGCTACGATAAGTGCGTTAACATTGGCGGTGATTACGTTGCAAAGTAGCTAAATGTTTGCGAATTTACTTATTGTATATTTGATTTCTATAAATAAAGTAATCGCTCTTTAATTCACAAATGTACCTTAGTAACCGGACATCCCTCGCAGTATAATCTAGTGTTACAATTCCTGAAAGTAACAGATTACCTACACTAACTCACCGAAAATTAATAGTAATTTCCGTATGTAATACGTTTTCTACACAGGTACTTACATATTTACTTACAGCAGCATACGACCATACTCGAGTTAGTACAAATAATGCTAAGTTCGCCATACATTTATGTAAAAAATTTGAAAGAGAAGTTGGTACACTAAACAAAGAAATGGTAATGACTTGCCGTTTAGATTTCAGTAAAAAAGTACTATCGTCAACAAAATGGGCTAATTTAAAGACATAAAGGAATCTGATTTTATTTCGAGAAATTAAAAATGTATGACCTACTTAAAAAGTTAGTCAAACAATTTAAAAAAACCTAAATTCTGGAAATACTAACATTTATTGCCAGGTAGCACCTGCAACGGATTAAACATAGGTGGCTTGTTTCTTGGTATGTTTCCCTCGCTACAAAAATAAATCATTGGGTTCTTTTATAATTCTCGATAAATTCAATAGCCTTTAATCAAAATTTATATTGTTATTGTGAGACTTAAACTGATTACCGTTTTATTTACGCTGAATGGGTTTGATTTATAAAGATATCACCTACCAGTTAATTTTAATTTGCTTGCTATTTAATTTCCGTTTGAGTAAATGAACTTTAATATTTACGTTTGCGAATTCTTTTATTATTTAAATACACCAGCTAGTTCAATTGTTAAAAGAAATGGTCATTGTTATCCATTACCAAAATTTAATACTCAATTCGATTGTCTTATTATTTTGGATCTCTATTGAGTCTACTTCCTTCCGTATCTACATATTCAATATTTATATAAACTGTTAACATTAATACGCATTAATAATAAAAGTAAATCAAACGTTATACTTATTTAATTACTGAAATTTGCAGTGCAAAATGTTTTGTTTACAACACCATTTGACAATCAAACCTATAATTTAAAATAATATTCTTAATACTAACATGCAACAATAAATTCTTTATCAAAACTGAAGGAAGTATTTCTCGTTCAATGGTGATATTCAACTTCAAGTTCAGAGAAAATAAGACACACAAAAAGTTTCTTTATTTATACAATAAAGATCGTACCTCTCTGCCCTTTCGTTGAATGCTCGTGACGTGTTCTATGTTCCGCACTAATCTTTGATGCCTCGAATATTGTTTACACCTTTGTGATGGATTCAAACGTTTCCACCTTTCTTTTTAATAATTTAACGATTTTTGTAAATAATTGCATGATATATTTATGATAGTCAATTATTACTTTAATTGTTTAATTTTAATGACAAACATTTTGTGCGACGAACAGCAAAATAAACTATAAGGCGCAAAGCTTCCTTTTTTGTACATCAATAAATACGAGGTACTGTTCTTTATACCTTGATTTACCAATTTGGATCGATTACTGTCCTTTACATTTATTGCTCAATATTTAAACACAATTGATTGGCGTTCTGATACATACAAAACGCGATATCTTAAATTATTACGTCACTTTCAATGCGATTTTTAAATTATGGTGTAATCTTTTCTATTATCGCCAACTTGACAATAATTGCACTTTTATTATTTACTGTAGCCTTTTATTATTTTAATAAGGAAGGTATTTTTCTACTTGTTCCCTATTACACTAACTTGACTATTACCTTGTAATTCGCGCCTCGGCGACGAATTACTTTGTTAGTGATTTTCAACCAACTTTAATCGAGACTGTTTTAAAAATGGCACCTCATTGTAGCAGGCGTCTCCTCCAACTCATTTCAGCACTTGTAACTGGCGCGTTTATTTAAGTACCTTCTAATTAATTATGCAAATAACGTAGTGAAGCAAACCGAAGATTTTCATCTTAATATTAAACCCATTCAAATACATATAACCAATGGCCATTTCTTTATCTAGAAAAATAATAATACTAATTAATGTCGTAGAAGTTTGAAATTTTCGAAGGCACCCGTTACAAATCTGGCAACGGATACAAAACGCCAAGTGTTACAATTTCATTAAATATTTGTGTTTTTGGATATTTTCTTGAACTTTTTTATACCAAGATTGTTGATGCATTCATTTGTTTATCCGTAATATAAACCGATTTACTGAAGTACTGGGTAAAAACACACATTAAGGAAGTATTTGCTAAGGTGAACTACTTTATCCTCCTTATACTCTAAGATCTCTTCAATTATGATCACCCTATATAGAGGTGCTGGATAGAAAATGTATTTGGTTTAATTTTAATATGGTTGCATTTAAATAACCATACAGGAAAGCACTAATGATGTGAATCGATTCTATGTCGTTAGGGCTTCCAATAGAGAAAAAAAAACATGACTGCAGAATGGGGTGCCGTTTTCTTAAAAACGGCCGGTCGCATTGGTGCAATGTACGAAGCACCAAAATGCACCAAAACATCACTAACGATGTGTAACCGTTCCGTTGTTAGTGTTTTCAGTAACATTAGAACGCCGGCATTTCAAAAGCAACTGCCGCTTTCTCCTAAAGGGCAGGTCGTGCTGTTGCAAGTACTAAAGTGAAATAACTAACGATTTGAATCCGTTCTACCGTTAGTGCTTCCATTAAGGAGGGAGGGGGAGCAGCACTGCATAGCCTTGTTTTTATTTTAACGGCCAGTCGTGCTGATGTGAGTCACCAAACCACTCAGGGGCATTACAACTAACGATGTGTGTATAATTTCATTGACCGCGTCAACTTCACGCACCCAATTATTAACCATATGCACTTAGAAACGAATAATTAATGCAAATATGTTATGGTACTTAAAATACATGTTTTTGTTTCTACCATTCTTATTGTTTCCTGTAGTGCTTGAAATTTATTAAACTTTTAGTAATTGTTTGAAGAGAATTACAACTGGTTCAAATAGTGCAGTATACATATATGGAGGGTGTTTATAGGCTCACGGGCCAAACAAACATAAACGGAGAGGAGAAAAAAAGTGCATAAAGAAACCTAAATAGTAACATATAAGGACGGATGTTCCCTATCATTTTCTATGAACCTTCGAATTCTGCTTTCTGTGAACAAAACAAATGCCTCAATTTCATGTTTTGACAAGTTTCTAACTGTGGTCTGGATTCTTTCCGCCATGATTTCTTTGGTTATCGGTCTTTCTTATTATCCACTTCAAAACTTAAAATCTATGCAAGTAAGATCCGGTGAATACGCAGGCGTTGAAAACAAACTTACTACGCTGCTTGGATATTGTTCATTTAAGTACTAACGGATATTTAGTTGGTAGTGCATCGCGCAACTATTTTGAATGGAAACTGTATATAAATATTGTGCAGGATTACTCATCCAGTTTGGTAATTAGTTACAATAACAGACCACCTTCCGATGACCTTGACCGTAAAAAATATTGTCAAGGTCGTCACCCTGAACAACATTCCGAGGATTTTAGTCGTCGACCGTTGTTCGTTAAAAAGTTATAAACAAAAACTGGTTTAGATTAGATAAACATAACTACTGTAACCTAACAATTTGTGTGAAATTTTTTGTGTCCAAACTAGTCTAGATTAATTAAACACAACTACTGCAACCTAGCAGAATTAGGTAAGAAAAGAAAACTACTGTAATCTAACCCCTGCTGTTAGGTTACAGTAGCGTTGCTTATCCAGTCTAAACTAGTTTAGACCTTTTTTGTTTATAACTTTTTAACGAACAACGACCGGCGGCTAAAATCTTTGGAATATTGTTCAGGGTCATGACCTTGACCTTGAAATATAGTGGCATCTTGTAAATAATTACCATTTTTAACAAACAACAGCCGGCGACTAAAATCTTCGGAATGTTGTTCAGGGCCATGACCTTGACAATATATGTCACGGTCAAGGTCATCGGAAGGCGGTCCGTTATTATAAATAATTACCTCCAGTTTTTCCAACGGTAGCCTCATCCGCCCATATCATGCTTAATAATCAATGGTAATGATTCATTCAATCTACTATCATAATACCTACCTTTTAGTTTCCGAAGTATATCTGGCACACAATTTCTTGAAATTGGTTGGTATGGGATGATATTTTTCTGGTAGATAAAGTGGTGTCATCAGTGTCGGATTTATCAGCAGGCTGAGTATGCTGAGGTCTAGGGCGGCAGATTTTTCGGGCGGAAAATTTGGGGCCAAAATTTTTACCTTCCAATCTACATATAAATATGTAGGTATAGAAGGTTATGCAATCGACTTCTTTTTCACTATGTCTGAGGGCGGCAGATTTTACGGGCGGAAAATTTGGGGCCAAAATTTTTACCTTCTAATCTACATATACATATGTAGGTATAGAAGGTTATGCAATCGACTTTTTTTCCACTATCGTTAAATCGACTTTTTAGCTCATTTCATAACGTTTGATCAAGCTTCGCCGAGATCAGCCATGATGTCTAGATGTGTGTCTGTGTGTGTGGATGTACGCTAATATCCACGATAACTTCAGAACCATAATATGTACGAAATTTTATATTTAATCATCATTTTATTTCCTCTGGAGCTGATTAGATTTTGAGAGAAATCCAGTGGAACTGACAAATCGAACAATTAGTTCACAATCATACTAATTACGGGAAAAAGGTGGTGTGATTAGGGCGATAGTGCACAAATTATAAAGTTACAATTTCATTGACAAAAAAATTGTAATTAGTAATAATAATAATAATAATAATAATAATAATAATAATAATAATAATAATAATAATATACTACCTGCTACGGCATGCTGGGCGAGCAGTAAAGCATCTAGCCAACACAAGGAGTAAACCTTAACACCACCAAGATAAAAATCGCCTGGCAGTAGGCTAAAAATGCATTTACCCATGTAAAAATGGTGAAGAAAAGGAATAATGTAAAAGGGTTGCTGTCTGGGGTGCACCAGGGCACGTTTGGAGCTGGTGCTGGACGTGACAGCGTACTAACCACCGGTGATACAGGACTGAACAGGCGGGTCCGTATCGGGTCACCCGAAGAAAACACAGCCGAATTTGCTTCAGATTCAGTTAACCTCCACCAAGCTAACCATGCCGACAGTGTTTTGGTAGAAAATGAGCTGCCAACCACCAAAGCAGGAACAAGTGGAAAGCTAATCAATTGGACCACACAAATGAATAAAGGTGTGATTCACTGAACTTAATACTACAAACGAAAATTATAAAGAAGTTGAGCAAGATAAGGAAATGGAACACATGTTTAACACTATAATAATTGAATACGAAGAATTTGATCCTGGCCAAATATTCCAAGACTAAAACTTCTCACCATCTCGAACATACCACGCAACGTGCTAATAGAACTATTGTTAAAAAATATTTACAAGACTGTACAGATCTTGCTCAGACACGCTATATTATCTTTTGTGCAGCCCTAACTGTATCAAAAATAATTGGGATCAAAATACCTAAAGATAGAAAACAGACCGAGACCCAAAAAGATAATACACCACACTGAAAATGACGTCTAGAAAAAAGAGGCCAAGACTTACGAGATAAACTAGAACAGTTACATCAGTACAAAGCAACACCAACACGAAAGCTAATTAAAAAGATAGCTCCAATAATAGACCCAATGAATGTTGACCAACTGACCGAAGACAGCTTGAATAAAACAAACTTACCCAATAGCTTGCAGTATACACAAGAAGGTTACGTCGATACACCGAATGCACTCAAAGAAAAATTGAAAATAAGAAATTTAACGAAAACCAGAAACAGTTTTATAGAGAACTAAATGGACGGAATACGGAATATCCGGAAGGGTTACCATCCATAGAAGATGTCACTACGTTCTGGTCAAACATATGGGAGACACGTATAGAACATGATACTAGAGCAACGTGGCTTAACCTAGAAAAAGAAAAGAGCTCATCAATAAATGAAATGCCAGAAATAACCATAAGTAAAGAAGACGTAACAAAAGCAATAAATAACACAAACAACTGGAAATCACCAGGGATCGACGGAATTCACAACTACTGGCTTAAAATGGAGTTATACATTCCCAAAAAACAGTACCGTATAGGTCATTCAGGTTCCCAACCGTGGTTCAATGAAGCTTGTGCTGATGCAATATCTTTAAAAAATAAATGTTACATTAAATGGAAATCTAATAAATCGGTCGACAGTCATGTGGAATACGTTGGAGCTAGAAATATCAGCAAAAGTGTCATCACTAAAACTAAAAAGTTGTTCGAACAACGAAAATGCAATGAACTAGCTACATCTCCTTTAGGATGTAAATGTTGGTCTTTAGCTAAAGCCATTAGTAAATACTTTGGAACATCTTCATTTCCTGACGTCTATTGACGGATCGGTATTTGCTGATTCTGTAGACAAAGCCAACGTTTTTGTGGATTTGTTTGCATCAAACTCGTGTCTCAATGATTCTGGAAAAGATGTGCCCCTAGTCAACTCTTCTTCATACGCTATGAAACCAATTCATTTTCGGTATAAGCTCTTGGAATCGATCATCAGTAGGCTTGATCTCAATAAGGCGACTGGCCCAGACGGTATCCCAGCTATTGTCTTAAAGAAATGTTCCCCCGAACTAGTACCAGTCCTATCTAAGCTCTATACGATCTCTATGTCTTCTGGGGAATTCCCTTCATCATGGAAGTTAGCAAAAGTTTAACCTATTTCCAAAAAAGGCGATAAGACCGATCCCTCAAATTACCGACCAATTGCCATCACTTCCATTTTGTCTAAAATCATGGAAAAAGCAATCAATCAGCAACTATTCACGTTCCTTGAAACTAACAAACTCCTTAGTGACCACCAATATGGGTTTAGGCAAAGTCGTTCAACAGGCGATCTTCTTTTATATGTGACCCAAGTTTGGAACAATACACTAGAGCAGTCCGGTGAAACAGTTGTAGTCGCTTTAGATATCTCAAAGGCATTTGACCAAGTTTGGCATAAGTGTTTACTTGCCAAACTCACCTCGTTTGGGTTAAATGATATGCTCATCAACTGGGTTTCTAGTTTCCTTGATAAAAGACGAATACGTGTCGTAGTTGATGACTTTTTTTCAAAAGAAGTTAGCATTAACGCGGGCGTACCACAGGTATCCGTCATAGCGATCATTTCCTGTTGTAAGTATGAATGGCGCAGTTCTTAAGTTTTCAGACCTATTACTCTGTTGGGTATGACTGTATCTTCAAATCTCTCATGGGTTGACCATCTTCTGTCAGCTACCAAAACAGCTGCTCGTAAAATAGGCTTTTTGTACAGATCTAAGCAGTACTTTACCTCTCGACAACTCCTTCTGCTGTATAAGGCCCAAATTCGGCCTCATCTGGAATATAATTCTGACCTCTGGGTTAGTGCTCCCCAATACGCTCTCGATATCGTTGATCGTATTCAAAAGAGAGCGATTAGGCTTATAAATGACCCGTCCATAACTTCTCACATACAGTCCCTTGAGCATAGAAGGATGGTTTCAGTTCTATCTTTGTATTATCGTTATTACAACGGCTATTGTGCTGCTGAATTATATTCTTTGATACCATCTCGGGCTATATTTTCGAGAAACACTCGGTTCGCTCATTTACATCATCAGTATGCAGTACAAATCTCCAGTTGTCGTACCAAACGGGCGCAATCCACATTTTTCTACACGGCTTTTAAACTCTGGAATGATCTCCCTAGTTCCTGTTTTCCTCTCACTTATGATATGAGAAAATTTAAGGTGGCTGTTCATAGGCATCTATTGGCAATTCATTATCCCTCTATCCATCCTCCTAAGTGTTCCTGAGTGCTTTAGCACGATAGGCCTAATTTAGCCTGTTCAGGTCCACAATCATAAAAAAAAAAAAAATTTACAAATGCACACGAAGCACTGGCCAAAAGCTTCAACTATATATTTGAACATCAGGAAGCAATACCAACAACTATAGTATATGGAAAAACAATTCTGTTACCTAAAGATAAGAACACCTCAAACGCCAGTAAGTACAGGCCAATTACCTGTCTATCAACTATTTACAAACTATTAACAGCCCTAATAGTAGGAAAACTATACCAACATCTACATAACAACAATATCATGACAGGAACAAAAAGGACGCAACTAGAATTCCAGAGGGTGTAACGACCAAATCATAATTGACGCAGTCATAACACGACACGCGGTAATTAAACAAAGAAATCTAAGCATGGGATTTATTGATTACAAGAAAGCCTTTGATTCCATCCCACACAGTTATTTAAGAGAAGTACTGGAGATGTACAAAGTACATCCAAAACAATAGATCTTTTAAAATGCCTCATGACACAATGGATCACAAAACTAATACTCTCTGATGGAAAACACAATGTTGAATCTAGACTGATAAAGGTGTCAAGAGGCATATACCAGGGTGACTCACTAAGTGCGTTATGGTTTTGCATGTGCTTAAACCCATTGAGTCGCCTATTGCAAGAAACATCGTATAGATTCACCTTAGGGAAAAATAACAATAAACACAGGTATAACCACTTATTATATATAGACGACTTAAAGCTATATGCTAGCTCAAGCAGACAGCTAGACAAACTACTGGACCTAACATCAAACTTTGGCAAATCAATAATGATGGAGCTCGGCGTTGAGAAATGCAAACAAATTCATCTACAAAAAGGAGTAGTTATTAAACAAAACGGATATCCCCTAAATGAACATGAAATCATAGAGAGTCTGACTAAAGATGATAATTACAAATATTTAGGTTTCTTATAATTAAAGGGAATAAATCATAAGTGTGTAAAAGATCAATTAATAAAAAAATTCGAACAAAGTCTCGAATCTATGCTCAGAACGAAACAATACGCTGTGTCTAAGTTAAAAGCAATCTTTACATACGTCATTTATCTATTAACGTATTCCTTTGGACTCATCAAATGGACAACCACAGACTTAGCAAAAATACAAACAACATACAAAACACAGAATGAGACATCCAAACTCTTCAATCGAAAGAATCACATTACCTACAAAGAAGGAGGCTTAGGAATAACAAACATAGAAGACTTACATGAATTTCAAATACGATCACTACAGGACTACTTCAACTCCAAAAGTAACACCAATAATATGTATGCCGTAATATGCAGTCATGACAAAAATTTAACACCACTCAATCTCAATGACAAAAGAGAACATCAACCATCACAAATAAATCAGAGAAAAAACGAACTACTACAACCATGGAAAGAAAAGAAACTTCACGGCACTTACTACACACAGTTAAATGAAGAAAATGTTGACAAACAAGCCTCAAACCAATGGCTTAAGAACAACACCTTATTTGGAGAAACTGTTGAATTCATGACATCTATACAGGACAGAGTAATATCCACAAGAAATTACAAGAAATACATCCTGGAAGAGAAAATCAACGATAGATGCCGAAGATGTAATAAAACAGTAGAATCTATCGAACACATAGCAGCAGGATGTGAAACACTGGCAAACTACGATTACACACACAGACATGATAACATTGCTAAAATAATTCATCAGGAAATAGGAAAAAGTTACGACTTGAATAAACAAACACCATACTACAAATACCGACCCAATGATGTACTGACAAATCAAAAATGCACACTTTACTGGAACAGATAAATAAAAACAGACAAAACAGTTAAAGCAAATAGACCTGACTTAGTGCTTCTCGACAAAACAAAAAATGAAGTAACTCTAACCGAAGTCGCCGTACCACTAACTAGCAACCTGCAAAAACATATGCAACAAAAATTAACAAATACAGGGTGGCGCATTAATGTGACAAAGTCCCATGTCTCCTTCATTTAAAGAGATAAAAAAAAATTAAACACAAAAGTTGTAAGATATGTTCTGGTGAATATTCCAAAAATATTTTTAATTATACAGGGTAGATCATAAAAGTTTAGAAGTAATTTTAAATTTTTTTTTAATAAAAAAACCCTATATATTATTACATATTTAGATTCTACATAGAATTTTAGACACATTTTATGTATAATGTCCTATACCTAAGTCTAACCGTTTTGACAAATTTCAAATTTTTGTCAAAATGACGTTTGCAGGCCAAAACATAGGTGGAAATCTTTTCTAAACGAAGCCTTTATCAATTAGTTATGGTTGGTTTCCTTGGAAATGGGACCTACTCTAATGGGCTGTATTGATATTTTGTAATACATTCATACAGGGTGATCAAAATGGACAATAAAAGTAGATTCAAAAACCCTATAAAGTCATTTTTTTAATGGAAACCCCTTTTTTAATTCTATCTTATTTAGCATTAAAAATAAGGGTGACTTTTATAAGAGTGTATATTCCAAAAAATTGTAGTTTTTGAAATAGACAATTTAACATTTTTTTATTGTAAAAAGGCCATACGGCTTTCAAGTTTTGTTGTTAGTTGGCCGTGACGGCGGGGCGCGACGAAACAAAAAAATCGAGCACTTCAGATCGAAATATTACAATTTATTGAACCCCATGTACATAATTATTTTATTAAATGAACTTAAAGACAATATTTTTTTGATTCAACAAATTATGTCCTAACCCTAATCATAAACTTAACACCTCTAATGTAACTAAACCTGTAACTAATTATACAGATAAAAGTACTAGAAACACGTCAAATACTTACTACCTAATAAGTTGTTCGAAATGTCCGTCTCTTTCTTGAATACACAATGCAATACGTCTCTCAAATTCGCAGCTTAAATTTCTACACATTTCAACACTAATGTTTTGAAAACAGTTTCTAATCCTAATCTTCATGTCTTCCTTTGTTGTAGGCGGTATTTTATAAACCTGCTCTTTGACGTATGCTAAAGTCCATTTTAGTATGATCTGGGGATCTAGCAGGCCAAGCAACAGGCCCTCCCCTCCCAATCTAACATTCTGGATATCTAGCATTTAAAAAAGTTATTATCGGACCTGTATGATGTACTGGGGCCCCATCATGAAGAAACCACATTTCTTGTTACGTATCCTGTGGCACTTGACGTAACAAATTAGGTAGATGGTTTTGCAGAAAGTCTAAGTATACTTCCCCTGTTACTCGTTGATCAAAAAAATATGGTCCAATTACATGATTACCTCCCCAAACATTTAAATACCATCTAGTTAGAGAAGTATATCTTACGAAATGTGGATTTTCGGTAGAATAGTAATGAAAATTGTGTCTGTTTACACTTCCGTTTCTGTGAAATGTGGCCTCATCTGTAAATAAAATCAAATGAACAAAATTTCTTTGTTGGTTTATTTTGTTTTGAGCCCATTGACAAAATTCCAATCGTCTTTGATAATCTTCAGGAACTTTTACAACTTTTGTATTTAATTTTTTTTGTATCTCTTTAAATAAAGGAGATATGAGACTTTGTCACACTAATGCGCCACCCTGTATGTAGAACTAGCGGGAGAAATAAAAAAAATGTGGAGAGTAGATAAAGTTCCCATTCGACCAATCATAATAACAACTGGAGTAATACTTATAACAACAGAGCATACACAGAACTTAAATATACATTACCTACTACCACAAATCCAAAAATCAGTAATACTAGATGCTTGTCATATTGTAAGACGTTTTCTGTCCACAGATAACCGCTGAAGGGCTTGATATTTCCTGTCAGTCATATGCGAAAAATGTTGCAAACTGGCTAGACAGGTATCCGTCCCAAGCGGAGAATATCCGTCTCACAATGAGCGAATCAAAATAAAAATAATAATAGTAATAACAATAAAATAAATTATTTACAAGAAATTTCTTAATTTTGTTTTTAAAATCAACTAGCGGTAGTTCTCTAACACAAAGTGGTATTAAATTATAAAATGCTTGTGACTGATACAATATACTATTTTGAGATTTTTCAATCTACAGTATTTAACTCTCAGATTGTCTTTGTACCTTGTATCATGTTGATATACATCAGATTGATAAACAACCAGAGATGTATTACGTTTAACATAACAGTGAGCCTCAAAGATACTTCTAAGTAAAAATATAGATTCATTTAATTTATATGTAACTAAGTTAACATGATAATCGAAATTTAAACGCCAGTCTATACCACAACCCAACAATAGTACTCTGGTGGTGGAATCTACACAAACTTTTTTTAACGGCATGACTATCGTTTTTGATTCATTGAGCGTTAGTTGGTCATGTTCACACCAGCTTTTATTAATATCAATACCTTTCACATCATTATTGTAAACAAGGTTGAAATCAGAATCAGTTGAAAACAGCGTTGCATCATTGGCATACAGGATACCGCTAATTCCAGTTGGAAGATACCTTGGCATGTCATTAATGTATATTAAAAATAACAAGGGTCCCAATATAGACCCTTGTGGTGCGCCACGTTGAGCAGGTAGTTTATCTGCAAGGATATTGTTATACAGCACACATTGATGTCTGTTTCCTAAAAATGAGGCTATTATCTCAGCACTGAGAATACTAAATTTGTAAAAAGATTTTAGCTTAGTCACCAAAATTTCGTGCAAGATACAATCGAAAGCCTTTGAAACATCTACATAAGCAGCAATTGTATGTTCGCCCTTTTCAAAACTATCAATATGCTTGTAACTAGGGTACCGAATTGTAGAGGTCGGTAGGAGCGGCAAAATTTGAATAACCTACTGGCGGCAAATGCGTAAATCCACCACGGGATGTCATAGTAAACGTAAGCTAATATGTTAACAATAAGTTACTCATTGCGGTATTCACGAACTCGTACAGACGCCCGAACAGGATGTTTCGCTTAGCTGTTTAGCGAAGTTTGGAGAATATTTTTCTTGAACAATGTTTTTTCTTTGTAAATACGTGAAAGCATATTGCATCGATGCAATTACTACATTTTCAAGCACTCAAAATAATTACGTGACATATCGTACCATTCTTGCTAGTAAATGGCATATTGCTATTATTTTCTTTGTAATTAAGATAAATCAAAAATAATTTTATCTTGTGCGCAATGAAAATGAAAGAATAAACCAAATGTGAACTTGATAGTAAATGTTAAATTGTATTTTGTCATAGATAACGTATTAATTAGGTACTTATAATAATGAAACCGAAGGAATTTCTTTCACGCATGACTACAGAATGAAAAATTAGGAACACGTCAGAATAGACATTTTCCATAATGACTATGAAAAATATAACGATCGTAAGATTCTAAACAAACAGAATATCTTTACCTGGTACACTCAAGTCAAATAATGATATCAAAACTACCTTCAGTTCCCATTTCGCAATAATTAATAATTGATTATGTTCAAAACGTAGTAATTTTTAGCCTCCTAAGGCCAGTACTGGTAATTAAACGAAACTTGTAAATTTCAGTTGAACGCAATGTTTTTCCTAAATGCTTTTTCCCACTCGTTTATATTCAACAATTATAAATGGCCAACGTAGGTAAAAATCCTGTGTTAGTAAAATATTAAAACCCACCTTGTTACGCCAAGAATAATATTCAAATACACAGAATAAAGGAATATTAAGCAATTATACGTTTCAAAAACCAGAATATCACGAAGACAAAGAAATCTAAAATAATCGATAAAAGTTAACAAACAAACTTGTTTGTTAAACTGTAGAAATTATCTGTTATTTTCTAATATTATTAAAATAAAATCAAGTACAGTTACATTGCCAGAAGGGTTAAAGATCGCTCGTGCGTTCCCTTCTGACCCTGCAAAACCTCATCGTTAACTAAACACCAGACGCCTTCACTTTCAATAGAAAATAAAATTACAAGAAGGAATATTTTATTATTACTTTACCAAAAACCTTTTATGGATAATTTACCCTGATTTCTGTTATAAAATAAAAACGTAAAAACGCTGTATTTTTGCATAATTAAAATCATTAGTTACGTGTAATATAATTAAAGGAGTAAACCCTTTCCTCCAAAGAATGTATGTTTCCTTCTTTCATACTTATTTCACAACTATGTACCTGCGTCCCAAAAAAAGTTGGAAGCTAAATAAATTGAATATCTTAAATATACCAGGGTACATCAAAATGTAATTATTTGAAAAATTTAATGCATATATTTTAAACCATTGTAGATCGTGATCTGCGGTTTTCACTGATTTCGTTTAGAAAGGTCTCTCTTCCCAGGCAATGAAAGATCTGTCATTCCATTTCAAATGTTAGAGAAAACTTAAAAAATCGGTACTAGTTACATTCAGGGTCGCCTCGTAACTTTACCCAAATACTTGCAGTAGTCCTTTCAATAGTATTTACTCAAGTCAAGAAAATTAAAGCAGACATGTCTTAAAAAAATTATTAAACGCTTTCCCCACCACTTTATTAATAAAGATACAAGAGGCATTATTAGACAAAGTTGTAGCCAATCGTCGTTATCTAATGATCTAAATATTTATATACATCTTTAGGTAAATGATTTATTTTCTTCTTCTAGGGGAATATTTTGAAGATTAGATATATTATATATATATATATATATATATATATATATATATATATATATATATATATACATATATATATATATATATATATATATATATATATATATATACATATATATATAAAGCGCAGATGCCATACATGCGTCTTTTGAGTAGGCTAGTATCAATGACACATTTAATTGCTACTGTCAACGAGAATTGAAAATCGGTGTTTTTGCAAGTCCGACACAATACTCATGTATTCCATTGAAGAAAAAATACAAATTATTAAGTGGTATTATTCAGGAAGCACTGCACAAGAAATAATGGGCAGGTTTGCTTTTTCCTTTGAAAACAGGCCAATTCCATCAGAAAGTACGATTATGTGTACTGTTTGTAAATTTGAAAGATGTGGATGTTTAAATAATTGTAGAAAATGCAGTAGCATTGATGGTAATGATGGTGAGCATCCTAGTCATAACTTAAACGAAGAGCGCGAACTCCAAGAAATTGCAGTGTGTAGTTTAGCAAAAATTTCTGAAGAACTGAATATTGAACCAAGAACAGTTCGCAATATCTTGAAAAGGAATAAATACCGTTGGTAAAAGTTGCAAATTACACAAGAAATTTTTCCAGAAGATCATCAAACGCGTATGGAATTTTGTGAAGATATGATGAATCGGGCTAATGAAAACGAAGGATTTATTAAAAATATTTTGCTTACCGACGAGTGTTCTTTTAACTTGCATGGCCATCACAATCCGTCTGTCGCTGTTGGTTACTCTCGGGGAAACACATTAGTATTCCTTATCGGACACAATACCCCCAAAAAGTTAATCTGTGGGCAGGAATTCTAGGTAATTCCGTAATTGGTCCATTTTTATCAACGAAAACTTGAATGCGGGTAAATATTTAGAACTGTTGAGAAACCAAATAGTTCCAGCTGTTCAATGCCTCAATATATATTTGGCTGTCCTGCTCATACTGCAATAAGAGTTCAACATATATATATATATATATATATATATATATATATATATATATATATATATATATATATATATATATATATATATATGTCTCCAAGATAAGGATTCTCACTATTGGGATCTTACAAATGGTAATAGATACAATTCCGGTTATTAAATGAAAAAAGTTGTGTATTTAGAGGACCAATAAAATGACACTAAAAAATCAATGATGCGATTTTTTGTTTTGAAATTTCTATTTTGTTGTTTCTGGCGTTATTATAAATGCTAGAGCAAAAACACAAACACTTCTTTATGGCAACTTGTTACGGGCTTTAACATGGCTTAGTCGGTTTTTCAATCGAACGTTTTCTATTTTTATAGCCATCATCAACTTATTTTTTTTAAATACGGTTCTTATATTTTGAAAACTGATTTTGAAAGGTTTTTTATTACAAATTCAGCAATGTATCACATTTGATGGTCTGATCGCGTTTTGAACCTTTTATATACCATCGTCACGAAATTTTTAATACAGACCTGCATTTTCAAGAAGTTGGTGCAGCAACTTTCCTGTATGATTATTACATACACCATAATAAAGTTTCTTAATATTAGAAGTTAATATCAACAAACAAATTAACGGTAAAAGGAAATACTACTAATTCCTTTTCTTTTTGGTGTAAATTAAAGTAAGAAATACTTATTTATAAGCCTCATAATAGTTGTTCAAACAGTTCTCCTTTATTTTCCAAACACAAATAACACGTCTTACAGTTGGATTTAAAACATACGAGTCGTAATACTTTCAAATGCTTCGAGAACTAAGTTCCGCAATTGATTGTCATTTTCATTGTCATTTATTGTGCCGGTAAATATAATTTTTGACATATCCCCAGAGAAAAAAGTCAAGAGAGATAAGGAGGATCGCGCTGGCCATCTTACTCTCGAATATGTTCCAATCCATCTTGCTGGAAACCTTGCCGATAAATATTCCTGCACGGCTCTGGAATTGTGCCGGAGCACCGTCTTGTAAAAACCAATAATATCAGCTTGAGGTAAATCAGTTAAAGCTGCTTCTACTTCATTTTCTAATAAATTTTGGTAGCGTTCAGAATTTAAAGATCCGTTGTAGAAAAATGAACCTATTATCCGCATTCCGAATATTGCAACCCACATATTAAAACCGAGAAAGTGTTGCTGTCTGCACACTTTATAAACTCTCGGTGTTATTATAAATAGACTTTAAAATGAATAACAAGAATAGCACTTACCTTTATCTGCTATAATTTGCAACCGGTCATGTGGATAGGAAAATGATAGGAAAGGGGTAGTACTCTTGGGTCTTCCAATATTTCTAATTATTTGGCTTTAAACTGAACACACTTCTATTACTTCAAAAATTTTTCGTAAAAACCAAGTCGTATTTGTTATAATATAACCATCAAACCTATCTATATATTCCAACGCGCAGCCTTGTCAGATAAAAGAACATTAGCTTTCGAGTTTTACACAAATTAAATAAAATGAATGTAAGATTTTATAATAAACCAAACACTTCATATAATTGAGCAGGTTAATCATAATTATTAAATAAAATGTTAAAATAAACCAAGCATTTCCCGCCACCTTGAAGAACTCTTCAGAACCCACACCGCCACAAATAAACGAGTATACTTATTATTAATGCACACAGTAACTAAACGAACGAAATTTATTTTGGCAAAAGAGAGAGAGAAGAAATAATGTTTTTTTACCAATAACATAACTAGTCATTATTGCGTAGGCAAAGGACATACCTTTGTGACTGGACGCCTGTACGTTCCACTCTTAGTTCTCACTTCCACAATTCTTATAATGCCATCAACGCCGAGGAATGCTTCTATCATGTGGCCTAAGGGCCAATGTAAAGGCGCTACATTAGGTTGCTGAAGGAGAACGATCGTATCTCTCTTAATTGGATTGGTGATGGTGTTCCACTTTTCGCATGTTTGCAAGGTATTCAAATACTCAAGATGCAAGCGCTTCCAAAAATGTTGTACCACGTGATCAATGAGTTGATATCACTTAAGTGTACTAAGGTTAACATCCAACACAATCGCAGATGGCAATCTAATCAATGGTGTAAGGGTTAGAAAATGAGCAGGCTTGACTGCAACAGGTTTCGATGGGTCTGAGAAAAGAACGCATAAGGCTGAGAGTTAAGCAGACATTCAATTTGAACCAAAAGGGTGTTCATCTCCTCATAGGTCAAAAATTGATCCCCGATAGTCTTATATAAATGAGATTTGGCGCTCTTTATATTGGCTTCCCATAATTCACCTATATGGGGTGCGCCAGGAGGAATAAAATTCCATGGTATTCCTTTTACACTGATTTCTGCTTCGATATGTTTTGTAAAATGTTCAGAATTAATCAACTCAAAAAAGATCTTTTAGTTCAGCTTTAGCGCCAACAAAATTACTACCTCGATCTGAATACAACACGAATCATAAGCTAAAAATCTTTTAAAGGCATGAATAAAATTAGATGTCGAGATATCGGACACCAACTCTAAATGGATGGCTTTCACCGCAAGAGCACCTCTATGACGACTTAATATAATGCGTAACGGACTCGTATAATCTACACCGGTCTTCAAAAAGGGCTTGGCTTCCTGTACCCTGCAAGCAGGTAGATTCCCCATCAAAGGGTATTCATGTTTCGGCCGAAACTTGAAACACATATTACATTTACTAGAAATGTTGTGAACCACACTGCGAGCCGCCAAGATCCAGGATCGCTGACGTAATAGTGATAGTAGCAAACTAGGTCCGTTATGAAAATGCTTACGATGGCAGTATTCAATTAATAAATTTACCAAATGGTCGTGTTTGAGACGCAAAATGGGATGTTGATGATCAAAGTTTAGCTGAGAATTCTCTAAACGACCACCAACTCTTAATAAATCATCTTTAAGGAAACGTCTATATTTGCGAAGTGCCGGTGAACAGAAATCCGTATTTTCTAATAAGTTAATTTCATGCGCGAAATGCATCGTTTCCACAACTTTTAATAGAATGCGCTCCGAATTTTCTAGATCCACGGCGCTTATATCTCCTTTACTAGACAAAAATTTTAAGAAACGAAGAACATAAGCGGTAGCGCGTATTAACCTAATCCACGATAAACGTCTAGAAATTAAGAGATAATGAATTTGTTTCGCACGCAACTACCGCCATAGAAATATTGAGTGATTCTGGAGGATTCGAATACTAAGGGAGACATAATTGGTCATCACTGAGGGTTCCATTTTAACCACTCATGACCCGTTTTCCACAGGTTATGACCCATAAATTTAGTCATGCCTCTAGATAGTCCGTCACTAACATTTTCTTCTCCATTCACATGAAACCAACAAGAAGGGTCGGTGAACGTTTGAATTTGCGTCACTCGATTGCTAACGAAGGTCTTCAACTTGGACGGATGAGTGTTAATCCAACTAAGAGTCACAGTTGAGTCACAGAGGGCATAGACGTGAGTAATTATCAACCGCGACTGATAACAGTCCATAATGTAGCGAACAAGCTTTGACAAAGATGCGCCGCACAAAATTCCAAGCGGGGAATTGATACAAATTTTAACGACGAGACTTTAGATTTGGCGCACAAAAGATGGGTTTGGGTAACTCCATATGAGTTCATGTTATGTATATAAATGACTGCCCCAAAGGAAGTAATGCAAGCGTCCGAAAATCCAATAAACATTACCTTACCCTTAATCTTAGTGTTAAGATGTCGAGGAATACTAAACTGGAATAGGTACGGTAAACTACTTTAAAATCGTTCCCAGCGAGTTACAGTGGCAACCGGAGGTGTCTCATCCCAATCTAAATTAAGGAGCCACAATTCTTTGATGAATAGTTTGGCAAAAGGAAGAACTGGGACTAGAAATTCTAAAGGGTCATAACAACGGGCAACTAGTGATAAAATATTTCGTTTGGTACATTTATTCTCCGTTGACTGAAAAGAAAAGGATAACGTATGTGTGGTAGGCTGCCATTGTAATCCTAAAACCTTCAAAATATGGGTATTGAAATCTACCACTTGTGTAGACCGATTCGCTATTGGAATTTCATTTAAGAGATCGTGGGAGTTGGTAGCACACTTTGTTAAATGAAAACCACCTCTTTGAAAAAACTCTGTTAATTGACGATAAACATTGTGATAAATATATCAGATTGCAATTTCATTCCGGTGTATAGCAGTGTATATTTAATGAATAGTTACTTTCTGTTTTTCAACTAGCATCAAAGACTTCTAATAGGTGTGCTAGTGGAAAGCGATTTCACTACCGCGTGATGAGGGATAAAATAACAATTAGTGTTATTACAAAGCGGCTCAACTAAAGACAAGTGACCCTGTGCTATATAATCGCGAATTATATCAGAGTACTGACTACGAAACTCATTGTTATTAGTCTTTTTTTTTCTAATGCCAAAAATCGGCGAGATACCGTCGAATACGAATCACCTAAATTACTAGCAGCGTGCTTGAAAGTTAATGCGAACGTAAATCGATCGGTACAATTACGTCTATATGTACATTGAAAGATCTTTGCGCAAGCAGTATCCTCAGGATCGGATATCGTTGTCGTTGGAATGTCTTCGGATTCCCAAAACCGCTCAACTAATCTATCAAGCGAGAGATCTACTACCGTACAAAAACTACAACGCGGTAATACCGGGGAGGAAACTGGAGCAGTATATAAATCCTAAAGTTGTACCGACTGCGATGGGTAAGTTAGGAGGACCTAATACGCGTATGCCGGTTAACAAATAGGGGAACAACTCGGCTTCGATGATGCCATCAATTTTGGCAGGAATATGCAGTTTATCATCTGCTAAAGGTAATGCTTTTAAATGTTCTAGAGCATCCATATTCACATAAGAAGTTGGTAATGCATTAGTAATACTGTCCGCAATGAAAGCCTCTACGGAGTAGCGTTTCGTTGTATCAAATCGAGAACCAATTATTATCTGTGCTAAACCGATAATTTTACTATTTACAGATCCAATGCCACGAACCGATCCAATATATCGGGAAATATCTAACTTGAGTTTACGACCCATTTCTAGAGTGAAGAAATTGTCTTGCTACAACTGTGTACCAGAAAGCGTACTTCGCTTGAAGTGTCGTCTCCTGAAAGAACGAAAACTTTTGCTGTGGCTAAAAGAATGGCTTGACGAAGCGAATTATTATTTGGAAGAGAGCAACAATTTAATATGGAACTAGTACCCGCCTCATTAATATTAGGATCTTCACATGATTTTCCTGCGGTTTGTTTAAATGAAGGGAGTATTCTTAAGAGGAGATCTAAAATGTAATAATGTGTGTTATCGTTACTTGCAAACTTTACAACACTGAGTACTATTTCAAGTCGCTATTTTATGAAATGCTAAACAATTCATACATAGGTTATTGTTTCTAACTAATGTGTATCGTTCTTGCGGGCTAACATCTAAAAGGGTTGGGCACTGGTAAGACGAATGCGAATTTTTACATATTCCACATTTTATTCTTGCTCTACCGCTCTTGCTCTATTGATAATATTAGGACCGCCTTTATTACTAGCAGCGGTAGCAAATAATTTGGTAGAAGTGTAAGTACGAGCGCATATTTTCGCTGGTTCTTTGACGAAGGTCACAATACCGTCGTAAGATGGTATCTCTGATTTTCTACGCATGTTTTCAAATAATCTTTGCGTTTCGGGTTTAGTTTAGAAAAGGCCGGATAAGATAACATGTAATCATCTAAATTGGTAATACTTAATTTGAGTAGTGCAGTAACAGCGGCATTAAATGTCACAATGAACGAGTGTAAATAGAAGAATGGTTGGGTTTGTGCCTGCTTAAAATTAAGTATAATGAACGGGATCGATGTCGTTTAAATCTCTATTATTATGAATGATGTTATTATAGCGTTCTATGAATAAGGGCCAATCCTTAAGATTTCCACTAAATTTTGGCGAAGGTAATTCCGGTAACTTGCGAATAGTCTTTGCGGTGATCTGCTCCCGCTGCGTATGCTGTGATCCAGTCGTGCTATTCGTTGCATCAGTTACAGCGGTTGCGATAGTTTCTATGTGACAAATCAATTCGTCAAATGATTCTAACACTTGATAATTAGGAACGTGAGGTTCGCTAATTTCATACTCAACTTTATTGATTTCATCTAAGATATCTAAAAATTTTGCTTTTGTATCCGCCAAGGTCTCATATTTAATGTAAAGATTCTTCAATTTTTCAGAAGAACTTAATTATTTGACTATATTGCAGAAATCACTTAAAACGAAACTGAACACACTTCTATTACCTTCAAAAATTTTTGGTGAATACCAGGTCGTATTTGTTATAACCATTAAACCTATTTATATATTCTAACGCATAGCCTTGTCAGATAAAAGAACATTAGCTTTCGAGTTTTACATCAATTAAAAAATCGCTTCTCGGCATATGGCTAAGATCAAAGTGCAGTATCTGTTCTTATCAGCTTAATATCTGATAAGCAAGTACGCCGAATAGTTAAAAAGATAATGACCTGGAAAGGAAATTGTATTGCTGCACCGTATTTATTGATATTAGTCAAGCGTCTGCCAAAGTATGGCATGAAAGCCTGCTATACAAACTCAAAAAACTTCTACCTCATGACCTTTTTGAGCTATTAAAATCATACCTAACAGGAAGGAATTTATTGGTTAAAGAAGAATTGCATGAAATTTCGTCGGGAGTACCACAGGGAAGCATGCTTGGGCCACTACTGTACTTGATGTTCACAGCAGATTTACCAAATACCAAAACAACAACGACTGCGACGTTTGCCGATGACACGACTATATTTGCATTCCATCCAAACCCATCAAATGCCACAAAAAACGTACAAACCAATACTATTAAAATAGAAAAGTGGTTAAAAAATGGTGACTTAAAGCGAACGTAGACAAATCTGTACAGATAACGTTTACGGTGAAAACAAGATCATTTTCCGCCGGTTAAGTTAAATGGTATACAACTGAAGCATAACGACAATGTAAAATATTTGTGAATTTACCTTGACCGGAGACTCACCTGACAAAAACCCATCTTCTTCAAGCGGAAACAATTAGATCTGAAATTCAGACAATTATATTGGATGATAGACAGAAGATCTCAACTAGCGCTGGAAAGCAAAATTCTGCTATACAAAACCATTATTAAGCCCATATGGACATATGGACTACAACTTTGGGGATCAGCCAGTAATTGCAACATTAACATCATTCAGAGATTCCAGAACAAGGTGCCGCATGTAATAGTGGATGCGCTGTGGTACGTGCCGATTGCAATGATACAAACCGATCTGTGTGTGCCACCAGTTAGGAAAGACATAAAAAAGTATAGTGAAAAATACAGTGATCGTGTGGAAGCGCACCCAAACGAATTAGTTCATAACTTGACGGACAAAAGTGAAGAATTAAGACGATTAAAGTGATTTAAACCCTCGGACCTACCTACTAGATTTAGCTAATTACTAACATTTACTTTTAAATAATGTACATAAATAACGTAACATAAGACTAAGTTAAAAATAAAGGAGAGCGTTCATAGGAACATTCCCTCCAAGACCACATAGCAATAGTACAAATATAGAACCGAATGTATATTTAATGCAGATTGTTTGAAAATAGGAGGTTAATAATAAAAAAAAAACATAAATTAAATAAAATGAATGTAAGATTCTATAATAAACCAAACACTTCGTATAATTTAGCAGATTAATCATAATTATTAAATAAAATGTTAAAGTAAACACTAGGATTTTCTTTCGCTCAATAGTGAACATTTCTTCTATTGAAAATTACATTATTGGTCACCTGACTTTCATCAGACCATGAATCCCCTGGTCGAAGTTCCTGAGAAAATCTAAATTTAAATAGACGTATTTTTTCTTTTTGTAAAATAAAACGAGCAGTAAAATGGGCCACTTGAGTTGTTTGTTTGGTGTGTCGTGTAGAAATTTATAGATTTTCCGTAACCGCTAATAAAACATTATTTGCTTTTTCTTCATTGAAAGGTTTTTTACGGGAATTTACAGGCTTTTTAAATACACCATGTTTTCTAAAACTGACTGACAAGTTCCTAAATGTGGTTTTATAAGGCTGCTGTCTCTATGGATATGTGTTTAAATACATGCGTTCCGCTTCTTTGGAATTTCGTTGACATAGTGGGTAACATGATAGCATATCATATTTTTCTACATTTTTGATGAGTTCCACAAATTAACTAATTCTAAAAGTTAAATACTAGTACCAGCTGAATACAAAATTGTACAATACAAAATTATGACAGATACTGAATTACTTCAAAGCAGTTTATTTTTATTCTTTATAGAACTGTAAAATCTAATTTATCTTTGGAGATTCTTGAAAAACTCTTTATCAGCTGGAATTGGAAATTAAATACATAAAAAATCTGGAACACTGGAACTGTGGCAGGGTCTGTAATAAACAAAATATACCCACGCACCACACAAGATTAAAGACCGCTGATGATGATAGCGTAGCCATTGAAACGAGTTCGGTGTTTTTTAATTTTGTGTAGTACGTGAGTAGATTTTGTTTATTATACATATGTATTTTAGCAGTGTTTGATAATGATCATTTAAATAGGCAACTTTAATCTTAATTTTACAAGCATTTAGTTTTTTATGTTAAGTTACATAATTAATAATATTTTATTTTAGTGCTTTTCCTTATTTTATAAAATATTAAACACAAAGGAAAGTAACTAAATAAACGTTTTAAAAATGCAGGTCTGTATTTAAAAATTTCATGATAATGGTCCAAAACGTGATTAGACCATCAAATGTGATTTATTGCTGAATTTGTAATAGAACACCTTTCAAAATCAGTTTTTAAAATATCAGGACCGTATTTAAAAAAATAAATTGATGGCGATATAATAGGAAACGCCCGATTGAAAAACTGCCATGTTAAGGCCCGTTTGCCATGAAGAAGTGTTTATATTTTTGCTCTAGCATTTATAGGAACGCCAGAAAAAAATTAAATAGATATTTCAAAAACTCAGATTTTTTTCAAATATTTCAAAACAGAAAATCACACCATCCCCTAATTATACAACTTTTTCCCCATTTAACCAGAGTTATGTCTAATAACATTTCCGAGATCCCCATAGTGAGAATCCTTATATTGGACATAGTGTACATTCATATACTTATTTAGTAAAACTTATTTTAGTCAGCAAAACGTAAAATATAATTGGTATAACTTGTTTGTCATTATCAGTTTAAGTAAACCCCATCAGAAATATATTTCGTCAAATTAAATAAAATTTGACAGATTTTAGATCATGGTGCGACCCTATCACAGAATTTTTGTTGTAGAATCAAGCAAAAAGTGAGCAAAATTCATATTTTTAGATGGGTTATAGACGTGTGCATCGTTTATCCAAATTTTTCTAAGAAATGTTATTTGGTCCGACGAAGTATAGTTTACTATAGTCTGTAAAAATAAAGATTTTCTATTTCGGCTTAGCGCTTTATTACTCTGAGACATTGGGAATATACAACCGTTTCTTTCTAACGTTTGGGTTTAAATAGAAACGTACGCGACTTAAGTGAAAGCGTAAATTACCTGCTCAATGACTTAAGACCGCTCGCGAGAGGTAAACACAATGGAATTTTAATTCTATTCCAGAAGTTATAAAACGTTTTGAACGATTTTTAATTTTAACTATGTTGCAAAGTTTTTTTTGTGTGTGGATGCAGAGGTTTATTACTTAATATAAATCATTTATTTTGAAATGTGCAACAACGAAATCATTAATTGTTATTAAAAAGGAATTGATATGCATAAACCAGTTTTTATTGTTTACTAATAGTGACATTAATTGTACATGCAGAACATAACGTACATTCAAATATTATATAGGAATGCACTTATACCTAATGGCATAATTACTAGAAAGTGATGAAAGTGGTAATCGATTCCTCATTATTTAATCTATTATAATAGGTGGCTATTTGCGTATTTAGACCCCAAAATAATACATTGCCTCAAAATCTTTTTAAAAAACGAACTTCGAATACCGCCGTAACGAAAGTATAAAAAAAAAACTGGCCTTATCAAAAAGATAAAATTTGATAATTTCGAAATTTAATATCTGGAAAAGTATTTGAGATACCGGAATATTGAATTCAGTAGCGAACTGAGTTCGTTGAAAACGTTTGGTAACTTCTTGAATAGGATTACATTTCCATTGTCTCAGAGTAATAAAGCGCTAAGCCGAAATAGAAAATCTTTATTTTTACAGACTATAGTAGCCAAATATTGAATAGGCGTAATTTGAGATATGGTTAAATAAAAATCGTCATGTCATGCTAGGGGCGGCTTGGATTCAACGTTTCCTGTTTTATTTTAGGGCAAATTATAAAATTTTACAGCTTAACCTTAAAAAAATATCTGGAAATTTTACAAAGTATTCTTCCCCACACTCATAATTCTCGTATTGTAGTTCCATATCTAACCGAAAGTTTTGATCATCAATATATTGCCACAAATGGTCCTATAAATTGGCTATGTAGTTCCGCAAATTTCTCTGTTAGATCTTTTCTAGGGGGATATGTGCAAAAACAATGCCCCTTATGAGCCATAGAAGGTCTTCAAGACGTTACACGGAGAGCTTTAAAGAAACCGTTAAGTTAAAGCTTTGCGTAAAATGTTTGCAGAAATCAATTCGAACAGTAGCTTTAACATGGCCTACTAAATATAGGTATAACTATTGTGAAATTCAAATATTGGCTTTAATTGAAAATCAAAATATAGACATATATATTTTTTTCGCCGACCATCGAAATAAGTTGCCATATTGTGACAGTATTCCGTACCAAAAGTGGCTGATTTCGGAATTCTTCGGCGCCTCTATGGTAACTGTACAAAAAAGTAATTTACTTTTTGTCCTAGTACAAAAAATCTTTACTAAATATCAACTTCGTGTGAATGACGTTCATGGGATGTTGTTACTTCAATAAATACAATTTTAAAATTTGCGCATGTTCACAAATGACGTCATAAATATGTATTGATATTTAATACAATTTTTCTTTTTACTTTCGTTTTAAGCAAGTGCAAGTTTATTTATACGTTTTGAGTGAATATCTTCTATGACATTTGCTGTCGCCGGTGGCACCATTTATCTTCACATTATTTCACTAACATCTGTCACATTTGAGTTAAGTTTAAAGAGATAAAGTCCAGTGAACATTAATTAAAAACTAGACGGTTAATTTTTTTTTCACTAAAAGGTAGAATAATACTCGTTTTGTGTAAAATGAGTATTACTAATGTCTAATAGTGATAGCGACATAAGGGTTCCCAAGAACATAGTGAACTGCAAATAAATGACTGAATGTAAAGATAAAAGTAGCTGGACAAAAAAAATTGTGTTTTATTCATACAGAAAATGCATTTTAGGGACTAGGAAGATTGATGGACTCCGCTTCGCTTCGAACATTGACATTTGACAAGGTCAACCAAACGACTGTAAAGTATACAGGATGTGCTATTAAAAAAAACGAATTTTACGTTGGTGCATAATAACCACAAAATTATAATTTAATCAAACACGTTTCTGAATTGTATTAAAAGAGAACCGAGATACGAAGGGCATGCTAAGATTTCAAATGTTCAAAACCACCCTGTATCTTTACATGCGAAGAAATCAGAACATTTTGTTGAGTTGCTTTCGTTCAAAAAAAAAGTAGCACAGTAAGGTAAAAACTGCAACCTTCTTACTCTTCCAGGAACAGTGGTACCCGAAATGACATCGAAAATGGGACATGCTGTACATACGTACTAGTGTAGTGGAACTACTCTGTTATCGTTACTTGTCGGTTTCAATATGACCATATATTAATTTCTTCCACTTTTTACTAAATACATAAAACTGCATGCCTACTTATTGTTCCTTGTTTTTATATTAATTCGGATTATTCTTATAATGATATGACATCATTAACAACCATAACCATTATCCTTCTAAAACTACCGGAGTCATTTATAATTAAAACATTTTGTGCATAAAAAATCACTCAATTTAATTATACTTGCATATTTTAATTACAAATTAGCACGATATTCTCTAGCAAAATGACATTGAACAATAATTTTATATTTTTTACATCCTTAACGTATAATTAATTTTTCGGAATATAATCATCAGAATTCATTATCAAATCATATATATATATATATATATATATATATATATATATATATATATATATATATATATATATATATATATATTAATTATAAGGTACTTATTATTTTTCTCTAACAATCATCAGTATTGAAATAAAACACGTAATCAACATATATTAGGAATTTAATAATTTATTACACAATGATACAGTCCTGTTTTCTTTTGAATAAGCATGAATGATTAAATTAATCCCTAAGGCCATTGTTGTACTTATGAAGGGCGTATACATTTTGCATGGTAGTGAATCCCTAATTAGAAGATAACGATCTGCGTATAGCTAACTGTATTATATTAATATGTAATTTTGGATTTCGTGTAATCCTATTAAATGATAATGAAACAGTAAAGAATAGAAAAATTAACAAAACGTTTTGTTATTAATTATTTAATTTATAACTACATTCTATATACAAAGGTCGCTAATGTAATTACTCTACTCGAGCATTTATATACCAAAATAAAATGATTACACATTGGACTATTAGCAAAAACAGTCAACAACTAAAGATCTTGATAGACTGTAATTTTGCACATAAAAAATAGTAGTTCATTATTCTTCCCAATGAAAACGATCATAACTCAAGATTCTCGATACAGGGAGTTCGAAATAGTGAGGTAAAATTATAAAACCTCTCAGGTCAAAATAATCGGACCTTGAAAAAATAAAACATCTCTTTTCCATTTATTTCACAAAATATGTGGGTAGGAAAAATATAAAGTCAGTTTACGTAATCTGTTACCTTGATAATAAAGGGGTGTGTATAATACAGTTATTCATTCATAGAAATTAATCAAAATAAAATATATTAAACTTGAAAAAAATGTTCAGTCTAAGTTCTAAATTGATGTACCAGGTGGCCCATTTTCGATGGTTTTCTAGAGTATCTCTGTTATTTGAAGAGATAGAAGGTTGCGGTTCTCGCGTCACTATTATCTTTTTATAAAACAAATGATGGTGCAAATAGATTTTGCGTAGTTTTATTTGTTTATGAGTTATAGGGCGATTGCGAAAAATTGCACATTTGCTTGTAGATTTTTTTGCGTCTTACTAGATTTTTCTAGTGATTATGGTTTTTGAGTTATACCACAAGCTTATATTTTTTTAATGGAACACCCTATATACTTTGATTGAAATAAAATACCTTTTGTGTAGGCTTTCCAAAAATGTATAATTTTTATGGCAAATTGTATTTATTCAGAGAAATATTGAATTTTTGTCGTACCTATTTTAATTAAGATAGATTTGGAAACTTTCTTGGCCTCCGTGGAAACCTGAAATCTACACAGTCACAGTTATTGACATTCAATGTAATTATGTTCTTGAAAACTAAAAACAAACATGAATAACTTCGAAAAACATGATATGCTTGTGTGCTATATTCAAGACAACGAATATTCAAATGAAGCCTCCCAATTATATAAGGTAACTTAATAAACCAGTTTAAAATTGAGGTAACTGTTTGTATGGATACCCAGAACACATTCAACCTGATAACGGAACATTTGTACGGGTTAAGGAAAATTTAATAAATAGCGAATGGTTCCTTAAAAATCGCCCTAGATCCTATAATAAGGAAAATGAAGTGAAAAAAGTTAGCAAGTCAAAATAGCTCCTCTCGCGAAACAGCGTTATCCGTTGCAGCTCCAAAAACAACAATTCATAGAGTTTAAAAAAAAAAACATACATTTCGACCTTATAAATATAGTTTAGTTCAAAATTTACATCTGGGTGATTTTCAACGGCGACTGGATTTTTGCAATTGGTATTTGGTGAATGAAAATCAACATTTTTTAAGGCAAGTTATCTGGTCGGACGTAGCGTTTTTCTTCAGTTCGGGCGTATTCCGAAATACTATGAACTACACTGGAAGATTTGTTAGAAGAAATTTCATTAGATCGCCTAAACTGTTTGTTTTTGAGCAAGACGGAGCACCTTCGCATAATTCTTTAGAAATTAGAAATTAATTGAATGAACATTTTCCAAATAGGTGGATTGGCACTATTGGGTCTATACGGTGGCCTCCAAAATCCTTAAATTTATCCGTATTAGATAATTTTTTATGGGGACACTTGGAAAATAAAGTTTATTGCAACCGTTATAATAATACAGACCAATTAAAAAATGCCATTGATCAAAGTTTTATAATTTTACAAAATCCGCATTTAATTTAAAAAAGTACTTCGAGAAGAATTAAAAAAAATTGCCAAGCATGTGTTCAATATAACGAAGAACATTTTGAGCAAGTTTTTATTAATATACTGTTTATTGTGTTGTAAATATTATTATTATTCTTATAGAAACTTATCTTAAACAATTATTATAAGTTTTTGTTATAAACAAATAAGTAATTTGATTGTAATCTCATTATATTTAGAATTTACATCAGTTATACTGGGTTCCTCATAATCGACTACCCATTTTATTTTATTAATAAATTCCCTACGAGATAACTCAATAAGTTGTTCTCTATGGGATTATCTTCTGTAGTCTTTGGGATTTAAGTTAATTATTAAACAGGTAGGCGCCTGTCACAAATAAGTTATAAATTAATAATTTCGTGTGAAGTTTGTTAGTTTTCATCAATAATTATTTAATTTTTTTGCTTTGAGACATTATTTCAACATCCGTCTGAACTTTCATGGATTACTCAGTCCAACAACGTGTGTTTTGTGTAGAAACTTACATAAGAATCAATTCGATATAAGAAGTTAGGCGTGCATTCCGGGGTCAGTTTAATAACAACAATAGGGTCACGCGCCAAAGGAGCAATTCACAGTCTCCTAATGAGCGACGAAGCAAATTTTTATTTGAACGGCATGGTTAATAAACAGAATTTTAGATACTGGTCAAATGAAAATCCTCGTGAAATCTTTACACAGAACCTCCATAATCCAAAAGTTGTTGTGTGGTGTGGAGTAGGATCTTTTGGTATTATTGGTCCATATTTTTTTGAGGATGAAAATAACCGCGCTGTAACAGTAACATCCGAGCGCTACGTAAACATGCTAGAGACATTCCTCATTCCAGAATTAAATAGACGAAGATTACTAAACAATGCCTTACTATTCCAACAAGATGGGGCAACAGCTCATACCGCCAGAAACTCAATGAGTGTTCTGCGAGAAATGTTTAATGGCCGACTCATTTCTCGATTCGGAGATTTGCCTTGGCCTTCGAGGTCCCCCGACTTAACGGCACCCGATTTTTTCCTGTGGGGATATTTAAAAGCCAAAGTCGTCCAGGTACAATCGAGGAACTCAAAGTCAAAATTCGTGAAGAAGTTGAAAGAATAGACGAAGGTTTGCTATGCCCTGTAATGAACCACTTTTTATCTAATATTGAAAAATGTGTTGAAGTTGGTGGAGGTCATTTAGAAGACGTGATTTTTAAAAGTTAGAATTAAATTAACCAAATATTTATAAGTTATCATAAATCCCAAAGAGTTAGCTGTAATTTAGTATAACAAATAGTTTGTTTTGTTAACTAAAAAAATTTTAATGCAAATATTAAGATGCGTAGCGTATTATGGGGAACCCTGTACATACATAAAGACAAAATTTACATCGATTAGGACTTGAATCTCGATGGCGCAGTTGGTTAGCGCGGTACTCTAGCAAAGGACAGGTCGTAGGTTCAAATCCTACTCGAGGTAAACTGTTTATTTATGTATTTAAAAAAATTAATAATAATTTTTAATTAACTTAAAAAACATCATAATTTTGAAGTGCAAAAGCGCAAAAGTAAAAGTTCAATTTTCTTCGAAATTGATGGTGGAGGCCATAGCAAAGTTTATATTTTTAGAGAGTATCTGAAGAGACAATTGAATTTTAATCAAAATATATAGCTTGTTCCATTAAAAACACATAAATTTGTGCTATAACTCAAAAACCATACTCATTCGAAAAAATCTGGTTATACCAGTGCTACGTAAAGACATCTATAAGGAACATATTTTACAAGGGGGGTCCAAATGTGTAATTTTTCAAAATCGCCTTGTAACAGAAAAAAAGAAAGTTAGACAGAATATGTTTGCACCATCATTTATTTTACAAAAAAGTAGCACTGTGCCGCGAAAACCCCAACCTTCTATCTATTCAGATAACCGAGATACCCTGGAAAATCATCGAAAATGCGCCTTCCCGCATATGCACTATGTATTTACTACGAGTGGAAACACCCGGCGAGAAATTGTTTTCCTGCCCAAAACGACTACACATTGTTTAGCTTATTTAATTATTTGATATTTATATCAATTTGAGAATTGCTAATATCAGTCTCAATAAATACACAAGGAAAACAGTTTAAAGTCCCATTAAATTCTGATTTCATATCAGCAGCCGTATTTGCCTAAAATATTATCGCAGAGCTTGGGAGAAAAATCAAAATAAAACTGCACATCGAAAGAAGCTGAAAAAAATTTTCAAGTTAGTAGATTGGCGCGGAGGGGGCGTAACATGTACACTAACTTTATTTATTAATGATCACAGTCATAATAATAAATAAAGTTAGAGTACATCATTCAGCACTAATAAAAATACATACAAATTAAGTTTAAATCGAGTGTGATTTGCTTCCTCGGTAGCGTAGTTGGCGACGCAGTTCTCTAGCAAAGAACATATCGTGGGTTCAAATTCCACTCGAGGAATTCTTTTTGTGTATGTGTTTTTAAAACCTAAATTTACATACAATTTATATTATGGTTTAAATTATATGTATATATATATATATATATATATATATATATATATATATATATAATTAAGTCTAATAATTTTTCCAAATGTATTAAAAAATCTAAAAAGTACTTATCTGCTCTGATCAAATTTGACCCGGATTGGTAAAAAAAACATTTTTTCACTATCAATCTAGTAAGTCGCACTTTCAATATGTCGTTCTAGGGAAGTAGGTTATATTTACACAACCTTTTCAAGTTGGCATGACAACAGGGGTATAATATTATTTCCCTAGGGATGTAACTGTATGACAAAACGGTTACTATAGTACCAATGCAAAGACCACTAATTAATTTTGCTACAATGACAAGATTCTCCTTATGAATTTTTGTAATAAAATCAGAGAATAATTGTTAATAGACGATATATCATGTTGATAGTGAAAAAAATAATGTACTTTACACAGGAAGTAAGGATTTACCTACCTCGCCTTGTTAAATCCCTCGCATTTCAAGTAATGCTATTTACTTCCCTTGTAAAGTAATATATTATTTTCTGTATTTTAATACAAATCTTTATTATCCATAAGCGATTTTGAGAGATTCTGCTATCTCTCTAATGCCAACACGACAATTTTTAAGTACAATATCCTTCACTTTTTCGATGTTATCGCCGTTAACAGAGGTGGATGGGCCACTCGCATGAAGCAAGTTTTCTACGCCCTCACGGCCCTCACTGAATGTTTTATGCCATTCAAATACTTGCATTCTCGATAGAGCAGACTCCCCAAAATACTTCTTCAACATTTTCAATGATTCCGTAGCTGTAATTCCATTGGAAACACAAAATTTTTGTTTCCATAGTAAAAATCGCCAGACAAACTTTCCGCGTCGTAAACAAACGGCTGCCAAACACACACTAAGTGACGTATCCCGCTCAAACTTCACACGAATATCAAAGAAAGTTGTAGCAACCTAGAATTTTAAGAATTCAGTTTAGGCGCGACGGTTTAAATGGACCAGTCCGGGTCAAATTTAATCAGCGGTATATTTCAATCTAAGTTAAAGGTTTTCCAAAATGGTACTTTTAATCATATTTTACAATTAAATAAAAAACTGTGTTTTCCAAAAATATTTTTTTATAAATTATACCTATTTAAAAGTTCAATATTTTCTTAAATTGTTGATAACTGGGATTTACCTTACTTAATGCATCTTTTAAAGGGAAAGTTAGGATTAGAGAACGATATATATATATATATATATATATATATATATATATATATATATATATATATATATATATATATATATATATATAGTTATAGACCGCACGTTATTGAGCCCGATATATTAACAGAAGCCCGATGAGCCCGGCTCACTTCGCTGATATACAGGACGTTGTTGAGCCCGATTATATACAGAATAGGTGTTTATCGTTCCTTCGTGAGTCCCCCAATGTTGCCATTCGATTTGGGCTCATCAAAGGTACTTTTATATATGTTACACGATATTTACCTTTAATACAATATAGAGGCAAAGTATTTTTCATCAATACTTATGAACTGCAAGCCACGACTTATTCGTGTTTTGTGCAATTTCATTAAATTAGGACTTTTAATCTAACTTTTGCCATCTATATTTTTAAATAAAGAACTCACTTTTCATTTTTTGGGCAACTTAGTAAGTAATGAACAATTTCCGGAAAAACGATTATTCATAAAAAATTATTAAGCTTTAAGTTAAAAAGTTTAAAAAGCTGTATCTACTTTAGACAAAACAAAATATTAGTTTTAATTTTTGTTTTGTTGCCGATCCGACAGCTCGCGGTTCTTGTAATTATGAATTGATCAGATTAAGATTAAACATCTTCGATTGATTTTGTACTGCTTGAAAATGAACTTTTCAATAAAGCATTTACATTTAACATTCATGTAGATAAAATTCAAAATTTAGTATCAAAGGTTTGGGCGCTTTCGACTTGTTCAACATATCGTATAGCTTTTATTCTATTATTTAGCTTTGTTTCAATAATGCAATTTAATGCTCGGTAGCAGTAGTACAAAAGTGTAGCAATACTATAAATAATGCAATCAGTAAAAAAAGCGATACGTTGAAACGGGAATTAAATAGGAATAACTACAAACTGTAAACTGTAAAGTAAAAGAAATTTTTACGTTATTTCAGTGTATTACTTTATCAAATTATGCTAGAGAGATTTCGAGAAATGTAATTGAATGATCAGTACTTAATTTTTTGATTCGTCTATTGTGATTTAAGTTGTCTAAAACACAAAAACGCAATTGTAGTAAGAGCTACAAAAGAACGTTTCATGCAACAGATCATAGTAAGCTGAAGGTGATTAAAATCACATTCATTAAATAAGCAGGCATCCATTCCCACATGTAAGCTTTATCCTCCACTTATTTCAGACAAATAACTCCAATATAAGTTCATTGACAAGCATCTGTTCTGAAACGACTCTTGAAAGATCGGACCAATCGGATTTTTTAATCCCTATTATTGAAGATGTGCGTATACTTTATGAATATAATGAATCAGGAGTTTTTAATAACACTCCAATTGAACTTGGAACTTCTTCGGACGTTATATTATTGGAAAGTACCGAACCTTATCCAATAATTGAAGACTACACTGGACCTACGCTTTCTTCCGAAGCACCCTCTATTTATCGATTTGAAGGTATTAGATCAGTAAGTCAAAACCTATTTTTAATACATTTGTCTTAATAATTATACTACAATCTGGAGACGTTGAATCTATCCACCAACCAGATATTTATAATAGTACACCTGTAGAATTTCAAAGTGTCCTAAATGTGAAACCACCTCAATATATTGGGGCACCATTACCGTATCAAATCCATGTGAATCCTGCTCCAATTATGATTCAGCAGCATGAGATAGAACTATCTCAAGATTTGGGCAGTTTGTAGAAGTGAGTATTACTGTTAACGCCCAGATGTGTAAAGTACAATACCACCTCGATATGGATAATTTGCTTTAAAAAATAAAGTTAAGTAATGTCTTAAAAAGAACAGAAAGGTACCGCTCATAACTTGTTCATGGTTATAATGTGCATGATGATAATATTATTACTCTCTTCGTGAAATACCATTGATGAATCTGTAGTAGTTTACTGATACAGAAATGGGTTTGGTTTTTTATTATCCTAATTTTTTTCGTTTGTGTATATAAATGCATTGATTCCGATAATACCAAATTGTAGGAACAGTCTGGAAATGTAGAAACACTTACAAGTTGTAGAACATGGACAAACAAAATTGTTGCCCCTACTGCGTGCAAGAAGTGACACATTTTACTATACATTTACAGAGACATCATAAAGACGAGGGTGCAGTACGAGAACTGGTATCTCTACGACAAGGAGATCCCAAAAAAAGAAAACTTATCAAACTCATTCGGCGGCAAGGAAACTTCCTTTCTTCCAATCAATCAAATACCGTTCGACCAGTAAGGAGACCAACAAAAAAAGACAATTTAGAGAAAACGGATTTTACTGCCTGCCAGTTTTGTTTTGGCTACTTCAAAAAGAGTTTTTTAAGACAAAGAAAAATTTTGGGGAGCGTGAAAACCACCTTTCCGCGGCTCAAGTGTTTGCTCTTTGTTCCGGTGGTCAAGAATAGTTTTATAATTTCTTACGACTGAAACATGAAGTGTTCCAAATTATTCGACGACGAAATATCGAAGGTAGCCATGAAGGACTAACTAATATGTTCTTATGCAGAAAGTTTACTCAAAAAACACAAACGAGTTCAGATTCGCAACAGTATTTCCAATAAAATGAGGGAATTGGAACGACTGTTGTTTTTCGAAAAATGACTGAACTTAAAACTCTTTTTGAAGCACTAAAACCTGAGTTTTTTGATCATTCAAAGCAAGTAGTTTAGCTCTGCATATGGGAACGACGTTGAAGCAAGTGTGCGATATCGCATTGAAGATGATAATTAGGAAAAGTAAATTTCTCCCTGCTGACGATCCAGAAACTTGCTTAAAAAGTATTAAACGTTTAAAGTGTTTAGTTGAAAATCACTGAATTTCAGAAATTTCTAGTTTGGCATTGAAAAATTTAAACTTTTTCCAGTTTCACAAGATCTGATGAACTTTCAGAAATATAGCACCAAATAAGCGAAACAAGCCAATGAAAATATTAATAAAGGGATAAACGTGTGTACGGAATATCGGCGATTATCTGAAAATGTAATGGCACTCGTACTCCTCCTAAATAGAAAGCGCATTGGAGAAATCCAATATTTAAAGGTCAGAACGTATTGTGCAGATCAAACACACTATCAAAAAAAAAGAGTTTTTTGGTGCTTTGACGGAAAGTGAAAAAGTACTCACAAAAAATTTCAAAAAGCAAGGGGAGTAAACCCGTTCCAATTTTATTTCCCAAAAGCATTCAAAACATGATTGAGTTAATGTTAAAAGTTACGAACAAATGTGTTCCGACGATGAGTATTTATTCGCGAACCCGAAGAGCGATACAAGATGGCTAAGCAGGTATCATGTTATAAAGAAGTTGGCGCAAAAATCTGGTGTGAAGAACACGGAGCTATTCACTTCTACTCGCCTGAGAAAGCAAATTGCTTGCATTCTACGCAATTTGCAACCTTTATTGGCCACGCGAAGAAAACTCACGAAGAATATTACAGGTGAGATACCCACTACATGACAATAATATATTCATGTTATTAATAAAATTCATTGCAGGCTGCCTCAAGATGTGTACTAAACGGCCAAGGTTTCAAAAGTACTACTTGCTATAAATAAAGGTAAAGGAAGTAAATATAAAGGGAAGCATTTGGACGAAATTGAACTCTCTGATGAAACCGATTCAGGCGAGGAACAAGAAGTGAACAGAGAAAAATCAATAAATAGTTCAACAACTACCATTAAATGTAGTAAGCACATTTCTTTATTCCGATTTTGGTCATTTCTTATTGCATTTTCTAAGTTCAGCCAAATCAAGATCGCCGCCCACTACCGCAACTTCCGATGAAGATGAAGAGGCAACTAAAGCTTCGCGGAAAAAACTTAAAATAAATGAATAGATAGGCAAATTGAAACAAAAATCAGTTGCAGCTGCAACAAGTACTGTTACATCCGGTAAGCTTATTAGTTTATTCGTCTTTAGTTATGGCATTTTCTAATTTCAGCCAAACCAAGATCGCCGCCCACTACCGCAACTTCCGATGAAGATGCAACTAAAGCTTCAGGGAGATTAAAAATAGTTAGACAGAGATGGACGGAGGAGCAAAAAGCTTTAATAAAAAAACACTTCCACGGGCACATTAAAAATAAAATATCCCCCAAGAAGCATGAAGTCGAAGATTCCATAAATAGACATAAACCCATTTTTGTTGGCAGAAACTGGGTTGTAGGGAAAGCCTTTGTATATAATGTTTATTGTAAAAGTTAATCTTATTAAACATTTGTTTCATTAGATCGCTATTTAAATAATCATATCAATCAATCTAACGTTTGCTCCAAATCCCTTCAGAACCCTTCACAGACGAGCGCGGACGGACAGCACTATAATTTACTACTAACGCATTTTATGGAAAAATGAGAAACTGTACAATCAAAAACTGTTCTTTTATTCCGAAAGGAACGGGATTGTAACTAAAGCATTTGTTTACAACACGTACAAAAATAATATGTAAAGCTTTTAAATAATTTTTTATAGCAGTAACTTAATGTTAATTTAATAGCTGTTATGTAGTTTGTTTGCTAAACGCACCACATTGCACATATGAACGTACGCACATTACGTATAAATTGCAAATGTTTTAACAATGTGGTGGAAGAATCTAATACTGATCTTTTACGAAAACAATACTTAAGCGCGTGTTTGTGATTTAAAAAGTGGTAGGTAAGTAGTGGAAAAAGTGCTGATACATACAATTCTCTATTAAAAATGGAATATACTCGTTTTCTGCACATTATTAGGCCCGTTTAACGTTGCCACATGCTGGGCCCCACAGCGTACCGTCCGTGAAGCACGAGAACGTGTATATAAAAGAGACCTCTACAGCGGTTTACTCCGAACTATTTTGTATATAGTGGATATATAAACGTACCGTAAATGATTCTGATCAAAGTTTCGGATTTACACGTTTCGATGCATAAACAATCGTATAATGATGATATACACAGGGGTACGTTGATGCGCCTGAAAGCGGGCTCAATAACGTTTCTTCGGGCTCGAGAGCGTGGCGTTTATATATTCTACGGGCTCAACTACTACCGGTTTATATTTATATATATATATATATATATATATATATATATATATATATATATACAGTCAAATTCACTTAAGACGAGATTCTGGATATAACCAGCGTTTCGTAGGTAAATGATTGAAATTGTATTAGTTTACGTACCAATTTTTCTCGCTTATTAAGTTCACGTTTCACGGTAAAGACGAACAAATTTCAAATTTTGTAGTAGTTTTTATGTACATACTAAAAGCTGTTTCAAGTAAAGTTAAGAATTTTTGGGATTTCCGTAATTACGTTTCACAGAAAAGACGGACACATTTTAAAACACTTAAAATAGATTAAAAGAGATTGCTTAGAATTCGCTTATGCCTTCCGGCTTACCAATTATACACATTGTACCTGTTTTACAAATGAATGCAAGGTAGTTTCTGGTCAGTTGTTACTGTTGCAGCAAGACGTGAGGTTGAAAAATGGCTTCAATAAAACGCAAAACACTTTCAATTCGCGAGAAAGTTGAGATAATTCGGGAACTAGAAAATGGTGCAAAAAATTCCGCGACGTGCAAAAAATATGGTTTACCATCATCTACCGTGTCAACATTGCGGAAAAACAGAAAAACTACACTTGCAGCATTCGAAAACAATTTAACTGACGTGAAAAAATTTAAAAAGTGTACTAGAGATGATATGGATAAAGCGCTAATTGTGTGGTTTAAAAACCAAAGAAGGGCCGGTTTACCCATTAATGGGCCCCTTTTAAATGCGCAGGCTGAGAAGTTCGCGAAACAATAAAATTATACAGACTTTAAGTGTAATAATGGGTGGATTGATCGCTTTAAAAACCGCAATAACATTGTGTATGAAAAAATAAATGGTAAGGCGAAATCAGTGGACACTAACGTTACAGGTGAGTGGTTAAAAAGTGTTTGGCCGGGGTTACGACGAAAATTTAAAGACGAAAACATCTACAACGCCGACAAAGCCGGATTATTTTTCAAGTTAACGCCAGATACCACTTTAAAATTTAAAAATGAAAAATATATTGGTGGAAAAATGTTGAAAAATCGTCTCACTGTTTTAATTTGCGCCAATATGACGGGAAAAAATTGTTGGTAATCGGAAAATCACGAAATCCTCGCTGTTTTAAAAATGTTAAGTGCCTTCCAGTTGACTACACCTCTAACAAGGAAGCTTGGATGACATCTACAATTTTTGAAGAGGAAATTAGAAAATGGGGTAATAAATTACGACGTAACAATCGGAAGATTTTATTATTGGTTGATAATTGTCCAGCGCATCCTGAATTACAAAATTTAACCAACATCGCCCATATTTTTTTACCACCAAACACAACGTCTATCCTTCAACCCATGGACCAAGGGATTATCAGGAGTTTTAAAAATTTCTACCGTCGCTTATTAGTGTTACAGCTAATCGATCGAATGGAAAATAAACAGGATCTTAAAATATGCGTGTTAGATGCGTTAGTGATGCGTGGAATAATGTGACCCCCACAACAATTCAGAACTGTTACAAAAAAGCTGGTTTGGTTTCTGCTGTAAATGAAAGTTTCGAAGAAATCTACTTGGTTAGAAAGTAGATACATCAATATTTTCAAAAATGTTAATCCTTTTTAATTTTTAGAGTTTCTCGGATATAACGTTTAGCGGATATAACGAGCAAAAATTAGCAGTCCCAGAGATCTCGTTTTAACCGAGTTTCACTGTATATAGATATATATATATATATATATATATATATATATATATATATATATATATATATAAATTAATCTAACTCGAAAATAAGATATTCAGTTCAATCAAATTATGCAATCTTTAAGATAATGTTAGGTTTACTGCTTCTTAGATCACCTTTTACATTAAAAAGTAAACATATTATTACGTAATAGAGTAATTCATGAACAAATTCGTAATGTTTTGTATTATAGGGTAAGAATACAATAATTGTTGTTGAACTAAATAGCCTTTGACTGCAAAGATGGTATTTTTTACGCAGAAAAATAGTGGAAAAAGTCGAGCATTATCCCTTTGTTAGAGAATAACAAATACTCAAGACATGCTCAGACTGCACACTTAAAAAAACTGCAATATCCAAAATGATTTGAAAAGCTTGGTTTAAAAAACGTCCGAAATTATACAAAAGTTAAAATAAATTTAGTTCATCCAACATGGTATTGATTGTTAAGGAATTCTGATGAAATTTGACTTTCAAAAGTTTAGACCAATAGAAACACCGTTGAATCATCGTATCGTCGGGAATCGCTAGGATGGGTTACGAGTTCTACTAAAAGTAACATTTTTAATCAAAGAACGAAGTCAATTTATTGATTTGTTCTTTTAATCATAAAAGTTTCAGACAAACTTTTATTCGTATGGACTTTAAACGGAAATATTTTATCTACACGATTAGTAAAGGTTAGCAAAGGTACGCATACAAACACTATTGCATTGCATTATCGAGTGCTAGGATTCTTACTTCTACTAGACAAAGAAGTGCCATCGAGTTCTTTAGTATTTCTGAACATAACCTAACCTGAATATTATTTTCCTATAGATATTTTACTTAATACTAACTTTACTTACCATTAGATAGTGTTGCAATACTTTTGCCTCCGTACTGTAATAGGGCATATGCAGACCACAAACTCGTCCGGAAACTATACTTTTTCCGACCTAGGCCGGCAAAAATAATACTAAATTACAGTTGGTATTCGGTGTGGTGACAGAACTGATAGAATATTCGACATAATCAACATTTGACATAACACAAAGCCTAATTACGTTACCGTGTACGTGTACGCATCCGTTATTATGTCTGTATTAGTTCCTTATAAACTACAAATTACATCTATAAATTAGTCAACAAATTGGTAAGGTACCTAAAAAATTCGAGTAATGAATAATTTCACAATTGTATTTTTTAGATTATATTGGTTACTGTCAGTTGTCAGTATTGACTACTTAATTTCAACAAGTATCAAATTTTAAAACGTACAACAATATTGTTTATTGATTTTAATAACAATTGTTGACGTCGACACAAAACATCTTATGTATCACTCTAACATTAAATGGTTTGCGAGTACTCATAAATTTGCATACTCGTTCATTTAATACGATCAAACTAATTTTCGGATTCCCGAAAGTTGTCATGGGTCCATGATTTTATCAAAGATTTGCCGATAATTTTTGAAATTATAAATATTTGTTAGTACCGTACATCTCAAATGTAGTATAAACTCTTGTAATTGGATCTCATAACGCATCAATGTTTGGAGAAGCTTTCCTAATGTAACGTTTTCTTTTGTCTTGTACGTATTTAAAAGGTTTATGATTTTTTTTTTATTTTCTAAAATAAAAATGAAGCTTTTGTTGTTGATCAAAGTAAAATGAAGGTTTAACAGGAAAATGTGATTTACGTTTTAGGTATCGATATTTAGGAAAATCCTTTTACTAAGTGGAGAGGAAGCATTCATTACTTTCTTTGTAAATAGGGTAGTTTTGTGTACATAAATGGTTTCGTTATTTTACATTAGGTGAATTTCGTTAAATAGAGTTGAGGTAAAATTAAATTAAAGAACGCATAAATAATATTACATTGTATGGTACATCTTTTGCAGAAGTTAGATTTAGCTGTCATTGCGGCGCCGTTTGGTTTTAAACAAAGAATTTGGCTTTAAATATATGGGATTAAGGCTAGCAAATTCAATTTAGCATACATCCATTACTTAGATAAGGTTTCGAGAAGAGATAGGTTCTGTTGACGGTGCAATTTCTCCCGACGATTTTCGACGATAACCTAGGGGACAAGATTGTAATATTTGCGTTGCCAATTCGGTGGTTCTGTTTTTTCTTATTTATTTATTCACGTTATATATATTTAGGTTTTTAATGTGAACCTATTATTACACAGCATCTGATAACGCGCATAGCTAGTGTTTATTTTTTTTAAGTTCCTCATTAAATTAACGTCATTACATTGTGTTGAGTTTAAATTACACTATTACGGCCGAAAGCTTTTCAAGTGATTATTTAATTATAACGTAACCTTAGAGGCCGATGAATCACTGCATTATTTTCTTTTAAGATTTGAGCATAATTAATTGCGATTTGAGGAATTTAATTTCAACTGGTTGTGTACAAAATTAAAGTTTTTCTTTGTTGTTGAAGTGAAATTACTTTAAGAGTTTAACGAAACGTAACAGTAGAATATTGTTTTCTTACCAAATTAGTGTTTGGTTTTTGTGGCACGGTATTACTTTAGTTAGGCGTGCAAATATTTTTGAATCCTTTCAGGTTGGCGAGATCTACTGGTCCCAGTGCTGCCTGCGTAGTTTACTTTTAGGTAAGGGAGTTATTGAAGTGTTTTGCGCAAGCTGTGAACTGACGTATTTCAACCCCTATCGTGACATTTCAAATACTCTGGCGCCCTTTTCCGGTTTTATGTCGTTTCAACCCCTACTTGGACTTATGTATAATAAACTATCCTATTTTGCGCAACATTTAGTACACTGAATCCACCCCGGCCGCTGTCTAGTCGACCAAACGCCAAGTTTATCTGTTATCTCGTTTTACTGCCAGTTTATACCGTAACAAACTTATAAAATGCTATAAGAAAATTAGAAACATACTTTAAATGCATCCATGTACACTTGGCACTACAATCCCGCCGTCGCAAGGAGATAAATGTCACCTTACTTTTCTCTCTCTTCTTATGGACGTGAAAACAAAAATAAATATTACCTAACTACCTAATTTTATTTTCTAGCGATTAAGGAGCAACTAAGCTGCCGCAAAATAAAAAAAATATTTTTCTAGCAATTTTAACGTATGAAGTTGAACGAATAGTAACGTCGAATTGGTTATGATTTTAAGATATATACGCATCACTCTAGCAAATAGGTGTTTATTCAAAATCTAAGTTAGAAGTCAGTGCATGTGGAATATTCATAGGAACAATAACATGCTTATGCAAAGCTATTAATATCAGTGAACGTTTTTAACAGTTTTATTCAGGACGGTCGGTATCAGCATTGTTACTAGCATTCTAAATTTTAGTCATTCATTAATCATTAATCTATGGCGGTGTCGAACGTATGACTGGCACCTACACAAAGAAACTAGAATCTGGTCGAAGAAGAGCAAAATTAGAACGCGATGAACGATTTTTAGAATCTACAGTTTTACGGGATAGGCGTTTAACTTCTGGTGATGCAGCAAATAGAATCCACAAGGTGAGAAATGTTAATGTCATTAGATAAGCAGTTTGACAGTGATTAGCTAAAGTTGATTAAATGTGAAGACCAATACCTCAACCTCACGAGTGAATAGTCAAAGCACGGTAGAGTTAAAATCTATTCGTTTACGAGATAACGCAAACAAAAGCACGCCGCCTGCACGTGAACGCCCAAAGCGAAACGATTGAATGGAACCCCAAATGCCGAACGGTTTCTCATTTTTACAACCTAACTCCCAATAAATGACTACTCACATGACATTCGCGTGGTTACCATTGCTTATATCGAGTCTATCTTGGAAATGAATAGACTGTAGACTAAATTTTGCACGACACCAAGAAAACTGGAATTTAGTAAACCGAAGTAACGTTTTGTTCTCAGGTAAAACCAGCTTTTGTTTAAGATAATCGAAAAATAAATAGAAGTTAGAAAGAACCATTTGCCGAGTATTTTATCAGAGCAGCCGAAATATTACATCGAAACCTTATATAAGATAACATATACATACAGTGCATTCGTAAAGTAGCGGATAGATTCAATTAAAATTGAATGAGAGTTTAGGAAGAAAACGCTCAGACCCGTCAATTTTTATTTTCAATTTAGAATTTTTTTACGTAAAAGTGAAATATACATGATGTGTCAAGAAAAAGACAAGACGTCATCGACATTTTTTTTAACGTCAACCCCGATTTTTTATTGCATAATTAGAAAGGGTGCATCTTTTTACGTACGACAAGGTACGGTTGCGGCCAAGGAAAAGTTACCGCTTACTTTTATCTAGAAATCGTTTTTTGAAATTTTTGAATAGAGTAAAATGACTTTTTATGTCAATATGACGTTAATTTGCAATGGCGTATCATAATGCAATTAATTAATGTCAGAGTGACAGCCTATGATGACAGCACTTTCATTTTAATCAAGTTTGTACGCCAATGATTTTCTATTGAATTACAATCGAAAAATGTTAGTGGTAACTTTTCCCTGGCCGCAATTGTTCATATGGATGATGTTAATACAGGGCGTCCGAAACTTGCGTCCGCGGGTAATACCTCCCTTATTTGATGTAATAAGAGAACAACATTTTGAAGTACAGTAGAAAGAATTGAGGCGCATATTTTAAAATTATTTTAGGTTATACAGGATGTTTTATTTATACCCTGTATGTTATTTCAAATTTAGATTCAGCTCACTTCGGCCATTCTTTCAACAGAAGGTTTTGATTATGTTATACACGGTAGTTTAGAAGATGTGGCAAAAATCGTACCTAAATGAAGATGATGTCTTGAAACACAAACCATTTGTTGGGGTTAGGCCTTATTTAGTTGTAAAATGATTACTACACTAATTTAAATTAAATGTTCTAATTGAGCACCGCTAACAATCTGACAACAGCTCAGGCGCTTAACAAACGATTTTTGAACGTTGTCGATGACATATGTGGTAATGTTTCTAATTTCTTGATGAATTCATGCTTTTAAATCTTCTAATTTGGCCGGTCGAGTCGCGTATACTTTACTCTTTGTGTGTACCGACAAGAAGTAATCCAACGATTTAGAAAAACTTCATCCAAAGCGTAGTGTGGCGTCGCTCCATCTTGCTGGAAAAAGAGGTCACGGTGGTGCACATCGCGCTCTTTTAAATCCAGATGCAACGTTATTACTGCGGGGATGAAGCCATTTTGAAGATGGTTTCTTACCAGTGAGAGTCTACTCGAAGATGTAAGGACCTATTACTTTTCCGTCAAGTATGCCGCACCAAACGTTCAATTTTTGAGAATTTTAGGTGTGATATTCCGTGAACCAACAGCGATATCTATTGCCCAACAACGACAATTTTGTCTGTTCACGTGGCCGTTTAAAGCAAATGTTGCTTCGTCGGAAAAAATTATTCTTTTTACAAAATTGGCGTTACCATAACATAATTGCTGTATTTGTTCAAAAAATTCATTTCTCCGATCAAAATCATTTTCTGACAGCTCGTGCAGTTATAGGGGTATTTTCAACACCTTATGCCCAGTAGATCAGGCCACAGTAATATTATTAGCCGTGTGCGTAATGGTAGTATTAGAATTATACTGCACTGCCAACACAATGTTCAACTAAACTTCTTCACTTATCGACTTTCGGCCAGATTTTCTCATATTCCGAACATGTCCTAATTCCCGAAATTTCGCTTCAACTCTGCTTACCATTCTTTGACTAGTGGACGTTGGATCAGGGTGAGTTGCATTAAACAACGCAACCACTTATGATAGAGTACGCGACCTATCTCCGAAACCAAGCGTGCACACGATGTCAATTCTTTTACGATCGCTTAATTTCCTCATATTTCACAAAATAATGGTAAAGTTGTTAGAGATAACCTCACGATAACAATGCTGTCGTCTATCAAAAAACTAAACACAAGTTGCTAACGTGCAAATAATTAAAATAATGTTAACAAAATGTACCATTTAACGTTTTCGTACGTTGAGAATGAAATTTTCTCATTTTTAATGTTTACGATAATTTTTATTGATATTTACTTATGTTACCATCGTCCATATTTACTTTGTCGGACGTAAAAAGACGTACCCTTTCTAATTATGCAATAAAAAATGGGAGTTGGTATTTAAAAAAAATGTATATAACGTCATATCTTTTTCTTGACACACTCTGAGTACTTCACTTTTGCGTAAAGAAATTCTCAATTGAAAATGAAGATCGACGGATCCGAACGTTTTCTTCCTAAACTCCCATTCGGATTTTAATTGAATTTATCCGCTACTTTACGAGCGCACTGTATATAAACAATAAACAAGAACCCTTTCCTTGTAGCTCCAATTACAGAACTCGAATAACCCGTCTTCATGACCCGTTGGAACGTAAATTCAATCATTCTTAAATTTTTACTAATCATAATGAATAGTCCCTTAAACTAAGAAAATACATGTTGTCCTAGCTTAATAAAGCAGACTGCATCCACAAATAAAATCAAAACCTAAATAACTGTTAGGTCCCAAATCAATGCTATTGGGAGAGCAATTTTGATTAGCAAAACAATTTCACATCTTGTGATCGATACAGTCAATACAAGCACATCAATATACATGCCCACAACATCAAAGTAGCAAACCCACCTAGTATATAAATAACTAACCATAAGGATACAACACCACCCTTCGCAATCCTCAAATTATTGGGAAAAATATCCAAAAACCAGTCATTCAGTATCAATAAAACAACCGCTTACAAGCTCAAATATTTAGCAGAAACTATAGGATTCCAAAAAAACACATCCCTTTTAAAAACAACCTCAAAATCAAGTTGTTCTCTTGGGCGTAACTTGATTTTGATACACAATTCTAAAAAATGTAAATTTGTCTAGGTCATTTAAAGAAAATTTGACATTTCCACCGATCTTGTTTAATATAGTAAGATAACTCAGCATCAAATTTCAAAACAATCCTCAGCAACAACATATTTATTTACACCTAATATATTAAGTGCACCTAGACTGTGTACGAAATCAGTAAAAACTAAATTAATTGCCACGAAACAACAGACACCGTTGCCAATGTTAAAGTAACCCTAGTTATGTTCTGGAAGGATATTTTGTATAATTTATGCAATATACATTTTCGATCGGAGCACTGGCCTAAGATTTATTCGGGAGACCAAAAATGGCCCACTTGCCGCCATCCCGTTTTTTTGGGTATAATAAAAAAACACGAACAATCTTAGTACACGGGACGACGCTCAAATGTTACCAAGCACATGGAGATTAGTATTAACTAAACCGAAGGAACAACAAGCAGAGGTAAATTCTAAAGAACCAATGACGAAACTGTCACAGCAAAAACGAGAAGAGAAGATAACGAACACAGAGACAATGAAAGTGGAGAAATCGGCTCCTATATGTAGAACCACGATACAACAGCAGACGGCAGTTCAATCCGAATAACAAGGAGTAGAGTCATATTATTGGTGTCCTGAATATGACAAATAGGATTTTGTCGAAACGTCGTCAAGATAATTCAGGTTTTTTTTGCTCATCAACACATGACATGAAGGAAGTGGAAGTTCACTTTAGGGCGAATTCCGTGAAGGTCGTCCAAAATCGGTTGTTGTTCAAAGGAAACATCGATTCTGTGCGTGAACTGATAAACCAAGTTCGTCATGTGACATATCGTAAGATTGAGACGTCTTCCGGCATTAGTGTGATAAGCATAAGTAAGACATTGCATGATAATTTAGCGGTAAAAAAAATTGTTCACTTTGGATCCCGCATAATCTTACAAACGCTCATCATCAAAGGTTGTGTATAACATCTACATAGGTGACGAATCATGAATCTTGAAACATGAGCCAGAAACAAAACAGTAATCGACCGTATGGGTATCCCAAAATGAGCAAAATCCAACAAAAGTTGTTCGTGGAAGAAGCATATCAAAGCAAATGGTTGCCTGTTTCTTCGGTATTACCGGTCACGTTGCGACAGTGACGTTAGAGCAACGTAGGACGGTCAATTCTGCATGGTACACGACAATTTGTTTGCCCGAAGTATTCGGGGAAATTCCGAAAAAGTCAAAGAAGAGACGAACCATTCTTAATTATAACAATGCGAGCTCTAACACATCGGTTCGAACAAAGAAATTTTTGACCCGCCAAAACATCGAATTGATGGGTCATCCGAGGTACAGATACAGCCTTTTTCTTATTCCCGCATAACAAAAATAAATAACGCGGTCAACGATTTTCGACACCCAAAAAAGCGGTTGATGTATTCAAAATGCATTATTACGGCGCATGTCTTCAGTAAAAGAGAACGGAGTATTTAGTGATCAGGCGTAGTAGTGCACTTTTTTAATAACCTCAACCAAGCCCTAATTAAATTAAATAATTACTTTGCTTTTGTATTCTAATTTCAAGGTCATTTCAAGCAACGTAAATACTGAAATTATTAAGCGCTTTGATAAGGTTTTTGACGTTTCTAATAAAACTAGCAATACAGCGTTGATATATATATATATATATATATATATATATATATATATATATACAGTCTGATTGATTTTACGTGTCCAATCATATAGACATTTTATCATAAAAGATAGAAAAAAGTTTAAGAAGCAAAAATACTCTACATTCAATTATTAATAATGCTACATATTCAGAAAAACAAATTACACAAAAACAAAAGAGCATCGCAAGACAAATGATTCTTTTTAAAGGAACGCGCACTTTTTTTTAATATCCTGAAAGAGGTTTAAATTCCTTTACAATGGTACCAAATAAGTTATTATTATTTGGCAATTATAGTCACAATATTTTTTTAAAGTTTGTTTTCTGTATTCCTATAAATACGAACAAAAACAACAAAATTGAAACAGTAGTCTTGGGAAACAAATAAAAAGCTGCAACAGGTACAAACTACATCACTACATTATAACTAATGTTCGAAGTGTCCCCCATTATTTTGAACACATAGTCGGGTTCTTCTTAGTAAATTCCTGCCTTTTATAACATGTAAGGAGTTATTTGACGGAAGACTTCAGTAATTCGATTTCTGAGATTCTCAAGGTTTTCGGGAGCTGTGACAAACTTTTTGTTTAACGTATTCCCAAACGAAAAAATCCAAAATCGAAAGATCGGGCGACCTGGCCGGCCAAGGTAGTGGACCACCATTCGCTATCTAATTATTTCTAAACATCTGATGTAAAACATCTTTAACAACTCTTGAATTATGTGGAGGTGTCCCATCTTGCTGAAACTACATATCACGCCGAATAGCTACTGGTACGTCATCCAGCAAGTCATGAAATTCATTTATAAGAAAGTTCCTGTACCTATCACCTGTAAGAGTTCCTTCATAAAAATAAGGACCCATTACAAAATCATTCACAACGCCGAGCCATACGTTAACAGAAAATTTACTTTGATATCTACATGGTCGTAATTGTCTAGGATTTATGTCATCCCAGTAGTGGTCGTTTTTCCTATTGGATATAACATTTCTTGTAAAGCATGACTCATCGCTCCAAACTATGACATTAATTAAATGACTGTGATTCAATTCGCCATTCACAAAATGTTATTCGCCGTTGCTGGTTTCCTTCATTTAGTCCTTCTACTAATTTAATTTTGTAAGGCTTCATTTTGTTCCTTTTAAGTATTGAAAATATCCTGTAGTAGGTAAATCCTAAATCAACCACTGCTTCGCGTATAGAATTCCGAGGATGCGCTCAAAAGTACGCCAAAACAACAATTTCATCATTTTCCATAACACCCCGCCGATGTCTTTGCTGCACTGGTTTTGCACTAAAACCGCCAGTTCTGCGTAAATTTGCTTCCAGTCTAGTAAAAATTTGAGTATGCGGTTGTCGTATATATATATATATATATATATATATATATATATATATATATATATATATTATATATATCGTTGATCGCGTTATTTGTTTTTGATATGCGAGAATAAGAAAAAGTGATTGGATGCCAAATCAGGGCTGTACCTCGGATGGCCCATCAATTGGATGACCGATATGTGAGAGCCCGCATTGTTATAATGAAGAAAGGTTCGACTTTTCTTTGACTTTCAGAATTTCTCCGAATACTTCCGGCAAACAAATTATCGTGTACCATGAAGAATTGGCCGTCCTATGTAGCTCTAACTCACTGTCGCAACGTGACCGGTAATACCGAAGAAACAGGCAACCATTTGCTTTGATGTGCTTCTTCCGCGAACAACTTTTGTTGGATTTTGCTCATTTTGGGAGACCCATACGGTCGATTACTGTTTTGTTTCCGACGCATGTTCAAAAATCAATAATTCGTCACCTGCGTAAATGTTATACACAACCTTTGATGCACTTTGAGCGTTTGTGAGATTATGCGGGATCGAACGAGTACAAATTTTTTTACGGCCAAACGATCATGCAATGTCTTATTTATGCTTACCACACTAATTCCCAAAGATGTCTCAATCTCACGGTATGTCACATGACGATCTTGGTTTATCAGTTCACGAACAGAATCGATGTTTCCTTTGAACAACAACCGATTTTGGACGACCTTCACGGAATTCGCCATGGAGTGAACTTTGGCCATGATTGAATTTGTTATACCAGTTTTTAACAGTGCTGTAGGATAGTGCTTCATTGATACACTCTTGTTTTGATAATCCACGTTGAATGTTATGAAGAATAATCCGCTTCCTTCATCTCGTGTGTTGATGAAGTGAAAAAAACCTTAATTATCTTGACGATGTTACGACAAAATCCGATTTGTGATCTTCAGGACACCATTAACTTGACTCTACTCCTTGTTATTCGGATTGAACTGCTGTTGTATCGTGGTTGTATATATAGGAGCCGATTTCTCCACTTTCACTGTCTCTGCGTTCGTTATCTTCCCTTCTCGTTTTTGCTGTGACAGTTTCGTCATTGTTTCTTTAGAATTTACCACTGCTCGTTGTTCCTTCGGTTTAGTTAATACTAATCTCCATGTGCTTGGTAACATTTGAGCGTCGTCCCGTGTATTAAGACTGTTCTTATTTTTTTTGATTATATTGATTCCCGTATTATCCTTTTTGTTAAGTGCTATACTCGTACTATGCTTTGTGTTCTTTTGAAATCTATTTTATATTAGGTGTTTTGTACATGTTGCGGTAACGATGAGGTTGTATTATTTTTCTTCACTGCTAGTCGATGTTCCTCTAATCTTGCATTTATCCGTCTGTTGGTTTGGCCTATGTAGATACGATCTCAATCCCCACATGGAATTCCTTGGTCTTCGAAATTAATTTGTTTTTGGATTAGAAAGAAAATTACCAATTGTCTTGTCTGTTTTGAATACTGTTTATATTTTATGTCCTCTTAGTATTCTGCCGATCTTGTCCGTTGTTCGTTTTACATATGGTAGTAATATTTTGCTCGTATGTTCTTTTTCTTCTTCATTGTTCTTCTTCCTTGCCGATTTCACTGCTTTTTGTATATTCTTATTCTTCTATCCATCTTGTAACAATGCTGTTTCTATGATGTTGGTTTCCTTCTGCATCTTTTGCTGATTCGTTAAGTGTTTGGACCTTGTGACCTAAATGCCAAATCGCACCATCATCCGGCACAACTGCAATCTGTAGTAAAAACTTTAGTTACAAGGTCCAAATACTTAACGAACCAACAAAACCAGAAGAAGGAAACCAACATAATAAAAACAGCATTAATTAATTTGGACGACCAAGGTATTTACAAAATTCCATGCGGGGATTGTGATCGTGTCTACATAAGCCAAACAGTGCAAGATTAGAGGAACATCGACTAGCAGTGAATACAAATAATAATAATACATCCTCAACGCTATCACAACATGTACAAAACATCAAACATAAAATAGAGTTCAAAGGAACACAAAGAACAGTAGGCGAACAACACTTAACAAAAGGATAATACAGGAAGCAATAAAATAGAAAAACACACGAACAATCTTAATACACATTAATACACATTAGCATTAGTGGAGAAAGCGCCTCCTATACTACACCTAACGCCTTATTTTTTTATCTAAATGCATTAACCGTTTGTGTTACTCTATTTAGAATCACCCTGTATACGTATACTACAATTATAATTTTGCTGTTAAAGATATACTTTATGATATAAAGTCAACCACAAAAACGCTTTACATCGTATTAGGAATCATTTAATTCAGCACCTTCACTAGATTTTGAAACGAAATTTATGTCCAAATGTGTATATTTATTTAATTGTGATTATAAAAAAACTTTCAGGTTACCATATTTGTTCCAGCGGCAAAATTTAAAGCGTGCAATCTGTTCGAAGGCTGCGTTTAATGTGGGAAAACACAACAATACACGCACTAGAGGGATTGTCTGTTGATGCGTCATTACAGTAAACAACGCACAGGTGGCCGCAAGGGGAGGGGGTGAGGACTCTGACCTTGAGCAGGGATGGCGGCGTAGCATAAAGGCGCTTGGCATTCCCAGCAACGAACGGCACTGAGCCCATACAATGATGCTACACTTGCCTATTTTCGTCAATTTCCGCACTTCTGAAAAGTGCTAATTCATTTTATAATAAAATAAAGATGTATGTACTGTATGCTAAATCAAGGTCTCAATGCCGTTATATACGAGTTTTATATATTTATTGACGATACAACTGGTTTTTTTATAATGCTAATTCTAATTATTACAGTTTGGCGGGGCTTGTAAACAAATGACGTTATATCCGTGTTGACGATAAATCCGAGTCCGTAATAACCAAGTTCTACTGTAATACAGTAATAGGTTTCCAACAGTTAAGATATTTTTATCTTTTACCTGTATATTAGTATATTATGTATTATTACTAAACTACTAGCCTTAAGAATTATTCTTACTAATCTTACTTAAAGGTAGTTACTAGTAACTTCGATTAGGCTATGCTGAATTTTTGTATCCGCAATCAATGCATGGACACAACAAAGTAAAGTAGGCCTAATGGTAGACTGGTTACAGGCAAATGCTGGGAGATAGGCCTAATGTGATAATTCAAGTTTTTGGTTTACAAAAATTGTGTACAAAATTATTATTGTGAGTGAGCCTAATCAATAAAGGTTTTACTGGGCTTGCTTACCAATCTCATCTGGCATAAGTTAAAGTTACTTGTTATTTTGTTAATTGGATTGCCAAAAATTTATGGATATAACCCAACAAAAGTAAGTACCTTTGAATCTTTTTTTGTTACTTCTTAAAAAATTATATATATATATATATATATATATATATATATATATATATATATATATATATATATATATAGTATTCTATAGGCTATATTTAGTTGTTAGAGTGAAAATTAATTAACACAATGTCCTATTTATTAGACACAGCTGAAAATAGAGTACAACTTATACATGTTAAATAATAAATTTCAAGCTGTTAGAAATACAATAAATCAATGTCCTCAAATTAATATTGTCTTTTTAAATGTTTCAAATGCTTCCGGCACTATTTGATTAGCTCACAGGTATTATTCGGTATTGCACCTCTCTAAGTTTTGTCAAAATAGGCCTATGTTCCACTCGTTCCTCTATGTTAGTGTTTCTTGTTCCTATGTTCCTCTATGTTTCTTAATCTGTCAAATTTTAAATTTAATTTATTTTTCTGTGTGTCTAATTTTGAATTTAATTCGGGTATAAGGGTTATGTGTGTACAAATATTATTTATTGCAATGAAATATCCAAGTTGAAATTACACAATCTTTGGGGTCTATGGTCTATGTTTAATAGGGCGACAGCTAATCTCCAGCGACCAGCAATCGAGTGTCTCTTTTGATCTCGTCTAATTGATATCATTATTTTCTTGTTTATATTTATTATCTAATTTATATTATTATTATCGTCTAATTATGTGCGTCTCATCACTAAGCACTTTTGACAAAGAAAATTTACTTACCTTCACAAATTTATTATGTGGAATGTGGAGTGGCAATCAATAGCAGCTTCTTCTACCGGCGGCCATTACATAACTGACGAGTTCGCGATCGCGGCCGTCAGGAGCGCTAGTCGCGCCACCGCCACGCAGTGAAAACAAGACGTCCGTAGTAACTCAAAACTTCGAGATGTGACTTTAAATGATCGTTATTAACAACTGGTTGTTCTTATTCATTGGGAATTAACGTCTTCTGTGTAAATAACGATATATATGTGCTGTTGCTGTTGACTATTTTTAAGTACAAAAATATATTTGTTTTGGTTATTTTATCTCAGTCTATGTTTTTTAATAATTTTTCAAAGTTTGTATCCAACCTTGACGATTAGGCGAAACCCTCGCGGTGGCGCTCCCACTGCTCCGGCGCCCCTGGCGGGGGCCATCCCTGCCACCCACTTGCTACACCACTGATGGATTATGCAAGATGGTGGTCACATCGAGCAGATTTAATAATACACCTTCATCACACTTTCATTAAAATCATATATATTTTTCCTTAACCCCTCTAGTAACTTACTTCAGCTTCAAACCACAATATTTTAATAACCGGTACGAATTCGGGAAGAGTGAAAGGAATCGTTATTGCTTAAAAACTTAAAATCGTCATTAGGGTTTGAGGCATAATTTAAGAAAACGTTAGGTTATGGTTATTTCCGTGCACACTTAAATAATAGTCATTCTTGCATTCCATTTTTAGTAAATTCTAAGTAACGCACAACCAATTTAGTGCATTTGAAAATTTTGATAAATGCTCTTCACCGTAAAAATAAAATCAGCAGTGATATACTATACACAGACGCGCGGCCACGCACACAAGCGTGGAGGCACGCAGCCACTTTATGAAAGGCAAACGCGTGTCATATGCATATTATGAACACAAATTAGAATAAATATATTACAATAATCATATTTGAAATTTTAATTGTATTACTAAATTAAAACTTCCAATTTTAAATATTAAATACCCCCATATAACAGTGATATCTTTGTCCGAATGCTTTTTCTATTAATAATAAAAAACACCTTAAATTGTAATGAATACATAACTTTAATAATGTAATCAAAATTCATAATTCACTTCTATGTTTTTTTAGGAACTGATTACCTAATGCAATAAAATTCACGTGATTTATAACGCAAAATCTACAATTTACATATTTAGCATCATATTTAAGTAATTAACTAGTGTGAAAACACCACAATATATGAAATCTATTTTAATACTAATTTAAAAAATATTAATCATTTTTAATTTTGTTCTGATGACCACACATAATTGGTAAATCGGTTCCTCCCTAAAATCTCAGCAAACATCTTAGACATACCACGAGTTGAAATTAAAGAGGTTTATAACATTGAGTGATTTTAATTGCCAGGTACCACAATGTGATGTTTATACAGGGTGGGCCACCACCAACGCGTCGGTCTCTAGCACCCAACGACTGATTTTTTCAAAATCTGTTTGGGCGAGAATATGTAAGCCTTCTAGGACTACAATCTAAAATTAGTTTGATTTATACAGGGTGATCTACAAACTTGTTACTTATCAAAGTTATATTATTTTAAATGGAATACCCTCCTTTTTAATTTTTTTTTTAAATAAGGTGTAAAAATAAGGTAGACTTTCATTAGAGCTCCCTATACCTAAACCTTACAGTTTCCGAAATAATTAACATTTTTTGAAAATGTTGGGTTGTCAAAAAATTCTAGTATTTTTCGATTCAGAAAAGATGAGACAATCTAATCTAGGTCATCGTAATAAGGATATTTGGAAGTACGTATTCTGTTGTTTATTGTTTAAAATCATAATTTATAAAATACAAAGAATAACGCGTAAAGTTAACAAACTTCAAAGTTAAATATCTTTGTAATTTAAAATACAACACCAAAGAAATTTTTATCGGAATGGAATAGTCTTTTGACAATAGTTCGAAATGTATTAGGGTTCCATATACCTTACTTCAATACTTTTCAGAAATTAGTGTATTTGTTACATTTTTAGAAATTACGCCATTAACTCATGTCGATCAGTTAGAATTCTTTGATTTATAAACATTTCTGTCATATTGACGTATTTCAAAATACGACAATGTTTATAACTATTAATGATTTTTTCATTACAATGAAATATTCAGTGCAAGAAAGAGTGGATATGGTGTTGACCATAGGAGAATGCCATGAAAATTGTCTTTTGGCTTCCAGGGTTTATGCCCAAAAGTTCCCTGATCGCAACCATCCTGATACGAGATCTTTTGAAAGGCTTTTACAAACATTTCGAGCCACAGGTAACACTGCCTATCCAAAACCTAATAAAAGTAAACCGGTAACTAGCAATGAAGATAGTGAGTTTTTAGTATTAGGATCTATCGCTGACAATTCCCACACTAGTACTAGAGTAATTGCTAGACAAACAGATTTTATTCACTACTAGCGAGATTTCGTTTTTCTCGACCTGCTTAACTTTTCTCTCCTAGTAGTAGATAATGAAATTGACAGTTAGGTTGCCTATCTAATACCAATAACAAAAAGTCGCGTTAAAAGCCGCGTTCCTTTGAGGACGTGCATGTTTTTAGGATCTGCGCATTCTTTTTTCTTTATTTATAAAAGAAAGAGAGGTTAAGTTTTACTTTAATTCGCTTACGCAACAGAAACTTTAAGAAAAATGAAATGGAAAAAACAACAATTAAGAAATTAATGATGAACATGGTGATTAATTGTACAATTATTGTACGTAATGTTAATTCGTGGCGCATCTGCATTAGAAGTAAGATTTCCTATAGGTTTGTTTACATTCGATGATGATGAAGCACAAGGAGTAGTAGGCCCATCTTCATTCAATGGGAAATCTTGCAGGGGTATGTTGATGCTAGAATAACAAATCTCTTCAAAAACTGATTCGTTTGTAGCATCATCGATACTTGAGGTTGGTGTGTCACACATAGTGCAAGAATTTCCTTGGACCATGTGCGCGATTCTTCTTTATCGGCAATAGAATCTTCTACATATCCTTCTGCCACTGTAGATGATTTCCACCCACCATGCCGTTTTAGAGATAATAAGTCACCGCCATTATCTGCTAAAATTGTGGCCGATGTCCTTCTCAACGAAACTGATATGCATTAGGGAGATTTAAATATTTTGCAACCTTTTTAGGAACACCGCTTATTGAATTATGGCCAATACTTTGCCTAGTTGGTTTCCCCGATCGGAATCCGATAAAGGCTTTTTCCATGTCTGGATGGGGCCTCTGTGACAGGTAACTTCACGAGATTAACCCACTGTGATTCTACAATTACAAATTTTCTTGCAGATTTTGTTTTCGTAAGCGGGATGTTGACTGTGATTATGTCATCACGAACATCAATATCTGCCACTTTCATATTGCATAGCTCATCCGTCCTGCAAGCTCCTGCTACGCCTATTACAAGGATGACCTGAAACACCATAATAATTGCTTAATTTGACTATCCCATCAAAAGATTTACCTTAGTGCAAAGAAACATGGCATCAGGAGCTTCGGCGAGAAATTTTGCTAGGTCTCCCTTTTCAAATACGGGTGATTTTTTCGGCATATAGGAATCATTTCTTTTTAAGAATGCAATTACTTTATAATATTTCGAAATGTCAATATTTTCTTTCAGCTTTAAAGTTTGTTTTAATATCGAAAATGTAGCCCACAAACTGGAAGCTTTCCTATTTTCGGATCTCTCTTGAAAATACTCTAAGGTCACATTTTCACTCACTTTTAGTACGCCTTTCGACTGGCGTACTCTTTCGATTTTTCAGGTAATAAACTGCCTGATGCTAGATGCTCTGGTGCCTCTCGAATTTCTGGAGGAGTACTAGATATTTCAATACTTTCCATTTTAGCTACTGAAACTACCTAAGGATGATTAAAAGTTAAATGTGAAAACCTCAGGCCACTTAATTTTTTATGTAATAATAAGATTATTTGAATTGTATTTATTTATTGTCATATTTACAGAATATGTGTGCTAGTAGTGAATAAAATAATATATAAACCACGGTAGAGAAGACCTTCTGAGCCTCGTACACTTATTTCCCTCAACGCTCCGTGTCTCGGGAAATAATACACCTCGGCTCAGAAAATTGTCTTCTCTACCTTGGTGTATAATTACTATAAGTAGAGGAAGTGTGAGAAGAGTTCTCAAAAAACACAAATTTCATGCTTATCACATAGAAATTCATCAAAATTTGTATGGCAAAGACTTTCAACAACGAATAGATTTCTGTTTGTGGGCAATTGAAAAAATAGGGGATCAACAAGATTTTTTTAATTTCGTTTTGTTTACTGATGAATCAACATTTCACAACAACGGTTTGGTAAATAGACATAATTTTCACTATTATGATACCGAGAATAGGCATGCTTTTAATACTGTTGACCGCCAAAATCGTTGGAGCATAAACATATGGGCAGGAATTATTGGAGATCAGGTAATTCGACCATACTTTTTCAATGGTCATTTAAATGGTAGAAAATTTTTGAGATTTTTAAAGCGAGACTTTTGGACACTTCTCGAAAACGTTCCGTTGAACATTAGAGGGAATATGTGACTACAATTAGATGGGGCACCAGCACCCTTTGATCGTAGAGTTAGAAATTATTTAACTAGGAAATTTGTTAATAAATGGATTGGAAGGAACGGACCATGCCATTGGCCACCAAGATCGCCTTGTCTTACTCCAATGAATTACTTTTTATGAGGATATATTAAAAAAATTGTTTGCAATATTCCTGCTACTACTGCAGACAATATGAAAGAGAGAATGCGGTGGACACAATTACTCCAGATATGTTAAGAAAAGTCAGACAAAATTTGGAAGAAAGAATTAGACTATGGATTCAAGAAGACGGTCATCAGTTTGAACATTTACTGTAGTGACAAATCCAGCAGTAGGCTCTCGGTGCATAATGTAAAACGGTCTTTTTCAAGACCAGCAACCGTAAAACCTTAATAATCTTAATAAACCAAAAACCATTTAACACATTTGTAAATCACAGAATTCTAACTGATCGACATGAGCTATTCTTTGTATTTTATAAATTATGATTTGAAACAATAAACAACAGAATACGTACTTCCAAATAT